>CM031241.1:242060619-242203303 GCA_018340775.1 Taxus wallichiana var. yunnanensis
TGGAAGTCCTACTAAAAGCACATAAAAATGTTACTTTATCCTTTAAAAGCAAGTGTTTTTAACGTGTAAAATAGAAGTTGTGCAAGTGCTTTTGATCTCCAAGATCGCTTTGGAAAGCGCAAGGAGAGAGCATACACACCTTTCACAAACCCTAATTTTAAGCTAAGGAATGAAAAAAACACTTAATCATGCAAACTGAATTTTTAAAGAGTTAGCCCTATCTTAAAACCTGTCAATCTTTAGAAACCTGCAAAAAAAATGTCAGAGAAACAACTAAAACAGACTATAAAAATAATTTTAATTTTGACAGTAACACCTACGCACCTAAACCGACATGTACGCACCCCAACCAATGGGTACGCGCCTAAACCAACACCTACGCGGGTCTATTAAAATCAAATCAGTCACCAACACCTACGCGCCCTAATCCAACAGGTACGCTAGTTTTAACGCACACGCACTCCTACCGACGGATATGCGGCCCAAGCAAAAAGAAGTCTGAAAATTTTACACAGTGGTATTAATTACACAGACGCATCCAGAGAGACAGAGACATGGATAGGCCAACGGAGACGCGGATGCGTCCTTGCAGAGAAAAATTTCAAAAACACAGAGGAAACCCTGACGAGTACGTGGCCTTCCGACGGAGACGCCGCATATCTCAAATGGGGACCATCCGATAAGAAATGAACAAGATCTTCTAACTAGCATGCATTATGAAGTAAACACTCAAATTTAAGCTAATTAAACTATCCTTATTCTTTGAAAGCTTAAAATAATGAACCTAGTAAGCCCTAAGCAATCAGTTTTAGTGATTAAGAGAAAGAGATCTCCCCATTATAGGCTTTTGAGCCAATGGTTCTTCTCCTTTACCCTATAAATTGGATTAACAATGCAAAAGTGAAGTAAATAGCTCAATATCTAAACTAGAAATGAAATCTAGAAATGAAAACTAGAACCTAGATGCAAAATACTATAATCTATGCTTAGGAAGAAGGGAGGAATTCTTGAAAATGAGAGAGGGGGTCTAGCCCTATATATAGTTTTCCATTTGGGAAAAAGGGAAACTTGAGTGCATGTGGGACAAACACTAAATTCCAAAAAACACTTTTAGCAAGTCAAAACTTACTTTGACTAGGTTTAGGGAGTGACAAACCATGTTTAAGCTTAGTTAAACATGTTTAGGAGGTGATTAGGGTTTGGAGAGAGTTTTGAAGGGTCAAATCAATCCAATGGAATGGATTGATAGGCCAGGAAGGTGGTAGAAGTGGACTGGAAGAAAGTAAGAAGCTAATGTAGTTAGAACGAAGCTATTATAGCTTGTTTAAATGGTTTACAAGAGGAAAAATGACAAAAGGGATGTCGTAGGAAGAAATTTAGATAGGTCGAACCGGCGGTGTATCGTCGGTTTGCAGGGAGAAGCACAACTAGTGTAATATTAGTTGTAATAGTGCATTGGCCAAACTATAAGTGTCTACAATTTGTTAGTCATGTGTCATCATTTTGTGTCAATAATTTGGTTGTTAAATAGATTGTTGAGTCATTGTAAAAGTCCAAAAAATAAAATAAAAATTGCCTCACGGATGTATTTTCAAATGTTACTGACGTCCTCAAAATAAATTATTTCACATTGTGGGGGAGACAAAATAAACCCAATGTGGAAACTATTGAGCATCCAAATGAAATTTAGTTGAGTTGGCAAAGTGTGATACTGGAGGACTGGAGACACTGAAGGCTAGAGGACAACCAAATGACTCTCTCGCCGCCAACGATGGGGCTGCTTCATTGATATGGTGACACGTGTGTGTTTTTGCTTTGGAGTGGTGTGCCTTATTTCAACGTGCAACGTGTTTGATTTCAAAATTTCAGTTTGGTGTGGTTTTTAAGTGTGAATTAAAAAATAAGAACAGAAGTTCATTCATGTTCACTGGTATGTGGCTATTCCTATTTCCCCTATGCAAAAACATAGTGAAGAGAAAATAACACAATGAAATGTAGCATCATGAGTCTTGACGAGGTGTAATCAGACGTGTTTCTGTTCAGACCTAACTTTGTGGTTAGCCTCCTGGAAAACCATCAAGGTTGTTCAAATGTGTTCTCGCTTGAGTTCCCACATCGCTATGTCGATGTGTTCCCTAAAGTGACCGGGTTGATAAAAAAATGATTCTGAGCGTGTTCCCATCCTCATCGGTCAGATGTGTTCCCGACAACGCATGATTGATAATAAGTTGATGTGTTCCTTCTTCTACCTTCAGTTCGAGTGTTGTACTAAGATCATGAGCAAACACGAGCGATAGGCTGCAGAGGAAGTGTGAAAGTTCTTTTACTACCATGTAAACATTAAGGGGAATGTTAGGAAATATAATGTTTACTATGGGTGAAATAATATTTACGGTTATATTGAGTTGTAATAACAAATCGTATTATTAGTTGTTTGGTTATACCCGTAACTCATTTAAATGGGTTATAGTTTGTTGTTTGTTATTATTGCTTCCTATTTTATAGGAAGTTGTTTTCCTATTGATATGGCTATATAATAGCCTATGTAATGTTCTCTAAAGTATCTTGAATATATTACTTTTATATTGTGTTCATTCAGCTCTCTAGCATAGACTCTGACCAAATTTAATATTTGGTATCAGAGTGAGTTTTGTAAGAGAAAATTATTGGACTTATTTTCAATGGAGGAATAATATTGGTTACAAGGACAACTATAAGTATTTGTTGTCATGTAGATGGCAGTATTTTAATGAAGGATACAGTTTGTAGTTTGAATAGTTTTCAAGTGGTAGATCAGATTGTTAACAACAACAAAAGGCTTTGCCGTATCAATTAAAATTATGGGATTCAATTCAACGTCTTAATATCCTGAGAGTTCATATTGATAGATCAGTTTTCACTGAACCCTATGTGCATTGCTTTGGCCAGTTCTCCATGAATCAGGCTGTTGAAAACAGCTTCATTAAATCTACAGTTTTTTGCATTAGACTAAAAATATTTGTTTTCGTCTCATATCCACGATTTTTTTTAGCGTTACCAGTCAAATATTTGTTTTGCATGCATTCTTATGTGCATACTGTCATTCATTTCTTCCCGTGGTAGTCATTCCTTCCTTTCATGAATCAAAGATCTCTCAATTTCCCGTCATCGAGAATCTAATTTAGCGGATCAAATAAAGTGGAGGTCTGGTAACATTAAGATATTGCAAGTCTATGATCCAAAGTAACTTCCACGTGTTGTGTTCTCTCTTCCATGCATTCTGTCAACGTTCCAAAGATCCAACCTTCCAAAACTAGAGAACTGTATATTTATGCATCGAGCACAGTTATTTTTGCGTAATGGATTTTTTGGCGTGATATCTCCATTTTTGTTGCATCATACGTGTGATCAGAATTTAAGACGCATGCGGGAGTTGGGAGTCGGTATTGGATATGCATTTTTCCACGTAGACTGTGAATAGTACGCACGCTGCAATTTGCTTATTCATTCCTCTTCAATGGTCATGGGTCATCAGATGATGCTGTTTCATGATATTCACTATGTCATTAGAGATTCAAAAGCCCTCTCATTGTATATACTGGACAACTGTGCAAAAACTAGTTCTTTTGCATGCATGCGGCCATGTGCGGTTGTCAATAGGATCCATATGATCCGATTCGCTAGAAGGATAGCTTACAAGTATAGTGAGTCAATTAACGTTTCGTTTCATTAGTTTTGGTGTTAATAATCAATACTTTATTAGTCTATTTTATTTTGTATTTCTAGTTAATCATGTTTAAGTTTGTGTATTTTGTTATCGAGTTACTTATGGTACTCTCAATGTCATTTAAGTCAATAGTGGTAAAGTGTATAGGTCTATTGTCCAATAAAAAAATGTCAAATAAGTTTTAAACGTATACCTTTGTAGTCGTTATTAAGTGCTAGTTTAGTATTATTTTCTATTTTTATCACTTGTTAAATCTCATGTGATTCACGGTCATTTGTAATTGTGTTTAGAATTGATATAAATCAATTTCCTTTGTATCATTGTCAAAATTTGTGTCTACTTTATATATATATATATATATATATATATATATATATATATATATATATATATATATATATATATATATATTTGTTAATTATCGGTGTCCCGAGTCTAGCGAGTCTAGTGTATGTATATATTGTTTTATGTCCTAAATGGTCAAGTGAGAACATTATCATTTTAATAGTCATTTGACTATATAGTGTCTATATTATTTGTTAGTCAATGTCATCATTTTGTGTCAATAATTTTGTTGTCAAATTAGATTGTCGAGTCATCAGCAAAAAGTTAAAAAAAAAAAAAAATTGCCTCATGGACGTATTTTCGGTGTTACCCAACGTCCTCAAAATAAATTATTTCACATTTAGGAGGGAGTAGACAAAATAAACCCAATGTGGAAACTATTGAGCATCTAAGTTAAATTTAGTTGAGTTAACAGTGTGATAATTGAGGATGGAGGCATCGAAGAGGTCAAGGACAACCAACGACCTCTCGTCAGTCGCCAATGATGGGGCTGCTTCACTGATTTGGTGGCACGTGTGTGTTTTTGCTTTGGAGTGGTGTGCCTTATTTCAGTGAGTGCGGCGTGTTTTGATTTCATTATTTCGATTTGGTGTGGTTTTTTAGTGTGAATTTAAAAATAAGAACAAAAGTTCATTCATGTTCACTTGTGTATGTGGCTATACTCCTATTTCCCTATGCAAAAACATAGTGAAGATAAAATAACACAATGAAATGTAGCATCATGAGTCTTGATGAGGTTGAAGGTTGAATGACGTGTTCATGTTCGGACCTAACTTTGTGGTTAGCCTCTCGGAAAACCATCAAGTTTTTCGAGATGTGTTCCTACTTGAGTTCCCACACTTTGTTAGGTCGATGTGTTCCCTAAAGTGACTGGTTGATAAAAAATGATTCTAAGCGTGTTCCCATCCTCATCGGTCCGATGTGTTCTTTGACAAGCGCATGGTTGATAATAAGTTTATGTGTTCCTTCTTCTACCTTGATTCGAGTGTTGACTTAAGATCATGAGCAAGCACGAGAGAGATAGGTCTGCAGAGGAAGTGTGAAAGTTATTTTACTACCATGTAAACATTAAGGGGGGAATGTAGGAAATTAATGTTTACTATGGGTGAAATAATATTTATGGTTATATTAACTTGTAATAACAACTTGTATTTTTATTTGTTTGGTTATACACGTAACTCATTTGAATGGGTTATAGTTTGTTGTTTGTTATTATTGCTTCCTATTTTATAGGAAGTTGTTTTCCTATTGATATGGCTATATAATATCCTATGTAATGCTCTCTAAAATATCTTGAATATATTACTTTTATATTGTGTTCATTGGCTCTTTGGCATAGACTTTGACCAAATTTAATAAAAATTATGGAAAAATGAGCGAGGTTTGTGGAACACATGAGCAAGTGATCAAATTTGTCCACTAATTTCTATAGTTGCATATAAGTTTCATTTTAGTAATTGTATTGTATCTAATTGTGGTAGTTTATTAGACTGAAATTTTGTCTCTATGAGAAAACCTCTAATTACTCCAAAATTTCTAGGTTTTGTTAATCTCCCCTCCTAAACTTGTTTTCCAAGTTATTTGTTTCTTCTAGTTGTATCCATATTTATGAAAAATTATTATTCTTATAAAACCCCTTCATTACACATTTCAATTATTATAGACTACTTGTGTCTATAATTAGGTGTGATTTTACTATTTTACTTTATTAAATCTGGTTAGATCTTAATTTTACATTCATATGATAATAGTTTTAGTGCATTATTAATATAAAGCCATGTTTCACGACTACATTTTGGTGAACTTTGTATATACCTTTATTTTCACTCTTACTTACATTTTTTTCACAAGCACCATTTTTACATTAACTTCCCTTAGTAACATCTTTTGGAATATCATCGGTGAAAGTGGGTGGGTTGGTTAGTAATGGTACTTGTGCAAGATATTTGGTATGCAATGCATGATGCATTAGATAACCTATCTTTACACCTCCTAGTAATCTTTTTGTAGCCTCCATATGACATCATCTCACTATCCTCTTACGACCACCTACACCACCTTTATATATAGTATATCATTCTTTATCATCTTTAGAGTCTTCCTCCATCTCCTAAAAATTCCTTCTATTACCCATGAGAGGCTAGTACTTAGAGCTAATGACACGACCATGGTCGATATCATCTGGATTTCATTCTAAAAATGATTCTGTATTAACCATGGTCGATGTCATATATTATAGGGAATTCTAATAGCTAATCATGATCCCTATTTATAGTGCAGCATTTTAATGAATTAAACAACACGTCATCACCCTCGTATAGTCTTCTTGCAATGGCCAAGATACTTTTAAAGGTCTTAATGTTTTTGAAGTTGGTCTTTCTTATCTTTTACAAAGTCTACTTTTGGAGCATTGTGTCTAGGACACTCGAGAATAGGGTTTACACTTACTATGGTCTACAAGCCTTTGGAGTCCTTAACAAATGTTTTACTTAAGTATTCTTCTATCCATCTTGTGTTCCCACTCATCATCTCTTATAAGGTGTTAGTAACCCAAAGAAGAATTCAATGACATGTCAATGATGTCTACATAAATTTTATTTTCTCTAACCTCTCTTTTAATTTATTTTATTTCATATTTGATTGATTGTTTGATTGGTCATGTATATAGGTCAGAATAGGGTAGCATATTCTTAATCTATTAAATTATTATCTATTGGTTCTTACCATTGGTAAGTGTTTCATACATAGTTGGAAAATGCCAAAAGAGGAATTAACCTCACTCCTTTTGGAACCCTTGCTAGAAATTTGGGTTCATGGTACATAACACTCAAGACTTATAACTTCATATGGAGGCTATGTGACTTGATGTTAATCTACAAAGGGTTGATCTATATGGTAAAATGACCATATAAATTATGAATTTCAAAATCTGGATAGCTCTAATTTATACTAAGTTCGATCCACGATGATATTTACAATGATTTAAAGGAGTTGGATCTTCATCGAAAATTAAAATAAACTAAAAGGTGAGGTAATGGGATGGAATAAAATGGAATTAGGTACTCTTTTCCATCTACTAAGCATAATAAGCACACTAATGCCAACTAAATCTCACAAAACCATATCTAACAAGAAATAGTTTTAACTCATTCCTATACTAAATTTAGGAAATCACTCAAGGGGAATTAGATAAAAGGAATATAGAACAATGAATCATTTATCACTACCACTAAAAATGTAATAACAAAGACTACATTGGCATATCCATGAAACTAAGTACCGAAAATAATAACTCATGGAAATAGACTAGTTAAGCTCAATCTACTTGCTCAAAAATTTAAACATAAAAATCAAAGCTCAAATCTTTACTTAGTAATTAAAATAGATTTATTCCTAGGCATTGAAACACAAAGCAACAATTGATATAGTTCAAACTCACATAGCCATATAGATCTCTTAATCCTTTCTCTACATTAATTTGTTATTTCCCGTATGAAATTTAAAATACAATTTGGGGTATTTATGGGAAAATGAAGCCTATCAAATGCCTTGACATGCTCTGGAACTTTCAAAATATATAAAGATTGAGAAATAATCAAACTTAACTACCATGACTCATAACCAAAATCTTCAAAGGTTGATAGGCATCTATGGAAGCATATTCCATAATTTTAGTTGGAGAAGTGATGAATCATCACTATGAGTAAGAAAAGATTTTTAGGGATTCAATTTATGTAAGAGGAACATGGTTATCCCATGAAATAAAGAGGTTAGATTAAATTCAATCTTCCACTTATCTAAATATTGTATTTAAAACTATATTTTGATCCATAACTCCTCCTTTTGTGTATAAGTGGGATCTTAGAGGGACTATCCAACATAGAGGCATATCCATGAGTGAATAGATCAACTAGAAGCATATGAAAAATTATTTGGGGGCCATCAAGATGAAATAAATGAGCACGGGGTGGCTTGAACTTTGTCTTTAAAATATTTACAATATCCCCACCATTTCCTTTCAGATTTATCTTAGATTGAATCTAGTGGAATTAAATTCTGATGGTATCATTCTAATGTTGAATAGAGGTCTCAGTAGGGAAGTATGACAAAAAATAGGTCTCTTTCCATGCCTTTGTGATTCCCCTAAGATTATTTCAACTTTAAGCCAAATTTACAAATTTAATATCATAAATAGGAACTGTAGAAAATAGAGCTTTCAATGTGCTCCATGTGTACACAATGTCATCTACTCTTCATTAATTTTTTGGTATGGTTTGGGGTGAAGGATCAAGGGAATTTCTTTTGGATGGCGTGGGGATTACGATTTTTGCCACTTATTTTTCCATGCATGTGTGTTTCCCATTAGTGGCTTGTAAATTATAGAGACTTGAGGGCCTTAACCTTTGAATAACTCTATAATTACCCTAAACATCAATGATTGACACATATCCCTCTTAGCCACTTATTATTAATTAGACTTTGAACCTCTAACTAAATCATATTTGACCCAAATGTGATCTTCTCATTTAACTCATGACTTTGTAAACTAAGGGCACATGGGTTAGTCCACATGGATCCTTGTCATGATTTCATGTTTTTGGGTCTCGGGTTTTTTCCTTCGATCTTTATTTTGTGAAACTTCGAGGCCCACGTGGCCCCGAGGTGGAAAAAATGTGGAGCAATATCCGAGTCTCAGTTCTCGAATCCTCATGTTAAATGATCATCTAGGTTCTTAGGTTTCTCAGTTCCTCCAAAAATATTTGTCTCTGCAAGACTTTAAAAAATCCTCAAAATCCAACCTGAATGCTAATAAGAGGAGACAAGTGTCCCTTTCTTCAATTGGTTTAAAACTATGACCTTTATTTAATGTAAAACCAAGGATTTGGCGTCACTTGCATGTTTTGTGTACTTTTAAGACTCAAAAGGTGGAAAACTTATGTATTTTTCCTTTCTCTTACCTACACACATGATAAACCTAAACCTAACCATGAAAACACTTTTATAGGTGTAAAACTTGATCATTTGAAAGCCTTTTAACTATGACCAACATGTGAATTGACCCCTAAGTTTTTCAACATTATTAATAAGACCTCTTAAGTCTATCATTTAGAGGTTGATGTTTCTCTTGACTATTTTAAAGATGCAACTTAGATTTATGCTCAACTAAGTTAGATTCATTCATCACTTAATTTTAAAGGCTACAAACCATGGTCCATCTCTATGTCCTTGTGCAAGTATAGTTTTGAAGCTTTAGCACCAAATTTTATGACTCTTTAAAATCGGGGGTCTATTTTCTTGTTTAAAAGGAAATAGGAGTGTCATGGGTGCCAAAAAATGGAAAAAAATTGTGGTGAAAACACTCTAAAAGTGTTTACAACATAGAATCTCAAGATTTTAGTTTATCAAGAAAGGTGTTATAACAAGAATTAAATATTACTTATGCATATTATCCAAAAACTATTGTTGCTTTCACTACTAATATACTAAGTTAGCATACATTCAAGAGTCAAAATGTGTGTAGATGTGCATGAATCCATCCTTATTTAAACTTTAAATTAAATAATCAAGAACTTATTAAACTTGTAACTTCATCTCATATAAGTTATTTAAGTATAAATTATTTCACGCTAGTTAGGCACCTATAGCCCTAATAAATATATTCTTGGCTCTACTACAAGCCTTGCTCCATTGCCAATTAGGTGTCCATGTTGCTAATTAAGATTTCTCAAATAACCCCTTTTAGGATACTTTTCATATTTTTCTCAATAGAAGCTTCACTTTTGATTTTCAGTTTATTTTCTCATTATCCTTTGTTTTTAAAACAATTTGTGGTATTAGGAACTAGTTATAAATTTATTATAATGTTGTCACACACTTAAGAAGAAAGACTATCCTTTTATCCATTATGGAGAATTTTTTAATTAAATAAATGTGTTTTGACTCCCTTGGCCATCTTAACATTTGCAAACCAACCATAACTACAATAACAATCATGAAGTTTTAACATAAGCAACATTCTTTCAACTTATTCCAATATATAAAAATAAAACAAACTATTAATTTTATAAAACCAGAATTAGAACACCCTAATTCCCATAGGCGTATGCACTCTAGGACACCCCTTCATAGTCTCACACAATCATTTTACTTATTCTACTAAGTTACATCCACAACCACCGCAACCATAGAATAAATAAAAATAAAATACATCAAACAAAACAAAACAATCTAAACAACCTAACAACCCTCCCATAAACTTTAAAAACTGATGCAAGAGCATCATATTCTTGTAAAAACATTTTTATGTGGTTATTTGAGTCTAGGTGGTCTAGGTATAGTCATATAGTTTTCCCTCCAAAAACACTCATTCAAATTTGTCAAGATTTGAATAAGTGTTCTTAAGCTTGTAATAAGGCCTAATATGTGGATAATGGCCAAAAATATGTAAGAGTGGATAAATAAGACTTGGAATCCTCATTTCCAGGTGGGATTAGAGTAGTTGTACAAATTTCCAAGCATTAATGGTCTTACTTAAGATAGAAAGGCAGTTGAGCCTTCTTAGGGAGTTGTTGAATTAGTTTAGGAGTTAGCTAAGAGTCTATACTTAGAAAATTTACACCTATTCATAAGTTATTCAAATGTAATGAAGGATAACTAGTGGTTCTCGAGGTTGTGGAATGAAGAATGAAACATGTATGGTGATATGAAGATACAACATATCTCTGTTTTGAAGGAATTTGCATGTTCTTGGTGGACTATGTGAATAATGGCTGCCATAATAGTGGGTATTAAACCTCAACACCATTTAATGTGAGAAATATCTTTACTGTTAAATTAGAAAGCTTTTCTAAGTAATTTGGAATGTAACCACAATTTTTGTGAGTCTTAAAAAAGTATAATTTTGTTTTTATAACAATTTTTTTATCCTCGGTCTCGAACTAGGGCCTCCAAGAACTTTTTTTGCACCAATGAATTCAAATAATATTTTCAAAATACCTCTATCTTGAATTGAATTAGAGGTCCATGAAGTTTCAAGGTGAATAAAAAGCATGGTTTAAGTTATCGATCTCAAAAATCTTGAGCTATAATAGTGAAAATATAGTGTGTAGGTGATAAAGGAAGAAGATTGGATTTCCATTAAGGTTTGATGTTTATGGCCCTAAAATTGATATAAATGTGAAATAAGGATGAATTGAGATATTAAACTGACCTCGAGGTAAATCCATGAAGATAATTCCTTCATTCTAAAGTAATATTAATCTGTGAGGTTGTATTAAATCACTTAAAAGGTTACTAGTAAAGTTATCCTGGGAAAATGACATAAAGCCGCATACATGAATATTGAGGGACACTTAAATAAGGATGAAGGAGGATAATACAACATATATCCATGGCATGGGATCCTTTTTGTAGCATTTCATGGCTGATTTTGATGCCAAGAACCACAAGAAGCTTGGGGCGAGCACTTAGAATCCAAAGATGGAGACCAATGCTAGTTCATTCACAAGTGAGTCCGAGTCTTTAATATGATGCATGAAACATGTTGACCAAAGAATGTGAGATCAATTGAAGGAAAATTAAAATCCATTTGATTTTCTCACGTAAAACTCTTTCTTGTAGCCCTCAAGATACCAATAATGTCAATTTAGGCAAGTTTTTAATACTTCAAGTATGTGGATGGAGAGCTAGATTGCAGAGTTGAATGTGAAGCAAAAATTGTACTTAACACAGACATATTATTATTAACATGTGGATGGATGATCCTTTATTTCATATATGTGGTACGAGATCCATGACTATGTATTGAAGGCCTTCTTTCCATTGAATGGGTGATATCAACATATAACTCCTACAAGAGGTGAATTATCTCACTTGAATGTTAGGAGCATAGGTAAAGGTTCTATCGAACCTCATGAAGATAATCCTCGTGAAGGGGAGGTATGAGTTATTCTAAGAAAGTTTAAGCTCTTTAGAATTAAAAAAAACATTGTGAATGGTAAGCCTTCAATAAATATAGTTATAGTTCAATTTCAAGTATAACCCCTACACCATTTTTGGTATCATAGTTGAGCTTTGTTTATAAAGTTGATTTTTGACAAGATGTAAAAAGTTGAGAAGCCATCATTGCAGGGTATAATGAAATTGATTTAGGAAGGAGTCATGGGAAATATGGATAGTATGATGAATGAAATCAATGATCTAGGTACAAGGATGACAAGGCTAGAAGAAGTGTATTCAGATATGGAAAGGACAACTAATAGAGGTAATGATCACAGGAATGGAAAATCATTATTGCTAAGAAGATTACTTTTACAACAACAACAAGTCAAACCTCAGGAGCCATTCTGTAAGAGAAGTCTATTTAGGACTAAATGCAAGACAAGAGGCAAGGTATGTCAGGTAATTATTGATAATGGTAGTATTGATAATATTGTGTCTAAAGAAATGGTTAGTAAATTGGGGTTAAAGAGGTTAGTTCACCCTACACCTTATAGAGTTGCATGGGTTCAGAAGAACCATCAAATTATTGTAAATGAGCAATGTAGAGTACCTTTCAAATTGGAAGTTTGCATGATGAGGTTTTATGTGATGTAATGCCTATGGATGTATGTCATTTACTCCTAGGAAGGCCATGGCAATATGACAGGAAGGTGGTGTATAATGGTAGGTTGAATAAATGTTTTCTAACAAAGGATGGAATAGAACATGTGTTAGTTCCTTTGATGGACCAACATGCAAGTATTGAAATAAGAAGCATGGTATTTGGATTTAAGGAGTTTTTTGAGAAGACCAAGAATCAGGTCTTATCCTTCATGAAAGATGAAGGTAAAATTGATGATAAAATGCAGCAGTACCAAGAAGTACAAGTGAAGGTTTATGAACAAGCCCAAGAAAGGCTTAGAGAGACCATGAAGGTCATGAAAGGAAAAGAGAGTGAGGACCAAGAAGGTTAATTTAGTCACCTAGGAAAGTGTGACACAAGGGAGTTAACTCAGAGAAGAAAAGAAGAAAAAAGGACTTGGAAATTAGTCCTAGAATATATTATGAAAGATCATGAAGAAAAGTGAAAGAGAGGACACAAGAAAGTGTCATGAGAATGAAGGAAGAAAACAGGTCATTTGAAGACCAAAATAGAGAAAATGAAGGACAATCAGTCCTTGTACAAAGACAAAAACAAGAAGAATACAAGTCAACAAGAAGGAATGAAGAAGAATTCAAGAAAAAGAGGGATACTTCGAAGGAAATCAAGAGAAGTCTAATGACAACACCATGAGTGATGAAACCCAACAAATAATTTTGAAGAAACAAGACATACAAACAAGCATAGGAGATAATGCAAGTGGAAAACAAACTGAGATCATACATGGAGCAACCAAAGAAGGCAATGAAGTTCTGATTTTTGAAACTAATTATGTGTTAGAGTGTGTGAATGTAGGTCAGAAAGCAATCATTTAACAAATATGGTCATGAATGGACCAAGAACAAGAGAAGTCGTTGAAAGATGGAATAATAAAATGATCCTAGAGACCCCAAAGGGTTTGAATATGTCTATTCAAGAGAATGAATGATGGGGAGAGAAGACTCAAATCAAGCAATTTCATGGAGCAAAGAAGAAAAACCAAGGAGAAATGAATGGAGTTGGAGTGATCTTGAAGTCTACATGGTTGAATTTAGACCAAGGAAAGTCAAGGAAAATAGAGTTGTACTTAGGACTATGAAATGGAAAATAGAGTTTAGCACAAGCAATAGGAGCAATGGAGAACCAAACCAGACATATTTGGTATCTAGAACAATGAGAAGATGTATATGATAGTTTTTGGGAGCATGTTCTCAGATTTCATGAAGATTTCAGAGGTTGGAATGTTGGTGTTAGAATGTTAGTGACTCCAAGAGAAATGTAAAGGAACACAAATAACAATGTGGTAAAAAAACTCAACTTATATAGTGATTCTACTAGACTAATATCAGTTGAAAGAGAACAAATGTGTGAAATAGAGAACAAGATGATGAAAACAGAGCATAAGGTGATCATGAGGAGTGTTCTAAGACCACAAAAATACATGAAAAGATGAACACATGAGAGAGAAGATAGAAAATTGAGAGTAACTCAGTTGGAGAAGAAGGTATTACAGTCAAGGAATGGTCCTTGGGACTAAGGGAGAGTCTAGTTCAAAGACAATCCTATGGAACCTTTCACTTTACAATATATCACAAATAGATAGTATAGAGGAACCTCAAGGAGAAGTCAAAACTAGTCTCAAAGGATTAAGTATTATTCAAGGTAATAATCATTTGAAAGGAATTTGTTTTTAAAGGGGAACTAAAATCGAGAGAGAAAACTAGTAATACTCTCATGTTGCAGAAATTAAGGCATTGAATCAATGAGCTACTGAGTGTAAAAGGAGAAGAATATATTTTTGAAGAAGAAGCATTGATGTGTTCCAAGAAAGATCATATGGACAGTCATGAAGGATCAATGAATTTCATGCAATATCAAGGAATTTTGACTATCTATAGTTATAGGAAAATTCGTAAGGGAGACCATCCATACAAGAAAAAAATGCACTGTAAAGACAATCCAATATGGAAGAAATGAAATGCAAAGGGATGAGAAACAAATAATGCTAGTGAACTACAAGGGCCAAGAAGGTTATGATGTTCCATACAACAATGAAGGAAGAATGATAAGATACAAGTGGTATGAAATTCAGTCCAAGGAGGTATGTGACCTCTCAAGGCATAACAAGGAGTTGAATTTCAGTATTCAAGACCTTCACTTCATTTATAAGGTGAAACAAGCCTACCAAGAGGCCAAGTATGAAAGTGAGAAATAATGGGTGATGAAGAAATTTGAAAGGACCATAAATTATTATGAATTCAATTTTAGCAATGATCAAAAAGTTGTGACTACAATTAAATATGAGTACCACAAGGAAGAGTTGATATTCATAGTGGAAGACCTACTAGAGAAAAATATGAAAACCATGAAGAAGGTGGAAGAAGAACAAGAGATAAACAAGGAAGTAAGGTACATGAAGGAGAATAAAAGGTTCAAAGTGGTGGTTGGGAGGAATAGCATATCAATAAATCAAGAAAAATAAGCAAGAGGCATAGTAAGGAACCGAAAGACAAGGAAGAAGGAAGACATATACAATACATTTGAACAGGAGCTCAAATTTTTCTCACAAGGGAACTCTGATGTAGGAGTATCATATGCTTGTACAAACATGGTTTTCATGTGGTTAGTTGAGTCTAGGTGGTCTAGGTATAGTCATATAGTTTTCCCTCCAAAAACACTCATTCAAATTTTTCAAGATTTGAATAAGTGTTCTTAAGCTTGTAATAAGGCCTAATATGTGGATAATGGCCAAAAATATGTAAGAGTGGATAAATAAGACTTGGAATCCTCATTTCTCAGGTGGTATTAGAGTATTTTTATGGATTTCCAAGCATTAATGGTCTTACTTAAGATATAAAGGCAGTTGAGTCTTCTTAGGGAGTTGTTGAGTTAGTTTAGGAGTTAGCCAGGAGTCCATACTTAGCAAATTTACACCTATTCATAGGTGATTCAAATGTAATGAAGGATAACCAATGGTTCTTGAGGTTATGTAATTAATAATGAAGCATGTATGGTGATATGAAGATATAATATATCTCTATTTTGAGGAAATTGCATGTTCTTGGTGGATCGTGGTGAAGAATGGTCACGTATCAAAGTGGGTATGAAACCCTCAAAGACCATTTAATTTGATAAATATATTGAATGTTAAAGTGGAAAGCTTTTGCAAGTAATTTGGAATGCAACCACAATTTTTGTAAGTATTGAAAATGCATAATTTGGATTTTATAACAATTTATTTGTCCTTGAGCTCAAACTAGCGCCTCAAGAACTTTTATTTTTTAGATTGTAAAATTTTTTGACCAAATCTTAGAACTAGGGGTTCTTGGGTCCCCTCCTTAATAATGTCCAAAAACCAGATATAAAAATTTAAACACAAATCCTATGAAGTAATCCGTGCTAAGAGGAACCACTAAACCACCATCCTAGCCATTAGGCTGCACAAGCCAAGAATACCACCGCAAGGAGAATAGAAACCAGACTCCACCACAAATGATGATAATACAATCACCTCCATGAATAAATTCAAGCAATTAAACTCACTAATGCAAGGACAACCAATACCAGCCACCGAGCCACCATCCTAATCAACAACAAATCGATAGTCTAGCCCATCACCGCCAGAGAAGAGCACCGGTTGCAACCACCTATGATGTGACAACCAACCACCACCAATAACCACCCCCAAAGGGGTATCACTCCCAATGAGGTTTAAACATGGGTGGATCTAGACCCAACTGTCTATCTTAACCAATACACCCAAACCCCATTGGAAAAAGTGGTTTGGGATAACTCTCATGCTATGATGCTAGAACATTCCTCGTCACATTGAACACATGATTCATGCCCGCCCGAACTCCATCGCATTGAACACCGAACCAGCTTGGCACCAAGTTGAGAGAAAACCTTGCCACTAAATTAGATGACCCACCCGACACCGAATAGCTCGAGTAACAATGAGATATAGAGGTGGCCATCCCAGGGAATGGACCCGAGACCTCCCACATATAACCCACATTCCCAAAGACTAGGGTAAACCGGATAGGATCTCCAAGAAATTTTTTTACACTAGTGAATTCTACTAATATTTTCAAAATACCTCTATCTTGACTTGAATTAGAGGTCTAAAATTTTCAGTGGTGAATAAGAAAGCATGGTTGATGTTATCGATCTCGTAAATCTCAAGCTATAATAATGAAAATACAATGTGTAGGTGATAAAGGAAGAATAATGGATCTACATCAAGATTTGATTGTTATGGCCCTAAAATTCATATAATGGTGGACTAAGGATGAATTTATAAATTTAAGTGACCTCTCAGAGGAAAATCCATGAAGGGAATGCCTTCATTCTAAAGTAAGACCGATTATGAGGTGTATTTAAATCACTTAAAAGGTTACTAGTAAAGGTAGTTGGGTAAAATGCCATAAAGACGATACATGAACATTGAGGAACACTTAAATTGGGATGAAGGAGGTTAATGGAACATAGATCCATGGCATGAGATCCTTTTTATAGCATTTAAGGGTTGATTTGGACAACCAATAACCACAAACATCTTGAGACAAAGCACTAAGAATCCAAAGATGGAGACCAATGCTAGTTCATTCACAAGTGAGCCTAAGTCTTTAATATGATGCATGAAACATGTTTGACCAGATAATGTGAGATCAATTGAAGGCCAATTAACATCCATTTTATTGTTCTTAGCTAAACTCTTTCTTTTTCCCTCAAGATACCAAAGTAATGACAATTTAGGAAAGTTTTTTAATGCTTCAAGTATGTGAATGGAGATCTATATTGCAGAGTTAAATGTAAAGCCAAAATTTGACTTAACACAAACTAGAGCAGTATTAACTTGTGGATGGATGATCCTTTATTGCATATATTTTGTACGAGATCCATGACTATGTATCAAGGCCTTATTTCCATCAATGCATGATATAAACATATAACTCCTACAAGAGGTAAACTAGCCCACTTGAATGTTGGGAGCATAAGTAAAGGTGCTATTGAACTCATAAATATGATCCTCAAGGAGGGAGGTATGAGTTATTATGAGCAATTTTGAGCTCTTGATTATTTAAAAAAACATTGTGAATGGTAAACCTTCAATAAAGATAGTTATAGTTCAATTTCAAGTATAACTCCCGCACTAAAAATCCAAAACCCATTTCAAAACCAAAAACCCCGTAAAAAGGAAGAAGTTGAACTTATTTTGTAATCGGTGTTGACTTATTTGGATCACCAACGATCATTGAAACTACATCAATCCTATATAAATCAGTCCTAGCCTTTGTCCTAGTATTCCAAATTTTACAATTTATATTTTTGAATTCCAAACTTATTCTCAATTATCCATCCATCAATCCCATTTTTATACGTCCAAACTCTCGGATTGTGCATTGATAAGATGTGAAGCAATTCAGACATATAAGAAACCTTCCTTTAGAGAAACTATCCCACATATTCAGTTGATCAACTTGCTTTCCATCTCATCAAAGTAAGTTTTCTCATTTGGAACAAATACAATCCCTTATTAGATTCAATTTCTTCTTAAGGATTTAAGGTAACACTCTGTCTTGTATTAAAAAAAAAAATTTAGTTAATTCTGTCTAGTTTTGACAATAATCAACATCGATCACACATATCGATACCGATTTGTTGGATCGACATCAATCCTATCAAAGGTTGTTTATTTTACATCCTTTATATATTTTATCTTATTCATTTAAAATTCATTAATAATGCCTAATCAATTGTTGTTTTTGAGCCTGTTTCTAATAGATCACACTTCAAAGAACATATTATGAACTAGACACCATATTTTACCTACTAATTATGCGATGATTGTTCATGTGGGAACATTTAGACATCGAATATGAATTAAGTCTCTGCGCCATTTCTTTCACACCTAATTTGGACGAGATCACTGATTAATTGGAATTTCTACTCGAACAAAGTGACAATGCCAACCATTACCGGGAATATGTTTTTAACCCTCCCCAACCTATCATCGAGGACGTTGATTGAGTTCTCACAACCAAAAATCACATCCTAAATTTATTATTTTATATCATTTGTAATCTTGTCATGATTCCCAATTTTATTGTCTAAAAATGAGCTGACACACATCAAAGGATTCCCTTCAGTTCTTGGGATTTTCATTTTCCAAGAAAATCATCATATTATTATCTTACATCTCTCTTGTCAAGATATCTATTTATGTACATGTTTCTTCATTCTCTAGAGGAAGAGTCTCTTATGTTTGTTTAGATCTGTATATCTCGACATTATCGACGCAAGTATTGTTAGACCTATTATTTTTCGAGTTTTAGTGATTTTCTCCATGTAACAAAATTAGACAATAAAATCTACTAAAACATATGCATGCACAACGGTGGGACCTAAGTCCTTTTTTTAAATCAAATTATACATTCATATAGTAGAATCCATTTCTCTTTTCATTTCTTATGAGATTAACTAACTTTTCATCTTGAAGCCCTCTAATAATTTTTTAAAAACATGTAAAATAATTGAAAAAAGAGTATTTTAACGAATGAAGGTACTTAATTCTTCCCTCATTTCAATCTATTTTAGCATCACATCTTGTGTGTTTTTCTTCATCGAAATTAAATTTTCTTTTGAATCTTAAAAAGAATTTACATTATTGTTTGATCATCTAGTTTAAGCAAGGGTTAACTCATGCATTCACTCCTTTTCTCGCACACAACCAAACCACATAAAAATAAAATTCACATTTTAAGCATCCCCTTCTAGGTCTACCTACTTAGATTTCATCACCAAGAGAGAATATTACTCGGTTTCTTGGCCAAGTATAAATAATTTTTGTGTGGTATATAGGCTAAGAACCCGACACCCTTATCATTACAGGACCATGAAGTAAGGGGGTAGGCCCTAATATCATTCCTCATACTGAAACCAACACAAATTTGGTCCTCTTGTACCTTCAGGTATATCGAGGAATCTAACCTCAACACACCTGAAACCAACCTTAAAGCAACCCCGGTTCTTTATACCTCATATAAGTCATATTTTTTCACATATTTCTATTTAATCAAGATAATAAAAATTTCTTGTTGATTATGTGTTTTTCATTCTTAAATAATCCTCTTATTTTTATTGTCTATTTTTTGTCTCATGGTTTTGACTAGACAACATTCCCACATTTAGTAATATCATGGACATATCAGACCACACAAAAACCCCTATAAACAACCCAAGATTCGCCACAATCTCCCGATGTTCACTCGAGACACGTCAAACCAATCTACCTCTTCTGCTGGTTGGTGACCCAATATTTGAGGAACTCTTAGATACCAATCCTATCACCCTTAGCATCTATCCCGATTCATTCATCGTTCATCTTACCTATTATAATTTAAAACCACGACCACTTATTACTACTATCACTTATGACCACCCCGACTCATCGACCCTTTTATCAATAGGTTATGAATAAATCAATCCTTATCATACCCATGAGCATACAAAAACATTTGTACATATCCCATCTTCTCCCTATCTAGTTTTGATCTTAACCCTATTTCATCGCAACATGTAATTAATCAACAAGGGCCTTGCCATCTGCATCCTCAGCCAACCCTCAGGGTGTCCAAACTCATACTATTACTTCATCACCTATGGTTAGTCACACCCCTTCTACTTATCTTCCTCGCATGACAAGATTTTTCGGTATGCCTCATTCTATAAGTTCATTAGCCATATCTCAACCTCGTCATCTCACATTAACTCGTATCCTTGATCCAAAACTTAGTCATATTTATTCATATGTCCTTACCACCTATCAATACAAGTGTTATCGTTATTGTTCATCCCCCGCTAACAACCTATATCTATGATTGGTGGGCCATAATATGGATACATTCCTACTCAATATAATCCTCAACCATCGTAGCCTCTCATTAAAAATTCTATCTCTAATCCCTATCAGTGTATCCACTCTTCTTCATTACCATTGGTCTCTTAAAGAAGCACACAACATACCATGAAGCTTTACTCCTTTTCAAAATCCTCTTTACCATATCATAAATATAAAAATCAAATCCTTGGCCTATGGACAAGATATCTCTTCCTTAATGAACATCTAATCCCATCAAAATACCCATGCAAACTTTGATAAACAAAATTTCCAGCCTAGAAGTTACTACCATGGGTCCTAAAAAATATTTTCCTATAAAAAAATCTGTAACAAACCCATCAACCCATCAATAACCCTTAAACCATATCCTCCCCACTAGTAGCTTGAAAATTTTATCAAATTCTATAGCAAGGAAGATCTTCAACAACATCTTAGGTCCTTCTATCATTCCTACTATCTTATCACTCATGATCAAGACCTCATGTTAAGGACATTCCCAATGTCCTTATCTGGGTCCGCGCTTGAATATTAAAATAGTATCCCTCAACACTCTCTCTATTAATTTGTACAAATAACCCTATTTTCCTGGAACATTTTTCTATTAATATTACACACAAAATATCCATCAATTATTTATATTCTATTAAGGAGTTTGAGGAAGAATCTATTGCTGAATTCGTCACTAGATGGTGAGGAATCATCAATTACTTATCCTTTTCTTTACCACAAATTAAATTTATTGAATTGATCAAGTTATTCACTTTATCTTGCACAAAATATATATCATCCACCCTTCAAATTCAATCATTTCACACATTTGATGAATTATTTACCATGGCTAGGAAATTAGAAAACCGAGTTCTCAAAGATGGTAAAGTTAAATTGTAATCCAAAAATCCCAAACCTGACTCTTATAAGAGTTTTTCCAATAATGAAAATTCTAAAATTCAGAAAATGTAGTGATTTTAAAAATTCTTCTAGGGGTTTCTTAGACCCGAATGCTCCCGAACCTCTGTGAGTATACACCACCTGGGGAAACTAATAGTGTTATCTTTGAAAAGCTTATGGCTTCTCATGTGATAAAAATGCCTCTTATTCAACCTATTGATTATTTTAGTCCTAAACCATCTTGATATAGTGAATACAAATATTGTAAATATCACTAGATATGAGGCCATGGTATTAATAGATGTCACTCCTTTAGAAATTTTGTTCAAGAACCTATCAAACGAGGTGACCTATAGTTAGAAAATCCTAACGCACCTCTTAATCAAACCATTGATCTATTCGACAACCCTTTCTAAACCAACCCCCTCTTAACACCTAAAAAAACAATACCAATGATCCCCAAAACCATGTTGCTCATGTTATTAACACCATGAACCAACTTCCACGATTTGAAAACCTGCATCTACATCTAAGCCACTAGTTGGACAAGACGGACTTCTTTGACCTCCTTATTGGTGACATGATGTAGGGGCATCTAATCCCAATATGTGCATATGGCTAACAACATTCCATTTTTGTTTATAATCACTAAATTTTGGTTTGAAGGTTTATTTAGGTCATTTATAGAAATTTAGGTGTGATAATTTATAATTAGACCTTCATAATTTCAAATTTTGCATTTCCCTCCAAAGTGTGCAAACTTGAATTATGAATATATTTTGGATTTTTCTAGGAGTTCTAATGTTTCTATGGGTTATCCATGATTATCATACATGTAAATTGACCTATAGAGGTCTATTAATCAAGAGTGTGTGTTAGGAACTTGAGGTTTGAAATTTTAGTTAAGAACCTAATGTTATATCCATAATTAGTCATATAACCAAGAGGTTTGGAAGTTTCCACTCGGTTAACAACCACCCTCGTGAGGTATAAAACACCTCCATGTAATCGCTTTAGCATCATTGAATGGTCATCAAGAAAAGGTTGGAGGTTCAATGAGAAAATTTGAATATTTTTGTTTGTAAGTTCATGGTGTGATAGTGTTACTCTAAATTTTGGGTGTTGTGACTTATAATGTTGTGTGTAGTGTTGAATCTAGTTGATAAGGCTCTGTAATGGTGACAAGAAGAATGTAATAGTGTTAAACTTCTTGCATGCATTTATTGGCAATCCTTAATATTGTTTGTATGAACATTTCTATGAAAAATGTGACTGTGTGTGTGATTATAGTTTTAATTACTAATGGGAATGAGTTGTACATGAAAAGAGAAAATACAAGAATCTTAAAAGGTTGGGGTAAAATTTTCAAGCTCAGAATAATCTCAAGAAATACAAGATCTTGTGATTTTACATGTTAAAATTTGACTAAAAACTTGTTTTGTTTGTCAAGGAGATTTGTAAATGAAGTGCATGATGATATGAGATGCATGTGTTATTTGTAGCATTGTTAGATTGATTCAAACCTATACATTCTCCTCAAGTTGGGGATAACCCTATAAACAATTTTAGGATAGGACAGTCCAAAATAAGTAAAGGAAGGCACAATTTTCCATTAAAGAAACTCAAATTGTAGGGTGGTTATGAAAATTTTCAAGAAAGATTAGAGCATTGGAGAGCTACTGAAGGTTGGAATGAACCTTATGGAGCAATCAAAGATGAGAAGGACTGAATTAAAACCATAAATCATTCAAACTTGTAGTATTAGGATTTCTCAAACCTGGTAAACCCTATCTTTAGGGTTTTCAAGGAGTAAAACTAGTTTTCTCCAAAATGAACCCATCATAATTTCTAAAATTTAAAAAGAACCTTTTTCGAGGTCATGAGGAGTATTCCAAAAGAACTAAACTATTTCCTTTCGTATCAAGGAATATCTTCCTCCCATTTTTCTCGTACTCACCAAAGGAGACCCTAAGAAGTAGGGAAATACAAAAGAAGTATGTTTCTTGTTAAGTGCGAAGGATTGTAATCTCTAGCATAACTTTAGGAGGAAATTGGGTGTTAAAAAATTTGTGATTGGTTTTGAAATGGATTGAATCAACTCGATAAGTCTAAAAAGAGACATTTTTAGTCTACAAGGATCAGAATTAGTATAATAGACAACAAGGCATAGTTGAAGGTCTAGTGAGGTTACTAGATTCTAGAGGAATTAAATAATTTTATTGAAGGATTTGGAAGAATGAGTGAACTCAAATTTAAAGGAAAATAAGAATGCCAAGGCTACAAGTAGGGTCCATCCTAATCTAGCGTCAAGTTAAGCCATAGCGAAAAAGGGAAAACATTGAATGGGAGAGAATATTGATCATTTCTAAAAGGTCCAAAACATTTGAGTGAATCCTTTGTGATCTTTAATTCAATGTGAAACATCTAAAATATAGAATTGAGTCTATAATTTCCTTGCCTCAAAGGAGATAATAGTTTAATGATTCCAAATTTGATTCTAAAGGAGGTATTTTAGCCTAAGGCAAGTGATTTTCTAGACAATAGTAGTACTATTTTTGGGGAAATTTATTTAATTAGAAGTGTTGATTGATTGAATTTTTATTTTTCTCCTCATCATGAAATACCGCATCAAACCGCATCCCAATTAGCCATCCCCATGTAATAAATAACCCTAATATTATCTCGTGGAGTTCATAAAAAGAAAACCCCATAGTAGAAATTATAAATTCCCCTCCTAAAGATAAGATCCCTTAATCCAAAATCCCAAAGACAATCAAAATAAAAATTACCACTCACAAAACTAACACAAGACTAGCTTACATAAATATACCATGTCATCACCATCTATTTGAGGACCTAAACCTTCATCAAAGATTACACTCACCATTTTAGAATCCAACCCAGCTATTCCCAAGCACACTCTTCAAAATACACTGATGTGCTCAATAATTTTGAACCATCTAATAAAACAAATGCCCCTACGATTTCATCATCTTCATCAAGATACTACATTGCAATCCTTGAAAATATTCTCCAATCTTCAGTCATAGTTTTACCTCGATCAAACCTTCCAATCCCTATGGGTGGAAGCCTATATGGTACAAATATGACGTAATATGTGTTTATCATAGGGTACCAGGACATCACACTTGATATTGTAAAGCCCTCCGCACTGTAATCAAGGATATATTTTATAAAGATGACCTCCTAGCAAATAAATACCAACCTATCTCACTTATCAATTAAAAAACAAAGAAATAAAAATATCAAGTAAAATAAGCCCCCAAACCCTTTATGCTTAAGTCATCACCCGATGACTTAACAAAAATGGTTAGGACTCCTCCAATGAGTCCCCATTATTTTAAATTGACGATATCTACATAGATACCAAGTGAGCTCTTAACAAGACTTAAAAACTAGACTCAAAACAAGCCCAAAGTCTCCATATCTATAGCTCCCCAAGCACCATATTCTAATACCAAGGTCTCCATTCTCGCATCCTCTCACATTCATT
The DNA here is from genome assembly GCA_018340775.1 of Taxus wallichiana var. yunnanensis. Lineage (NCBI taxonomy): Eukaryota > Viridiplantae > Streptophyta > Pinopsida > Cupressales > Taxaceae > Taxus > Taxus wallichiana. Next base: position 242,085,596 of record CM031241.1, read on the forward strand.
CTACAACCTCAATAAAAACAATGTTCCCAAGTAGTTGCATCAAGAACCCATCAAAATTTCCCTCTAATAAATCATTAAAAACTCCCCCTAACACCGACAAGCCATGATAGAAGCTCTCCAATCCATGTTAGTGTAATCTGATGAACCTCAACCACTTGTTATCTTCATCGGCGCCGTAAAAATATTTACACTCATCACATTTGAAAATTCCAAGATTCCATCATTACAATCCAAGGACCATAACCTACCTCTATTTTTAACCACCCAAATCAATGATACCCTCATCAAAAGGGTTGTGATTAATGATGACATGAGTATCAATATTATCTCATCACATGTTTTCAAACAACTTAAACTACCTCGAACCATATTTGTTCAGTCACCCATCGTCCTCCACACTTTCAACAACACTCACACCCATGCCTTAGGCACAAGTGACCCTACCCATTAAAATAGGTGTCAAGGCCCTCCATGAGCTCTTCTACATTATAAAAGGATAATTCCAAAACAACATGATGTTAGGACATCCTCGATATACGCATTATGCATTATGTCTCATCTACCATACAATGATGCGTGAAATATGAAAATAAAGGTAAAAACTTTATGGTCCCCGCAGATCCTAACCCATTCGAGGAGCATGTCATATGACCTACCGATCAAATGATGTGTTTCTTCCTTGCAAAACACCACTTCTTCAAATTAATCCTCCACAAGTTCCTCTATCCTTACTTCCAAACTACCCGATGACCAATAATTTGATAACATGATGGAACGTTTGTTGTTGGGGGAGTATCAAATCCTCACCCTCAATACACTCCCTACACCAAAAACATATGAGAGACCTGATAAAAACGTCTTTATGAACCCAACGTTGGGAACATCATCTCTTTTAGGCATCCCTTTATGCGAGAACACCTTATTTATGGGGGCATCGATAATATGGATTCTCACCTTGATAATCAACCTCACACTAAACCACTCAATTCATATTTCTCATTCTTAGAAAACCCTAATTTTTCCAAAACCTACCTACACCATTACACGTGGAAGGGTTTTGTCTAGGTAGATATGAGCAAGGTATGCACGAGTTACCCTTCGATGATTTGAGGAAACCTCATGAAAAATATGAACTCATATTCAAAAAATTATAAATCCATCATCCCCAATCTCATAATATCATCTCATCCCCTTCAATACCATCATAACCTTCTTTTGACACAGATAACACCATATCTATCCCATCTATTTTTTTAATCAATAAATTCACACTTGGAGCACTTACTTACCAAGCTAAATACATAATTACGATCCTTCCTCTAACATTACCGTAAATAATAGTTGAGGATTATCTAGGTCATTGAATTCCTTCAATGTCACAATGATAATGCCATCCTAACATATATGGGAGTTAAGGATCATTATCTCCGTAAAACCCTACCATCCGACACATCCACGCTTCTCAAAAAATTAACTATCGATGTCAACATAGGAACACCACAAGAGCCATGATTAGTCAAGGTTGAAAAGATTTATATTCTTAGGAGATATATGAATTTACCACCTTTTATCCAATCATAGTCAAGCTTTCACATGGACCTTATACTAAAATATGAATGCTAAATAATTTATTTTGATTTTATCAATGAAAGGAAATAAGAGGATAAGGTACTTACCAAATTTCACTTACCTAGTAATGACTTGACTCAGGGATAGTAATGTGATGAAACAAAGGAAAACTATCACAATGGAACCATAAAAAAATGCAACAGAGAGGTGGAAAAATGGATTGGGGGGCCTAGAGAAGGATGCCTAGGGCAAGGCTGGTAAAATTATGGGTGCCCTGGTCTATAGAAAATGAATGGAACTTGGTTCGATAGGTCACTTAAGCTTCACTTTTTTCACTTCTTGTTGCGTATATGTCACATCTAGTTCAGTGATGTTTTCGTAAACCTATAATGAAGAATCACCTGTAAACCCCACACAAAGCATCAAACCCTAAAAAATAAATATGTAAATGAAGGGTTAGATTGTCCTCATTTGCCACAATGGTGGTCTTACAACTAAGTGTTGCACTACATCTCAGACCCAATGTAGTTTTGTGTGCTTTTGTGTGTGTATATAGTGCTCCTAGGTCACCCTTGCGCCAATGACACCAAGATAGGGGAAATAACTAGATAAAAATGTAAAATGGTGGATGGAATAGAATGAAATCCCCTTCCTATGTAATGTGTGTATGTAGAGTAATAGCCCAAATGCAGTCCCTTGCTCTATGTAGATAGCTAGCCCTTGATAAGAATAGTCCACCCATATAATGGTATGTATGTTGTGTTTATATAGGGATCTCTTGTTTGAATTTCAACACTAATGACCCTGACATGCCGACTAGTACCTGGGAGATGGGAGGGAAAATAAAAATACCGACCTCAAATGTCAAAAATAAGATCAAACACAAAGAGGAAAGGGCACCTAGGATGGACAGGGAGCTCTGTGCTAGCACTATGTCCAACCTTGGGTGCTAGTGTCCAAAGACAAGTGATGAAAAATGAGTGAACTGACAAGACAGGGATCCCTGAGACCTGACCAAAACTGTGTGTATGAGTGATGAATGTGCAAGAAAAAAAAATAAAGACCAACAAGACAAACAAATGGACTACAAGATGGGTCATTAGTGAATAATTTTCTTACGTAAGATCCATATATAAAACAACATACTTTTATGGTATAATAATAGTAGTAAGTGTGTGATTTTGTGTCTACATTTTTCCCCACTTTATGTTGGTGAGAAAATGGTAACATAAAGTAGATAGAGATGCATACCTAAGAATTCTAGAGAATCCCATGTCACTGAAGTACATGAAGAGTGTAGTAGAAGTACATTCCGAGTGAGAACATATAGCGTGATGAATCATGGATCAATGTGTTGATCCATGTGGTGTAAGAGGGATGTGAGACCATTATGAGGAGCACTAAATGAGATAGATGATGATGATAGTGAATGATTGAGATTGAGTGATTTTTTTTGCTAATGGGAATGTGATGGGGAAGGGAGTGATCAATTCCCAACCCGATTTTGTGTGTGTATGTGTGAAAAACTGAGGATTTGGGCATCCTACCACCAGAGGAAGAGTGTAGGGAGATAATTCTAGTGTCTCTCCAACTTTAACTACATCCTCAAAAGATCTAGCCACTGTAGAGGAACAAGATCAAATTTTTTGATTTTGGATCCAATTTTTGATCAAATGTGATAACCCATATAGGAGTAGTATAGGAAAGGAAATGATGTCTCATTTCCCCCACTCCATGGGTGTCACACAAAATGTATTTCTTCCATGTTAGGTCATCTAGAAGAAACCACAAAATGTAGAGTAATTTCCCATGTTAGGTCATCTAGGAAAGTGGTGATATAACTCCCAAGTTAGGTCATCTGGGAGAGGATAAATGCATTGTGTTCATGTCAATTGATGAATGTGTTGGTGAAATTTTATTTTCATGAGTTGAATATGTGTGATTGATTGATTGATTGATTACTCATGGAGATATTTTACGCTTGTTTCCCCAGGTTAGGTCATTAGGGGAATCACTAGAAAGTGATGTGAAATGTCATATGGTGTATGAAAATTTTTGATAATGATGAATGAAAATTGAATGTAGCTTGATGACATAGTGGTGTAAGGGGAATTATAGGATGACCCAATTATATGCCCCCTTTTGGGTGAAAAGGGGAGTGATGATGAGAATGAAATTGAGCAAAAGTAATCAATGTAATGTAATGATGTAATGGATAATGTATGAGAGATATCAAAAGTGTGTGTATATATGAGTAGTAGAAAATGATGGTCAAAGGAGAAATTTCATGTGTGTGTAATGTGTATGATATGATAGTAGGTGGAATTATGAAAATAATTCCACAAATGGAGAAAAATGGAGTAGAATGCTCAAGATATGATGAGAAATCATGTGATGTGTATTAGTAGAGAAAATGAGTGTGAAGAATGACTATAGTAAAGTGAATAATGAAAAGTTACTATAAATAGTAATGTGATAAAGTGATTAGGCAACTCATTTGTCTTTTGTGTGAGTGTGATAGTGAGCTCTGAGTGTGTGAGGATGCCACAAGTTAGAGAGCACCATGACCAAGTCGATTTGAGATGGTGGTGACAATTGTCATATGTGTCACGATGATGACGATGGAGAGTTAGTAAAGCATGATTTTTTCAAAAAATGTGTTGATATTAGTCATTTTTGATGAATTTTTTTGTGAAAATTTTTTTTTAAATTTCTTGGCATTTTAGACCTGGAAAAAAGTAGTGAAGGTGCTAATGACCTTGGGATAGGAGTGCCCAAACATGGGGTTGTGTGTCTGCTGCTGGGGGCCCCAGTCCTGTGTCTAGTGCCCATGTCAGAAAGCATGAGGTTGAGCCCTGAGTGTTAAAATGTGAAGTGTTGTAGATGTAAAAATTGATGTGTGTCTGATGTTGTATGATGTTCTAATGTTGATGTGTTTTTTTTTTTTTTTTGTGGTGTGCAGAGGGATATCCATTCGAGAGAGTTTGTGGTGGCCACCATTTGAGTACATTTCTTGGATTGGGGTTTTCAGATGATGAGTGGGATGTTTTGGACATGTGTTGAAGTTCATGACACATATAGAGAGGATGGGGGATGTGCCCCATAATATGCCTATGCTTACAACTTTGTGAGAGATGGTGTGTAGATACTTGCACCTTTTGGTTTCCTACAAGTGAGATGATAGTCACACTAGAGGATGTGTATCGCATACTGTGATTACCTATTATTGGTGAGAGGGTACATGTTATGGTAGTGGATGATATGTAGAGATAGATGAGGGCTGCTAGGTGGTATTTTGTGGGGACTCGAGTTCCTATCGAGGCCCATATTATCCTAGATGTTATTTTGAGATCAGGGGTTCCATGATTGTGGAAGTTTATTTCATGGTGGTGATAGCATCATTGATTATAGTGGAGGGTGGTGGTGTAGGCATCTTATATAAGATGCATGATATCTATCACCTGGATAGAGGAGGAGAGCACTAGGTATGCTTGGGCATGATGTGTGTTGGCCCACCTTTATAGGATCTATATATAGATTTACAGGAGGAGCATGGGGGTGGTATTGGAGCTATGACATTATTGCATGTATGGGCCTATGAGCATATTGCAAGTATTGAGGCTAGTTGGTGGGGCTCGTGGAGATTGGGTGAGGCCAGACATATTTTTTGGGAGATGGGTAGGTGTACGTGGAAGGAGGATGGATATTGATGCCTATAGAGTGATGATAGATGCATGGGGCTAGAGGTCGTGGTATGGAGGCCATACCGAGACTATGGAGGATGGCCAGAGGATGTGTGTAGAGTTATGATGCATATGGTGCAGACGATGTGGTTAGAGGATCGATTTTTAGGGGTGACCGAGTTATTTCAGGTTGAGTGGGTTTCATGATAGTTTGGTATGGCCCAGATGTGCCCCAGAGCCATATATATGGTTGAGATCCATTAGGGCACCGAGGAGGGTTGGAGCTAGACCAGGGCCCACAAGAGAGTAGCTAGTACCTCCAAGGGGCTAGAGGAGGTAGATGAGGCGAGATGATAGAGATAGATATGATAGAGGTGGATGACGTGGGGTGTAGGAGGAGGCATACAAGCATGGTGGGCCTCACATCGGTGGGTGGTTTTGTATCTAGTATTGGTATATGCAATGGTATTACCACTAGGAGGAGTAGAGGGGCAAGCACATGGCCCCTATGATAGTGTAGTAGTAGCGGTGATAGTAAAGTGTAAGTATTTATATGGTGTTGTTGTGTGATTTGTTACATGGTTTGTGAATTTTTATTGTTGTCTAACACATGGATATATGGATGTAGGTGATGCATATTGGTCATTGATTATGGACACATCCATCCACACATTGACACGTGGAATGTGCCCACAGATATACTCATGGGTGGAGGCATGCTAGAGCATGTAGATGATATTATGGGTGAGCATGCCCATTTTTCAAGCTAGTTGTGATAGTAGCAATGACATGTACAATGTTATTGAGTGAGAGAGATGAGGCATGAGAGGAGACATGATGAGCTAGAGAGGCCATCGGTGGAGGTCCTTTAGCTCAGGATGTATTTCACGTGGTTTGTAGAGTTATAGAGTCACTTTTTAGATAAGTCTACATGGAGAACACACTATTACGGAGGTAGGTAGAGAGATATAGAGGTCATGACCAACATGACAGAGTTAGTGGTGAGGCTTCTAGTTCTAGGGATTTGGAAGTTCTAGAGAGTGATAGATGATGATGAGATATGAGTTGTATTGATGTATTGATGTAGGGGACCTACCCTAGTGATGAGATGTTTTGTGACTATGATTATAAATATATATATAGATGGATTCATTTTCATATGATCAATGTATTTGATGTATATTGATGTGATGATGATGTATGATTTATGTGATTGATGTTACTTATATATGATGTTTGATGTGTTTGAATATCATTTACATTTGTTGAATTGATTTGTGATGGGTAAATGTTGATGTGGAATAATGTGATTATAGATAGATAAATGATGATATAATGTATGTATGATGATAGATGATGTATGTAATGTGATTGCACAAAGTTGAATTATATGTATGAATAAAGTTGTGATTAAAAATGAATAATGTGTAAGAGTAGAAGATGATCACGTATGTTAGTATGATGAGGATAGATAGGGGGAGATTAATGATGCCCCCTAACATATAGATGATGAGGTTCATTTAGATAAGACCCCTCAACAGTCAAGAATGAACCATAAAGAAAGAGTGTGTCATCGGGAAATGATTGGATAATGTGTGCTAGATGAATCAAGAAAGTGTGTGAAGAGAGGTTCTTATTGTAATATATCCCTCAATAGTCATGTAAGAACTGTAAGAACATGAGTGTGCATCATGGGGGGTAAGGTGATAAAAATCACCTACCAAAGACCAATCCATGACATGAAGTGGTGGAAGCATGTGGAATGAAAGCAACATGAGTGTATGAGCCTGAACTGAATATCAAGTGGAGTAGTGGTGGGAAGTGGAGATGCCGAGGGGTTGTGGAAGCCAATGTGTAGTGGTAGCATGATGCAACGAGATGAGATGGTGTAGTGATGGATGGATGATGATGGAGAGCATGCATGAGTAAAAACTTGTGGTGGTGGATGAACAATGACCTTAGAACTAGATGGAGGAGATAACTCAACCAGAGTAATAACATGCCTATGAGGGAGTGGAGATATAGACCACTCACGTGAGTGAGAACCAAAAGGAAATGATGCCCTTATCTTCTAATTTTTGCAAGTGATCATGAAGGGCACAACAATTCATTATCCCTATGGCCATTGATATGATGATAATTATAATAAGGTCTATCACGTTAGCATTGTAAGTGAAGTGAGGTGGATGATGTTGATTAGAAGGTAAGCATATTAAACACCTATCAAGTAATGTATGCAACACATCATGGGGCCTATGTGATGAGAAAAATGTAATGGTTCCCATGAGATGAAGGAGGAGGAGTCTGAGGTGTAGCCCTACATGGAGGAGGAGATGAAGGATGCTTATGTAATGGAGAAGGTTGGACTTTCTTGTGAGGAGGAGATGGAGACTGTGTAGGATGCTCAATAGATGGGAGTGAAGAGAAGAAATAGATGATGTAGTAGTAGTAGTAATAGGAGGAGGATCTATAACATGTGTAGCAATGAGATCTTGTTCTAAGTCAATGACCCTATAACATAGAAGCATGAATGATTCACATGTGTCATATTATAATCATTGTTTCAAAGGGAGGAATCAAACCGTGACAAAAGATAAATTGCTTCTCTAAGTCAATAGGTTGAAAAACTAGCTAGTGCATGCAAGCATTAAATCATAGAATGTAATCAATGATAGGTTTTTTTTTCCTTGATGTAAGCTAGGTAGATGATCATATGTGACTCTAGGGTCATTTTTGACTATGAATCGCTGAAGAAAAGCTTCTTCCATCTCACAATAGGTACTGATAGATCCAAAGGGTAGATGGGTGTACCATTGGAGAGCGTCATCATGTGAGACTATGGTGAAAGGATTTAAGTAATAGTCGATCATTAGAATATGAATCCATAGCCATATGATAATGCTTGAGATGCAAGTATGGATTTCTAGTACCATCAAAACATGTAAATGTAGGCATAAAAAATCCTTAGGAAATGTTGAGTTGTGAATATTTTTGGGAATAGGATTTTCATAGTGAATTATTATCGATGGATGCATAGTAGGCCTTGCTTTCTAATGTGAGAGATTGGACCTAAGACTATAAATGACCAACAACATGCATGAGGGACAAGATATCTTGTGAAGGAATAATAGAGGATGGAAATAATGTGTTAAGTGGTTGTAATTTTCCATTATGAGTAATCATAGGAATATCAAGAGAAGACACAAGAGATTCTGATGCTAAGGGACATAGTAGGTGTTGGTGCCAAAGAAGTAATAGGTGTCAAAGGACATGGAATATCCATAGAAATAGTAGGACTAGCATTAGAAACATCCCTGATGGAGAGAGGAGATGAGAGGAGATAGAGGAGGATGAAGATGATAGAGGAGATGAAGTGATGAGGAGATAATAGATGGAGATGAATCATGCATATTATTAGATACAGTCTCAGAAGAAGATGAAATGGAGTGGGGGATTCACACTCACAAAGTATGCAAAGAAGTAGAATCATGACTATCAAGTGGTTCCTCAAAATCAAACAAAGACTTAGATAGAAGGATATCATTAAGTGTATCATCTACATAGAATGAAGGAGTAGGAGAACTAGTATGTGATGCATTATGAGAAGCATTTTCAGGAATAGAAGAAGTATGAGATGTAGCTAAAGTATCATCATGACTAGTATGAGAATCATTAAGCACATGTTTATTATCATCAAGTCCAAGCATGAAACTAATAATAGAATCATCTAGATTTTCATTAGAAATTTTAGAAGAGGAGTGTGACTAATTATATAACAAGGTGTATAATGAGTAAAACTCATCTTATCAGAAACAATGCCAATAGTAGAATTATCAAAGCTAGTAGGCACATTGCATTCATTAGCTAGAGTTGTTGTTGAGTATGATCCGGAAGAGTAACATCATGATATAGGGAAAAAGCTCAGCTATGGTTGCCTCATCATAGATAGGATTAACACTCACATGAGGCATGACTAGCCGAGAAGGAGAAGAGCTATCCTTAGCCATTAGGGTTTTAGTGGATCCTAGGGAAAATAGTTCTAAGCTACGGGTTCACCAAAATGATTCTATAAAATTTTATTTTATTATGAATCTAAATGTACAAAAATCTATAAATGAAAATATGAAATATGAATGCTAAATAATTTATTTGATTTTATAAATGAAAGGAAATAAGAGGGATAAGGTACTTACCTCAAATTTTTCTTACCTCGCAAGTGACTAGGGGAGAAAGTGTGAAAAAAAAAAAAACTATCACAATGGACCACAAAAAAATGTAGCAGAGGTGGAAATGGCTGGACTGGGGCACTGGAGAAGGATTGGGGTGCCTGGGGCACTTTGGTCTAAATTATGGGCACTTTTGGTCAGTAGAAATGACTAGAACCTGGTTCCGATAGGTCGTTATTAATATTCACACTTTTCACTTATTTGTCTTGTATGTATATGTCACTTCTAGTTCTTTGATGTCATCATAAACCTGCAATGAAGAATCACCTACAAAACCCCACACAAAACATCAAACCCTAAAAATAAAGATGAAAATGAAGGGGTCAGACTATCCTCAGCCACCACAATGGTGGTCTTACAACCGATTGAAGTGTTGCACTACATCTCAAACCCAATGTAGTTTTGTGTGTTTTGTGTGTGTATAGTAGTCTCCTAGGTTTCCCTCACGCCAATGACCAAGATAAGGGGAAATAACTAGATAAAAATGCAAATGGTGGATGGAATAGAATGAAATCCCCTTCCTATGTAGTGTGTATGTAGAATAATGGCCCAAATAGTCCCTTGCTCTATGTAGATAGCTAGCCCTTGATAAGAATATTCACCCATATAATGGTATGTATGTTGTGTTTATATAGGGATCTCTTGTTCAAATTTCAACACTAATGACCCAACATGCCGAACTAGTACCTCGAGAGATGAGAGGGAAAACTGAAAAGACCAACCTCAAATGTCAAAAATAAGATCAAATTAGACTACAAGATGGGACATTAGTGGATACTTTCCTTACACAAGATATACATATATATATGTATAATAATAGTGTTAAGTGTGTGATTTTTGTGTCTACAATATCATGCCACAAAATTTTATCTCTTATGGATAGTTTCTCAAGTTATAATCAAATAATCATCACACCAGAGAAGATCAACATAAGATGTCCTTTATTACCCCATGGGAACCTTTTACAATATAATAATGATTTTTTCCAGATAAATAAAGGATCCACTTACGAATTTGTTATGGCATACATCTTTCATGACCTTATCCACAAAACTCTAGAAGACTATGTGGATGATATTTTAGGAAATTACAAATGTCGTAAAGACCATCCTACCATCCTCAACATAATCTTCACCCATCTTATAACATTTTTCCTTTGACTCAACCTTGCTTAAGTATGTGTTTGGGGTCCTAACAGGTAAAATCTTAGTATTCATAGTCTCCATCGGAGGGATTGAGGTAGATACATTCAAATTCAAAGCCATAATCAAATGCCTTCTCCATCAAAATCAAAAAAATATGTAGTTTACAAGATAAAATCCAATAAATCATCCATTTCATCTCTTAGCTATCATATCAATTTCAGCTCTTCCATCCCCTTCTTAGAATTGACATACATTTTAGATGACATCATGACTTCCGAAAACCTTTGACGCTCTCAAACTACCACTTATCATCGCTTGTGTTTGTACTTCTACGTGAGGGAGAGCCATTCTATCTATATATTTACACTACCAACCATGCCTTGGGGGCTATGTTGGCACATCACACTTTGAAATACGTCAGAATATGTCATTTATTGCATAATTCATACCCTTCATGAATATGAGACTCAATATTCAAAAGTAGAAAATTTGTGTTGTGCTTTATACTTCTAAAATTTTCCATTACCTCCTCAATCATAAAACCTACGTAGTCACAAGCATCAATCCACTAAAATCCATGCATTCTAAACCATATCATAATGACCACATAACCAGGTGGCTTATGCTCATGATAGAGTTTGATCTAGAATTCATCTCTCATAAATCCATTAAAGGACAAGTTATCACCGATCACTCACAAAATATCCCTTGACCAATAATTATCATCCCTGTGAAAATTTTCATGATGAATCCATGTGACCTCGATCATGATGCCACTGATCTTAATATGACCCTATTATTTGATGGGTCCAAATGTAAATGAGGGGAGTGCCAAGATATTCATAATACCTTCTTAGGGAACTCCTATTACATTATCTTTAGAGACTAAATTTCACATGCACAAATAACATGGCAGAATATGAAGCCCTCATTATGGGTCTTCAAAATACCATATTTTTGGCATGGAAATCCATTATATCTATAGTGGTTCACTGACTCACCATCAATAAAATCAAAGGGACATATCAATGTAAAAATGAAATCCTATAAAATATAAAACCGTCATCAACGATCTCTTGAAACTCTTTGACCATTACGAAATTCAAATGACTCACCATCTAATAAATTCCCGGATATTATGGCATCCCTCATGTATCTTTTAACTCTATCACCAGATGATTCTAAACTCTTCATTGTTGTACACAAACTTGATCAACCATTTTATACTAATACATATCTTCCCACTATCAATCATATGGAAGATAGATAATATGACACTTGGTACATTGAGACATATGACTATGATTCCAAAATAAAAGTACCTTTAGATGATTACTTTTTCGCTATCTTTGAGGATTTGGCTCCTCCAAGTGGAAACGACCATACCACTGCTCACTAATCTTTTCATATTCATTAATTTTCTCCGGCTTAGAAGCTTAGAAGTCTCGGCGGAAGTTGTGGTAGGCTCACTTGCCCATCTTCCGTAAGGCTTGGAGCGAGATATTTATTTTCTCTTTTAATTGCCTTTTCTCTTCCTTTGTTTCTCCTGAAGCTTCTTGCAGAGGGCATCAAGCTGCAGAAAGGGCCTCCCAAAGGCTTTCAAAAGACGTCCCCATTGTGACTTGGGTCACAGTATAATCTGTCGGAGACAGATCCTTTTTATCCTTGAGAGGATTGGGGTACGCGATCTCCATTACCCTCTCTCCCGAAGCACTTTGAGAGAAGCGTGTGATGGGCTTTTGCTTCTTTGCCCCCTTAGATGGGATTACGAAAAGTCCATTGGAGCGATGGGAACTTTCCTTTTTCTTGACTTAGCTCTTTGGGAGATCCAGGTTGGACTTATGGGAGAAGGGCCGGAAACAGAGAAAGGGGCAGCTGCAGTAGAAGAAGGGAAAAACGTGGAGACACGTGGCGGCGGCATAGAGAGAACAGCCGAAGAAGTGCCCACGGGAGGAAGGGATACTGCAGCGGAGGAAGACATAGGAAGGGAAGGGAGCTCAGAGATGAGGGAAGAAATGGAGGGGAAAGATCTGCGAGGGAAGAGAAGATAGACGAAGAAGCGGGAATAGTAGAAGAAGGGGAGAGGACACGACCAAAGGGATGGTCGCTTGAGTCACTCGAGGAGGAAGGAGGAGAGAAGAAGGGACAAAAGGGACCTCGGTTGTTGTAGCAAATGATTTGACATCCACGAGTGGATGGGCCTATTGGAACATCCTCTTACGCTGCTTTCTCTCTGGAGAAACCGAGTTATGACTTGTTCGGGTGCCGCGGAAGGAGAACTCTCGGGAGATTCTTCTTGAGTGGTCTGGATTCACCCTCTATGCCTTTTCCCTTGCCTTTATCTGTTGTTTAGATCGAGGAGGTGCGTTACCCAATGGGGAGGTTGTGAAATCAACCCGAGGAGGTAGATTAATCCTTTCATCGGCACCAATGCTTTTTTGTGCGAGTCTCCTTTACCCTTTCCTCGATAAATGCGAGGTGCCTTAGTTCTATCGATGGTGGAAAGGGCCAATTGTCCCCATCGTGTTATGATATACTTGATCTACTTCATCCTCATTAGTTTGGAAACCTTTGGGGACAATTACTACCCGTATTGGATGATTTACGCAAGGCCAAGCGAGAATGGTCCTTTCTCGAGCTCAACCTCATGAATGCCATCGATGTAGATGTCTTCGATACGAGGGATGTGGATTGGATCTAGCTTAGCCCTTGGTAGACAACTTCTTGGGTTAAAGGTAGGCACTGACCGGGAAATCATGTTTCAAATTAAGCAACTCGGCTCTGAACATGTCCTTTGCCTTGTGATGGGTAAGAAATGTATATCACGCCCTTGTGAGGGGAAAGGAGTTCCACCCTTCTTTCTTTTGAGGCACTTCTCATGATAGGTGATCAGTTGTCTTGTGACTCTAGCGAGAATCAACTTGGGTCCATCATACCTCGGCGAGTCTAGTTGGCTCTCCCAAGAAGTTGGCTGCCCTCGAGATAGGTGAACGTGGTAAATTGGGTGAACAGGGCCCCCATTTCTCGGTGGCTGCCCTATGCTCTTGGTCGTGTGATCGTAAGTCATATTTGGCCTCAGCAGAGCGAGATGATGTGGTAGAAAAACACATCGTTGATCTTTGTGAATTGAGGATGCTATTCTCGGCCTCAGTGCAGGTAGTACTCATATATTTTGACACGAGGCCAAACCCCACTCTGCATCAAGCACAGGTAGTCTCTCTCACGATCTTTGCAGCGTAAACAACATAGGAATTCATGTAGAATCTCCTGTTGTATTAAATTGTTGAGGTTGTTCGGAGATTGTCTTTGCTTATAATCTCTGCCCATTCGAAGCGCTGATCGGGCACATTTTTATTCATGGTTTCAAGTACCGCAACATCCATTTATGGAAATAGTGGGCGTCGGGAAGCCCAAAGAACCTGCTCGGGAAATGATGGTGTCATTTGAGCTCCTCAGAAAAATCACTGCGGTGAATGATTTGTGGCCAACGGGTCACTACCTTTTTTGTTTTCAAATAGACCTCATTCATCATTTGCGCATGCACTAATCTTCGTTGTCATCCCGGGCTTTAATCTGATCCTCTCGTGCGGCGGCCACAAAGTGCGGTGATGAGGAATGCCGCAGTATTATCTCAAAGTGGCGGGGTGAGGTTAATGACGACCTCGCCCTTGTCTTTACGACACACCTTGTGTCCTTGTTGTAGCACTGAGGGAAACCACCATCATGAATTCATTGTTAACTTGGTGCTTGATTGGGATTCCTCCGGCGAAGTGAGGGCACTACCTATCAGTTTTCCATCCATGGATTCTTGTTACCTTCGAGTCGACCCGAGAATTCCTCCATATCAATGTGACCCAACTCTGAGTCTTTGATGTCTAGGTCGCATTCGGCCTGGGAGTCGGGCATTCTGACCCTCTGATACTTATATTTCATTTCTTCTTTTGTAAGTTTGGCCTTGCCTTTGGATTTGGTAGGTCTCTTGCTTGATGTTGACATATGTTCTTCTGAGCTTAATTGTTGATCTGCAAGAATAAGACGTGAAACCCAATTGAAGAAAGCCGTGTTAGTGCATTTGATTTTCCATTGAAATGCTTTGAAGAAGAAATAGTTAGTGATTTAAATGCTCGGTAGCGCATGGCGCATAGATATAGAAAATTGCAGAGCTAAATAGGTAAGGCGCACAGGAAAAGGTGTTGCGAGGTTAAATCGGTGCCAAAGGCGAATGGGCGCAGACAACCTGCGGGGTGTATTTTGTAAAGGGCGCATGGAGACATTATGTTACATAGGGATAGGATGCACCAAAGGTGCATGTATTTTTCATGTTGCATGGAGATTTGGTGCGCCAAAGGCGCATATATGGTTTGTGTAACATGAACTTTTCGTGCGCCAAAGGTAACTTGCGCAGCGCACAGGGTCTACATAACATGGTCTACACTGATGAGGATGATACTGCGCCTTTATAGCTTTATACTTAGCGCGTATGAAAGGGGTGCTACATGGATGTCGGGTGCGTGCAAAGGCGCAAGAATCCTTAATGTTGCATCCAAGTTTGATGCGCTTAAAGGGGTGCATGGAAAGCAATTTCATCATGCCTTGAGGTGCAAATGCGAGAGAAATGCGCCATGAGGGAGAGTCTTTTTATGATGCGGGGGCAATAGATGCGCGCCAAAGGCGCAACTATTTTTGATGTTGCATAGCGAGCTCATGCGCCAAAGGTGAAAATGGTTTATAGGTTTGTTCTTTCTCTCAGAGGGGTTTCCACATATGGTTTAGTTTTACCAAGGTTCATTGTGGGATATGAAGAGGTGCTTTATACCAAGAAGGATTTTCAAGCCATCACCATTTTTAGGACGAGCTTCCTCTGCAGCAGATTTGGAAAGAGGAGGAAATGTGGAAAGACAAGCGAGGGGGAAGAAAAGTTGATAATCTATTCTTTCAACCTATCTTGAACCAACCTAGAACCAAAATCCACAAAAACAAAAACACACGAAAGACATAAGGCCACTTACCGGATATAAGCGATGAAAAAGCGTGAGAATGGGTCCACAATGTGATCGAAAGTGAGCAGGCGGATACTAACAGTTCGAAGAGAAAATATCACGTGTTTTGCATTAGTGATAATGACAACGCAAACGTGCCTATATATAGGTGAGGAAGTAATAAATGCGCCACCAACTTTTCAAGTGGCGCATGGAAAGCATTGTCGACATAAGAAAGCATGCGCCTTTGGCGCACCAAAGCGTCTGACAACACAAAGTTATGTGCACCTTTGGTGCACTGAAAGTGGTGTTGACATAGAAAATGTGCGCCCGAGGCGCACCAAAAAGAGGCGCAACAAATGTTCTGTCGACAGGAAGGCGCATGCGCCTTGGCGCACGCAGGGAAGCCTCAACATAGAAAGGCGCACCAAAATGCCTGTTGACACAAGAAAGCATGCGCCAAAGGTTTAAAGGGGGCGCATCAAAAGTTGATGTTGCATAGTCATTCCATGCGCCCAACCAAAAGACCAAAAATGACTAAGTTCGGAAAAGCAGATTTCCTGGAAAAGGGATTTTTACAACGTTAGAGCTTGAGGATCACTGACGAGGGATCGGAACAAAATTTTGGTATGGTTATCGGTAAAATTTCCCTTGTCAATTTTATGGGATAATAGCTGGCTCTTTCTGGGGACTATCCCTGAGAAAACTCAGGGGTAGAGAATCCCAGATCTCATGTGCCTATCCATTGGGTAACAGAGTCAAAAACAAGAGGCGATAGGAGGGAGAACAAAGGAAACACACAACAAAGCGAAAGCAAACACACGGCGAAAAGAAACACACAACTAAAGCAAAAGCTGTAAAAGAAGAGAGTAAGCTCTACTTCTTGAAGATTTTCGAGATGTTTCCGCTATAAGGAGCGGGAGCTCGGTTCCATCCGGATATGAGAGATAGAAACTATTCTCTCCGTTGAGTTGCTTGATCTTGAAGGGCCCTCTCCACGAGGAATCAAACTTTCCGTGCATACCCTTTGGCTCTCTTCGCTTGTCCCACAAAAGGGCGAGATCTCCACTTGGAAATCCCTTTGCTTGGCCTTCTTATCGAACAGTCTCTTAACTTGATTCTGATGTTCGGTGATCCTATCGACCACCCTTACTCTCTTTTCTTCAAGTTCTGTTAGATACATGATCCTTTTTTCTAGAGAATTCTGGAAAGTTTCATCTTCAATAGCTCGTGCCAAGCGCAGAGCAGGAAGTTCAGCAGAAATGGGAAGCTCGGCATCAGTGCCATATAACACTTGAAAAGGTGACATACTAAGAGACCTCTTGGGAGTAATACGATCGGCCCACAAAGCGTCGTACAAAGACTTGTGCCACATTCGTTGATTCTCATCCACTAACTTTCGTATGATGGTCACCAAGTTCTTGTTGTTGGATTCTGCACGACCATTTCCACGAGGTAATAATCTGAGGCGTGAGCCAAAGTTATCCCGTATTCATAGCAAAAACTAATAACTTCTCGCGAGGAGAAGTTAGAAGCATTATCAGCAACAATCTTGTTGGGAACAGCGAACCTGACGATAATATTTTCTTTAATGAAATTACAAACAACCTCGAAGTGGCATGTTTGGTGGTATGGCTTCCATCCACTTGGTGAAGTAATCCGTTCCGTAAGGACATAACTATGTCAACACTTGATTGGGGATTGAGTGCACTAATAAAATCAATTCCCCCTTTGCTGAATGGTTCGTTGACAAAAAAATAACCGGCCTCGAGGGGAAAGTAGCCAACTTGGGCTTGCTTAAGCGAAGCTATTGCTTGGCAAGGTTCACACTTTTCCACCCAGTGGCTGCATCTTGGAAGAGCGTCGGCCAATAGTACCTGGCTCGGATGATCTTATGTGCTGTCACGGAGGAAGAGAAATGGCCTCCACAGGCTGAATTATGAAAACTTTCGAGTAACTTTACTGCTTGTGGTTTGTCGACACATCACAAAAAGAGACACCATCTATCCACGTTTGTATAAACCGTCATCCCGAGATGACATACTTAGCTCTCGAGCTTTATAGTGCGCTTCTCTTTAGCTTGATTAGATGAGTTGGACACTCGCGTAGGTGAGGAAGAAAGCAATATCAGAATACCACTCATCGTTGGTTGCGACGAATAGGACCAGAGGGAGGGAATGGGCTTTCTCCAGCGGGCTTTGCACTTCATTGGTACAATCATCCTTTTCCTCAGGGCTTTCTGAATCTTTGTTTTCAGCCATAAGCTGACATAGGCCCTTGCCTCTTACCAGCTTGGTTGGTTTTATATCTAGGTCATACTCCTGAACCTTTGCAATCCAATTTCCTCGCAAGCTTCCTAACTCCTGTTGAGTTAGAATTGATTTGACTGCCGTGTCAGGAACCAGTACCACCATGTGGGAGTTTAAAATGTAATACCTGAAATTTTTGACTGCTTTGACAACGGTGAAGGCATGCTTCTCCAATTGAGACATTTTCATTTCGTGAGGCTTGAGAGGAGAACTCATGAACGCTTGATGGAGATTGACATCCTACGAATTCTTTTGCATTAAGATTGCAGACACAGTATGCTCAGATGCATAGCTATACATGATAAAATCTTTGGAGAAATCGGGACATACAGGAACTGGCGCGTGGGCAATGGAAGCTTTTATTTCTTCAAATGACCTTTTCCCTTCCTCGCTCCATCGAAAGTTGGTGACCCCTTCATCATGTTCAATATGTGAGCGGGTCTTCTCAAGCAAAGTCGGGAACAAAACACTGAGAAAGTTCACCTTTCAGAAGAAAGAATGAACACCAGTCTTGCTTGTAGGCAGAGTAAGGCTCTGAATAGCCTTAACTCTTTCGGTGTCTATCCTCATTCCTTCTTTCTAACGACATGCCCTAGTAGCTTTCCTTACGTGACTCAAAAATAGACTTTTTTTGGGTTCGGGAAATCCCATGTTCTCGGCATCGGCCAATACTTGCTCCAAATGATCACAATGATCACTTCGTTGTTTAGAGAACATGATCAAGTCATCTAGATAAACCACTGATGACCTTCCCCATCATACCTTTGAATGCGAGGTCCATGGCCCATTTGAAAAGTGGCGCCGGCATTGGTTAGGCCAAAAGGCATCTGTTGTAGGAAAATGTACCCGAGGGGAGTAGTGAATGTTGTTTTAAATTGATCTTGGTGAAACTTCAATTTGATTGTAGCTTTGAAAAACCATCAAGCATGGACAACATCTACGATCCGATTCTTGCTTGCAGAACTTGATCCATTATAGGAAGTGGGTAGTTGTCTTTTAAGGAAGCCTGATTCAAATTTCGAAAATCTACGCATATGCGTATTTCACCATTCTTCTTGCGCATTGGCACAATATTCGCTACCCAAGTACTATGATGGATAGGAAAGATGATTCTCGCATCCAAGCATTTTTGAATTTCAGCCTGGATAGTACCCGAGATCTTAGGATTATAGTGCCCTCACCTTACGGCGAAAGGCTTTGACGTCTTCTTTCAGCGGGATGTCATGCTGGACGTCCTTTGGCTTGAAAGACTTTAAATCGGCATAGGACCATGCCAATACATCCATGTATTTCTTCAGCAACTTGACAAATTTCCGCTTCTCCTCTGGCGTGCAACATTTTCCAATGTTCACAAATTGCGGATGTTTTTCCGAACCTAAATTAACGGTTCGGTTTCTGGGGATGAGTCAGGATCATCTAGCCTTTTCTTTTTCACAAAACGGTCATGCCTGTCGAACAACCATTCCAGAGAAACTAGGCCCTTCGGGATTTTATTCCTTTGAGCTGACATATGCCATCATTCCCTTCGGATTCATCGTCTTGATCGGTGACTGATTCACGGCACTTAGAAGTGGATCCTTCGAAATGTAACTCCTTAAAATTTTCCGCCTTTTCTAGAAAGGCGATGAGTTGATTGTCATCGTTGAATACTTGCCAATGTTGAGAATTATCCGGCACGCTCGGGCGGAAAACTACCTCAATGGTGTATTTTTTTGTTTTCAAGCCGGGTGAGGAGCATGAGGGATGCCAAAATGGCCAATGAATCAGCCATGTCATTTTGAGCTCTTGGAATGGATTCTATCGAAAAAGCATCAAATTCCTTGATGTTGTCCCACACCGCATTACGGTAGTGCCTGAGCCTCTCGTTCTTTACTTGATATATCCTCTTAACTTGATTCACGACTAGCTCTGCATCACCTTGCACTTTCAGATTTTTAATTCCTCTTTCCCTTGCGGCTTGCATGCCGAGTAGTAGAGATTCATACTCAGCAGTATTATTGGTGTTGAAAAACTGCAACTTGAAAGAGAGAGGAATGACTTCTTCCTCGGGAGATATTAGCACGGCTCCGGCGCCACATCCACTAGTTGCGTAGCTGCCATCGAACTGCAATGTCTAGATCTTATTAAGATCTTCTTCCCTGACGAGAACAACCATTTTGTCGGTCTTGGTAGACAAGAAATAGTTCCCCATCCCTGATGATTCAAAAAGGATTTGAGCTTTGGGGTCCTCAGAGCTAGTAACCAAGTACTTCTTTTGTGATTCTAGCTCTAATGTCTGCATTACACCTTTGATGGGGATTCTAGCCTTAGACCATCCATATGAATCTCCCCACCAACTTCGCTGCAAAAATTCTTCCCAACAAAATTCCATAGGCTGTTGGAATGTCGGCAACGAGGACGGTCATCTTTACTCTTTTCTCTGGGAACGCCGCAAATGCAAATTGCGCGTCTTTGATTTGACCAATCAACGGAACCTGCTTGGTTTCCAAGGAATAACATGCCAAAAGGCTTGGTAAGGGTGAGGCCCAAAGCATGGGCAACTTTTTCCGGCATGACGTTATCAGAAGCTCCAGAATCAATTATGCAGTTACTCAACTTGTGGCCATTGATTAGGAGGGAGAGATAGAAAGGCTCTATCTTGCCTGATGCAGATGTTGAAGCAACATTTATGTGAGATTCAGGAGGAGTGGAAAGGATTCCTTTTGGGGAAACTTGATTAGATATAACAGCTTGACTTTGAATATACTTGGTCAATCTTACAAGTTGTTCGGGATTTGACTGAAGGTACTCGGCTTCAGACATTTGGATCTTGGTCTTTTTAGCATGATCTATGATATCAAATGCGGCCAAGGGTTGCGTTGGTGAAGGAATGAGTCCCTCACTTCGCGATGGTGGAATAGGATTACTGGTCTTGATAGGAACATGAGAGGGCTGATTTGGAGGAGAGATGGGGGGAAAAGATTTCCTTGTAAAAGACTTAACAGGGAATTGAGTAGGAAGAGGATTACCTCTTTTAGCAATGGTCGGAGGTGCGTTTGATACGACCTTCTCCTTCTGCGCATGGGCATCGACCTCTGCTTCTTTTCCTTGCGAGCGGGTAAAAACAGCATATGATTGTCCGCTTGCATAGCCTTGAGTACCCTCCTCTTCATCAGATTCTTCCTCATCAAATTCCATATATCCGATAGTAGAGTCGCCAGTCGGTTCACCGACATCTTGATCATCTTCACCTTGAGATGAAGGTTCTTCATATCTTGCTCTTCTTCTTGATTTCGGCGAGCATTGGCCGGAGGAGCCTCAGCCCGGCCGCGGAGCGATTGCGAGTAAACGTGGCCTTTGTGAAACATTGTTGGGAACAAAACTCCTTCGTGGAATATCCCGGTATGAGGAACTGGAAGCCTGGGCCAACTACTTCTTTAATGCGAGCAAGTCGTTTGCCATCTTTTGGAATCTTGGATCGGAGGCGAAGTAGTGGGGCGAAGGAGTCGAAGATTTAGACTTGGATGATTCCTTTTCAATTCGCGGATATTATCAAATTATCTTCTATTCGAATGGCAGCGGCCTGGGTGAGAATCAAGGTAGCCACTCACTCTTGAAGGAGCAAGAAACTAACCTTCGAGCTCATAGCGTTCATGAAGAAACACTTTTGATTTTTCGGTGTTGGAAGCATGGCAACAGGGACACGGTTGATTAATGCATTGAACACGGTGATAAAATCACGCATGGTCTCATTGGCCTCCTTCTTCGAGGTGAGTGATTCGTGATAATAATGTAAACGCATCTTACGAAGGCTTGTTACTGTCTTGAAAGCATCATGAGGTGGCTTGACTAGTAATAGATCCGGTAGGCAAATCTTTGAAACCATTCGGTGCGGGTCCTTGTAGAGTTTCAGAAAAAGGTGAACCGACACATCCTCATGAGTTACATCTAGGATATTGCATGACATGATGAATGCAGATATGTGGGAATCCGTGCTTTGATTTCCGCTCCCATCGAATTTGGGAAAATTCTTTCGGTTTCCGTGAGGGAGCGCGTGAAGCGGGATGTGGTAATGCGAGAGGACCCATAGCATTTCCCCATGGTACCGCCATTTGAAAAGATGGAAAAGAACACGTGAGCTGGAAGTGTGGTTCGCGTGAGTAGCAAGAGCACTTCTGAAAGGGATGTGGATGCCCCTTGCGAAAGATTCTTCCTTCGTGGAGGTGAGACACTCCTGGATGACCGGTCGGCCGAGCTTAGCGTTGAAAAACGTGTCGGTGTTACGCTGAAATTATGCCTTTGAAGCAGATCGAAAGTAGGATCAGTTTCTCCATGAGCTCTCCTGCTACGCGTAAAGGGTTCACCTGCCAGCGTGTCTTCCTGATCTGCGATATTGTAGCGCAGATTTAAAATTTCTTTTTGGCTGTACTTGCTGATTTTCTGGCTTTTCTGGCAAAAACCAGCAGCATGTACTTTTCTAAATATTTAAAAACTATCCTCTTCAGAAAACCGATTGTGGTTAATGACAAATAACAGCGAGGATAAAATGGCAGAGAAGATTAGCAAGCTGATTTTCGGATCTAATTTTGACTTTTTCAAAGAGTTTCAAACTTTTGGTAAATAGTCAAAAACTTCGAATCTACGGAAAAATACTGATTTTTATAAAAACTCAGCGAACTAAAGGTCTCAACTAGGCGGATCTATGGATCTCAGAAGAAAATTTTCAATTTGGAGCACTTTTGCAAAATTTTGGATTTTTAACAAAAAGTTCGAGTTTGCAAACAGCGGTGATTTTTCGATTTTTTCGATTTTCTATCCTACCACCATCATAGATCTGATAGATCTATTCGATCCCCAGTGGAGTCGCCAAAAACTGTTGATCCGAAAATCGTCACTTGGGAGATCTATGGATAAGCGAGCAACGGTGTGCGGGGCATAGCCCCTCTTTGAGTCAACAAAGCGGCCCGGTTTATTGCTATTCTACCGGCGAGGAATCTGTGCAAGTCTCACAATATTTGCCTTGGGGGTTTGGGATCTCATCCCGGTAGGGTGTTCCATTGTGAAAAGAAAGGAATGAAAGAGAGGATAAAGAAAAGCGAGTCGAAGGAAGAAAAGAAATGAATTCCAAAGCGAGAAGGTCGGAAGGTTTATGTTTTGGGATTGGTAGTAAGCAGAGCCAAACCTACTTGCATAAGCGAACAAAGCAATGCTTGATGAATAAATGACAATAAAAAAGCGAAGTAAATCATGAGAATAACACATAGATCTAACGTAAGAAAGATCTAATCTGTAAATAACACATGTATTCAGCACAAAGTCTAAATATTGTATTAATAATTCTTTCTGTTACAAAAAGCTCAAAGTCTTTTCTCCTTGCTTCTATTTTTCATCTGAAAGATATTCACTCATGCCCAATACAACAAGTATTGGGGTATTTATAGAAGAAGGAGAGAAAAGAAGGCAAAAAGGAGCCAACAACTTATTTACAAAGATATTTACAAAATATCTAAAAGTCATGTTGACTTTTGACAACTTGATGGATGACATCATCCCATGGTGCAACATGGATGATGTCATCATTTGTGCCAACATACTCCAGATATTCCCAAAAAGAAATTCGAAGAAGAGAGAGAGAAGAAGAAGAAGAAAGAAGCTACTCGTCGTCGTCATCCTGCGGCCGAAAGGGGGTGGACTGCTTTTGCTGCTGCTCAGGTGACGAGATATGGAATTGAGAGTGGTATTCCATAAACTTGCTGATCATGGGCCCTAGTTGATCCTGGGAAGGATCCTTGTGTCACTCGTTGATCGCCTCGCAAGTCTCCCGCTCATCTCATGAGCTTCTCGGGAGTTTGGAATAGTCTTTCTCGCTTGATGAGGTAACCCAATGAAGTCCCTACAGCCAGCGGAGTTGTTGATAGACTCTGGTCAAAAGTGACCTCTGGCTGACCCTCGAGAAATGATCTCCTTGAAGATCTGGATGGTTTCTCAACTTTTCTTAAAGTGAAGGAAGGAGTAAGCAACCACAGCGACATGTTGAGAACGATTCGTTCCATTTGGTGCATCGCGTCAGGGCTTCTTCCTTCACCTTGTTCGATCTTTTCTAGGACAAATTCAGCTGATCCACCCGGTAATCTAGAGTGGACATGATTTTTTGTTGAGGGCCACAGGATGGCGAAGATGCCCGAACTTGACCGGATCTTGGTGAAGCAGTCGAACATTTGTTGAAAGGTCTCGTCTTTGCGATCTAGCATGTTCAGCTCTTCCGATATGGGTCCGCTAACGCTTGGAGCTCTTTATTCACCTTATTGATGTTCAAATACAAGTCGAGAGAACTTGGTGATTACTTTTTCGTTGTCTTTGAGGATATGGCTCCTCCAAGCGGAAGCACGGCCATACCACCTGCTCGCCGATCTTTGCATATTCATTAATTTTCTCTAGCTCGAAGCTCGGGAAGTCTCGGTGGCGGTTGTGGGAGGCGCTTTGCCCATCTTACGTAAGGCTTGGAGAAGATATTTATTTTGCTCTTTTAATTGCCTTTTCTCTTCTTTTGTTTCTGAAGCTTCTTGCGAGAGGCGTCAACTGCTGAAAGGGCCTCTCACGAAGGCTTTAGAAGACGTCCCCATTGTGACTTGGGTCACAGTATAATCTGTGGAGACAGATCCTTTTATCCTTGAGAGGATTGGGGTACGCGATCTCCATTACCCTCTCTCCGAAGCACTTTGAGAGAAGCGTGTGACGGGATTTTGTTTCTTTGCCCCCTTAGATGGGATTACGGAAAAGTCCATCGGAGTGATGGGAACTTTCCTTTTTCTTGACTTAAGCTCTTTGGGAGATCAGGTGGACTTATGGGAGAAGGGCCGGAAATAGAGAAGGCAGCTGCGGTAGAAGAAGGGAAAAACGTGGAGACACGTGGCGGCGGCATAGAGAGAAGGCTGAAGAAGTGCCCATGGGAGGAAGGGATAGCTGCAGGTGAGGAAGACATAGGAAGGGAAGGGAGCTCGAGAGATGAGGGAAGAAATGGAGGGGAAAGATCGTGAGGAAGAGAAGATAGATGAAGAAGCGGGGGAACAGTAGAAGAAGGGGAGAGGACACGACCAAAGGGATGGTCGGCTTGAGTCACTCGAGGAGGGGAAGGAGAGAAGAAGAAGGGGCACGAAGGGACCTCGGTTGTTGTAGCAATGCGACATCACGAGTGGATGGGCCTATTGGAACATCCTCTTACGCTTCTTTCTCTGGAGAAACCAGAGTTATGACTTTGTTGGGTGCTTTGGAAGGAGGACTCTCGGGGAGCTTCTTCTTGAGTGGTGTTGGATTCACCCTCTATGCCTTTGCCCTTGCCTTTAGGCTGCTTTGTTTAGATCGAGGAGGTGCGTTACCCAATGGGGAGGTTGTGAAATCAACCCCGAGGTAGATTAATCCGTTCATTCGGCCCGATGCTGTTCTGCGCGCGAGTCTCCTTGACCCTTTCCTCGATAAATGCACGAGGTGCCTTAGTTCTATCAATGGTGGAAAGGCCAATTGTCCCCATCGTGTTATGATATACTTGATCTACTTCATCCTCTCCAGTAGTTTGGAAGCCTTTGGGGACAATTGCTACCCGTATTGGATGATTTACTGCGAGGCCAAGCGAGAATGGTCCTTTCTCACGAGCTCCCACCTCATGAATGACGTCGATGTAGATGTCTTCGATCGAGGGATGTGGATTGGATCTAGCTTAGCCCTTGGCTTGGAGAAACTTCTTGGGTCAAAGGTAGGCTGGTAGGAAATCATGTTTCAAATTAAGCGGCTCCGGCTCTGCAAACATGTCCTTTGCCTTGTGATGGGTAAGACATGTATATACCCCTTGTGAGGGGGAAAGGAGTTCCACCCTTCTTTCTTTTGAGGCACTTCTCATGATAGGTGATCGGTTGTCTTGGACTCTAGCGAGAATCAACTTGGGTCCAGCATACCTCGGCGGTCTAGTTGGCTCTCCCAAGAAGTTGGCTGCCCTCGAGATAGGTGAACGTGGAAATTGGGTGAACGGGGCCCCCATTTCTCGGTGGCTGCCACTATGCTCTTGGTCGTGCGAATGTAAGTCATATTTGGCCTCAGCAGCGAGATGATGTGGTAGAAAAACACATCGTTGATCTTTGTGAATTGAGGGATGCTATTCTCGGCCTCATTGCAGGTAGTATTCATATATTTTGACCTGAGGCCAAACCCCACTCCGCATCAGGCCTGGGTAGTCTCTCTCTGATGCCGCAGTGTAAACAACATAGGAATTCATGTAGAATCTCCCTGTTGTATTAAATTGTTGAAGCTGCTCAGAGATTGTGCTGCTTATAATTTCTGCCCATTCGAAGCGTTGATCGGGCACATTTTTATTCATGGTTTCTAAGTACCGCAGCATCCATTTATGGAAATAGTGGGCGTCAGGAAGCCCAAAGACCCTACTCAGGAAAGTGATGGTGTCACTGAGCTCCTCCGAAAAATCACTGCGGTGAATGATTTGTGGCAACGAGTCACTACCTTTTTGTTTTCAAATAGACCTCATTCATCATTGCGTGCTTTGATCTTCGTTGTCATCCCAGGAGCTTTGACAATCCTCTCGGTGGACGGCCACAAAGTCCGGTGATGAGGAATGCAGTATTATCTCAAAGTGGCGGGAAGTGAGGTTAATGACGACCTCGCCCTTGTCATTTCGACACACCTTGTGTCCTTGTTGTACTGTAGAGGGCAACCACCATCATGAATTCATTATTAACGGGTGGTAGGATTCCTCAACGAAGTGTAGGGCCTTTATTAGTTTGTCCATCCATGGACTTCTTGTTACCTTTCGATTCTCGACCGAGAATTCCTCCATATCAATGTGACCCAACTCGAGTCTCGATGTCAGGTCGCATTCGGCACGGGAGTCGGGCATTCGACCCTCGATACTTATATTTCATTTCTTCTTTTGTAAGTTTGGCCTTTCCTTTGGATTTGGTAGGCCTCTTGCTTGATGTTGACATATGTTCTTTTGAGCTTAATTGTTGATCTGCAAGAATAAGACGTGAAACCCAATTGAAAGAAAGCCGTGTTAGTCATTTGATTTTCCATTGAAATGCTTGTGAAGAAATAGTTAGCAATTTAAAGGCTCGGGTGCATAGTGCATAGATATAGCAAATTGCAGAGCTAAATAGGTAAGGCGCATAGGAAAAGGGTGTTGCAAGGGTTAAATCAGCGCCAAAGGCGCATGGCGCATAGACACTGCAGGGTGCATTTTGTAAAGGGCGCATGGAGACATTATGTTACATAGGGACAGGATGCGCCAAAGGCGCATGTATTTTTCATGTTGCATGGAAATTTGGTGCGCCAAAGGCACATATATGGTTTGTGTAACATGAAATTTTCGTGCGCCAAAGGTAACTTGGCGCGCACGGAGGGTCTACACAACATGATGTTGCTGCAATGAGGAATGCGCCTGTGCCTTTATAGCTTTATACTTAGCGCGTATGAAAGGGGTGTTACATGGATGTTGGGTGCGCCAAAGGCGTGATACTGACAAATAAGGTTGCATCCAAGTTTGATGCGCTTAAGGCACTTGCGGCATGCGAAGGAGCAAATTTCTTGATACGAGGAAATGGGTGTGCCATTGAGGGCATGTTTTTCATGATGTGGGGGAAATAGATGCGCAAAGCGCAACTATTTTTGATGTTGCATGCGAGCTCATGCGCAAAGGTGAAAATTTTTTTAGGTTTGTTCATTCTCTCGAGAGGGGTTTCCACATATGGTTTAGCTTTTTACCAAGGTTCATTATGGGATATGAAGAGGTGCTTTATACCAAGAAGGATTTTCAAGCCATCACCATTTTTAGGACAGAGCTTCCTCTACCAGCAGATCTGGAAAGAGGAGGAAATGTGGAAAGACAGCAGGGGGGGGGAAAGCAAGTTCATAATCTATCCTTTCAACCTATACTGAACCAACCTAGCAACCAAGATCCACAAAAACAAAAAGCACGAAAGACAGAAGGCCACATACCCGGATATAAACGATGAAAAAGCGTGAGAATGGGTCCACAACGTGATCGAAAGTGGCGGGCGAATCGTGCAAGTTAGAGAAAATATCACGTGTTTTGCATTGGTGATAATGACAACGCAGACGCCTATATATAGGCGAGGAAGTAATAAATGTGCCACCAAATTTTCAAGTGGCGCATGGAAAGCATTGTCGACATAAGAAATCATGCGCCTTTGGCACACCAAAGCGCCTGACAACAAAGTTATGTGTGCCTTTGGCGCACTAAAAGTGGTGTTGACATAGGAAAATGTGCGCCCGAGGCGCACCAAAAAGAGGCGCAACAAATGTTTTGTCGACAGGAAGGCGCATGCGCCTTGGCGCACGCAGGGAAGACTCAACATAGAAAGGCACACCAAAATGCATGTTGACACAAGAAAGCATGCACCAAAGGTTTAAAGGGGGCGCATCAAAAGTTGATGTTGCATAGTCATTCTATGCGCCCAGCCAAAAGACCAAAAATGACTAAGTTCGGAAAACCAGATTTCCCGGAAAAGGGATATTGCAATGTTCCGAACGTAAGGGATCCCTGACAGGATCGGAACAAAATTTTCAGTATGGTTATCAATAAAATTTCCCTTGTCAATTTTACGGGATAACACCTTTGTTGTCTTAAAACTTCATCGGGTCTTGAGCTATTTAGGAAGTCCACAAGAATATGTGGTGGTCATTTCAATAGTTTAGCCATTTCTAAAAAAAAAATCTTGTGAATGGGATACTATTGGCATACACTTAACCAATATTGTTGTGTCTATGTCAAGAAATGTATTAAATGTCAACAACACTCCAACCTTACACATGTTCCCAGACATGCTCTTCAACTAGCTCAAGACCTATGGCATTTTCACAATGGGGATGTGACCTCATTGGCCTTGTCAATCCGTAATCATTCCAAAGACATAATTATACTTTGAATACTTCACAAAATAGGTGGAAGTGATCCTCTTATCTCCACTAAAATATATAAAACCATTGATTTCATACATCATCATATTGTGACACTTATAATATCAAACCGAGTTTCTCAAACCCTACTACCCACAAGATAACGACAAGTGAAGCGTCTAAAAAAAAAATATTTACTATTTTTTTGACCAAGCTAATAAATATTGGCACATTCAAATCCCCTTTACATTATGGTCCTATTGAACTAGTATTCAAACCCCTATGGGCATTATGCCTTTCTTGCTAGTCTACAACACTTAATTTTTCTTCCCCTTGAAGTCCAGATTCCATCATTATGTGTCTCACTTAATCATCCCCAAATAAGAATATCGTCAAGAACATCTACCACAACTTGAATTGTTATAACAAATGCTAAATAACCACCCTCGAACATATACGCATCTATCGAGAATGAATCAAATAAGCATATAATAAAAACCTTAAAGAACATGAATTCAATGTTTATGATCTTCTCCTCAAAGAAAACCAACACATCACAAATATGGAAAAAGAGTAAATGTGAATTTTTAATCCAAATTAGCTTGTCCCCTACATCATCACTCACAAATATGGATCCAAAGCTTATCCTTTTACCTCTCTTGAGGTTAAACCCGAAAAGGAGCCTCTTAATTCCTTGCACTTGTTACCTTTCTATTGATAACATATAAACCTATAAACCTAAAATACATCCCAAGCCAAAATCCTCTCACCTATGTAATGATCTGGAATCATGAGGTATTCTTTTAGTATAATGACCTTAAATATGGGCACCACGACACTAGCTCATATTGTATTTCACATGGATAAGTCCCTTCATGCTAAGGGACCATGTAATCATTACTTCCCCATTTCACCTTATCCATCACCACACATGCTAAATATACACACACTATCTTATACACTAAACCCACCCTCCTCGGATGGTCTCTTAGGGCCACTCTCGGCTAGAAAATCCAAATTACTAAGGGATGAAAAATGTCTTATAGATTGCTCCCTCAAAGGAAAACTATCAAGCCATCACTATCAAAGTCAAAATACTATTGTAGATGACTCTCTTAAAGGATGTATACCCAAAAATTCAAAGCATATATATGGAAATAAAATCGAAAGCTTCTCGCATTGATCAAATTTCTAAAATAATTTTAAAAATCCTTATCATCCTAGGAAAGCTTCCCGCATCAATCAAATTTCCTTAAAGATGCAAACTTACCACGTTGATCAACTTGTGCACTATCAAAATAAAATATAGGGTCAAGCCTAGAACCTATAAGGAACACATAGTTCCTTATATAAGATACATACAAAAATGTACACAAATTAAATATATATACCTCATCACATCCTAAATCCATCACACAACCTTAATGGACTAACTATTGTTAGTTATATATTACCAAGTAGTTAAGGTTACAAGTGCATTATGTCAAAACCACCATTACATACATACCAAATCATATAAAAACACATCTTAACCATCCTCATATATACATCAATCAACAATATCAACATCAATCTAATCATATCTAAAATCCATCAAAAACATCATCATTATAACATAACCATCATCATATCTAAAATATATAATATCTATAAAAATCACATCAAATCATCAACATCACATCACAAATCATATGTCCAAAAATATATATATACATATATATGTAAAAATTTATGTACATCTTATCAACATTAGGCTCTATGGCCCATATAATAAATCACATAGTGAACTATACATCCGATATCCTCAAACCACTGCTCCCTCCATTAGGATCCCTCCGAGGAGTGCCAACACTCCCGTACTTTACTTGCCATAAGACCCCATTGTGATTGCCTGTGAGTAAGCTCGCTACATATTTTCCATAAGTGAGGCACCTTAGATAACCTCTCTCCTACCACTCCCTCATAATATCTCATACTCCTCTCATAGGCCTTATACTTGATCCATCTCACTATACCTAGCGGTCCCATATGAACTCAACCCCCCTTTGCTCCACCTAACTCCTCCGACTACTCGAGACCATGTCGACGCCCCCACTCTCAGACTCAACTAGCCCTAAAACTTCCAAAGTGTACTACTAGTCACACAAAAATGCTATTTCCTTAATATCTCCCGATGGTGAGGGATATGTATCACATGCCTCTTGATTTGTACAACTCAACTCCTCCTCTAGGGTGGCCACTTGCTGATCCCTCTCACTCACCACCCCCATCACCCTCATCACCTCACATCCAAGGTAAGCTACTAAGCATCCCTATCGCTCATAACTACTTCAATATCCACCACCTCCTCCTCTACACCCCTCATTCCTGCCCTATGACAAATGACTCCTCCATCACCACATCCTCCTCCCCCCTTTCTATGTTTGTGCCCTCACAATCCTGCCACCACTCTATGACTATCATTTTCCCTTACACCCACAATACATACTCAGGTGTCACCCCAACATCATCTATCTCCATTGGTTCCACCTCCTCCTCTATCATCCTGAACCTCCCACATTTAAGCTATAGGTAACTCTATGCCCCCCTCTACCCTCCTATATATAATAGGTTTCCTATACATCATGTACTAGGCAAAACTACCATCATACCCATCCAAAATGAACCACCTCCACCATCTTGCTCTATGCCCCCACATCCACCTCTCTATTACATCATATGTAACTCTCTTCCTCTCATGGCCATGCATGGAAACCCACATATGGCTACCATACTATGTCATCTAGCCCCAACCCATCTAATAAGATAACACAATACTCTAAACTCCGCAATAAAACATCATCAAAATTCACTCCTCCAACGCAAAAATCCAACACAAAAATCCTGTCATGTCACTGCCCAAGTAGCCCACATGGCTTGATCACTTGATATGCTTATAGGCCCAAAACTAAACAAAAAAGTCACATCCAAACCAAATCTCCACCCGCCAACCACTCCCATAACTCCTATACTATGTGCCAGTAGAGCTGCCCCTAAGAAAAAAATGTTTGAAACTCTATCATATCAATGTTACTACCCTTGCTAAGGCCTACAAAAAATGGCCACCGCATGAATCTAGTAGAATAATAAAAGGATGATGCCCACCATAATCATAGTGGTCAAGGTACTCCCTACCACCTCATCATCCCAATAACTCTAAAAAGTAAAACCCCCAACAACATATGTCATGTCAAGGGAAGCATCCCCATATAACCTCATCATCATTGCCCTCATCCTGTCTCATCAATTGGTATAATCGGCTCACCCTAAATAGGTAGCCGCAAGATCCTATAAACATCCTCCAGGTAATCATGATCTCCCTTATAGGTAACCAAAATATCCTTGTAGATGGGTCCCACCTCTCTACAAAGCCACCATCATCTCTCAAATCCTAGTGAACACACCTGTAATGGCACAATCCACCTAATCCCAACACCTCCAAAATCTCCCAGTTTTCATCACCCATATACTCCCATAATTGATCTAATAAAGTTAGTACTCTATCCTCATCAACATCTGCCTCTTTTCCTACATCCACAAAAACAAACAAGAAAAAAATCATTAGTTATTCACAAAACAAACTTAAAAAAAACTTACTTAAAACATGTCCAATTGGAACTGATCCATAGCAATCGGTACCGATCATACCTAATTGATGCTAATCCTAATGATCGCCACAATCTATATCACACTATAACAAAAAATGAACTTAAAAATATTATAAAAATGCACCTACCTCTATATGTCTGTGATGGTCGTCATCTCCTCTGTCCACTCCCACTAGCCTCCATCTCTCAAACATGTAAAAAATCATAAATTTATAGCAGTTTATCAAAGTAAACACAATGAGCATAATGACCTCTTTTGACATATCCACCACTGCATATATAAGTACTTGATTGATCGGCTTTGATTCCTAATTGGCATTGATTAGTTATGAATCGGTATCGATTAGCTAATTGATATCGATCCTATGTCCAATTGCACATTCTTAAAATGTTGTGCTTGTTTTTGGTCCCCAAGACCATTTTTAAATCCAAAACTATATCTTATATAAATCAAACTATTTTTATCAATCCACCATGGATTCCACAACCTCTCGGGAACCTTTTTTTCCCTCACGCTTCCTACAAGTCATGTGTTTATAGGTTGAGAACCCCTGGTTTCCCTATCACTTGAATTCTTGGTCGTGTAAGCCCACCTTTGTGGCAACATATAATTCATCCCAAACTGGTGTATCCCAAACCCACAACAAGTTTCATATCCTCATGGGAAACTTTTCCCATTTCGTAGCTTCCTACAAGTCATACGTCTATAAGTTGAGAACCCATTGGTTCCCCTATCACTTGACTTCTCGGTCACGTAAACCAACCTTTGTGGTAATATATTTTCATGCCTAGTAGTGGGACATATCTAATTTGAAACACATATATCTACAAATGCAATCTACAAAAGCCTACACTCTCTTGTGTTTATCCATCCATCCATTCATTCAAACTGAGTGACCATCACATTGGCTTGTAATGGCCCCTAGTTTGAGGGGTATCACCTATCTACATCATCTTATCCAACGTAAATATAACCATCTCACTCATTTTTCCAGTAACTTGTCCATTACAAACCACTTGAAAAAAGGGGAAAATGTAGACACCAAAATTAGGGCACCCTAATTCCCATAGGTGTGTATGCACTCTAGGAGCACCCTTCAAAACTCACATGGTCATTTTACCTTTCTAATTACCACATTTTACCATGTAACCACCTGCACAACCATAAAATAAACCAAAAAAAAAATAAATAAATAAACCAAAATATTCAAAACAACTAACACTCTAAAAACCCTCCCACGAAATTAAAACAACTCAAAACCCATTAGAAAATTGAAAACTCAAAAAAAGAATTTGAACCAAATCCTCGCAATTGGCGTTGATTTATTGGATCGATGGAAATCCATTGAAATTAAATTGATCTTATATAAACCAACTCATGCCTTTGCCCAATGATTCCAAATTTTCGGATCGATTTTGAATTCCCAAATCATTCTCAATTTCAATCATTAATCTTACTCCAAGCTTATGTGACAAGTCCAAGCTCTCTCCTAATTAGATATTGATCAAATGTGAAGAAATTCCCAGACATCTCATGTGTATAAGCTCCCTTTGGAGTAATCATTATGCACACTATCAATCACACCTTATTTGATTCTCTCATCTTGTCAAGGTAAGTTCTCTCATTTGGAACATTTATTCCGTTATTCAAGTTTCAAATATTCAACCTTAACACATTAAAAAGAATTTACTTTTCTTATAAAATCAAAAAAAAGTTTAAAATCCTCTTTTTGACAATAATTGGCATCGATTGCATAGATGAATACCAATATGTTGGATTGAAATCGATCCCTATGAAAAAGGTTATCTATTTTACATCCTTTGATATATCTTGTCTTATTTCTTAAAAATTAGCAAATCATGCATAATCAATCATTGTTTGTGAGCCTATTTTTTGTTAGATGACAACTTATAGGAATAGGGTATGAATTAGAGACCATCTTGACCTAAGAATTGTGTGAAATTCATTCCTACGGGAATAGTCAAACATCGAATACAAACTAAGTCTCTGCATTGTTGTTTTCACATCCAATCCAGGTGAGATCAATGAGAAATTGGAAGTTCTCCTTGAATAAAGTGACGTGGCCAACCATTACTGGGAAGATGGTTTTAATCCTCCCCATCCTATCATTGAGGATGTTGATTGAGTCATGTCATCCAGACATCACATCCTAAATATATTATTATATATCATTTGTAATCTTTTCGTGATTTCTAGCTTAATTTTCTAAAAAGAATTTGACACATCAAAGGACACCCTTTGGTTCAAAGGAAGCCCTTTGGTTCTTGGGATCTATGGAGGAAGATTCTATTGCCCATTTGGATCTGTACATATGAAGTTGTCATGCGGTATCACCATATTATTATCTAATGGGAACTCGAAACTCTTAACAACTTTTTCAATTTATTACAAGCATTGAAATACTCTTGAAATCATGAAATTAATTTTAAAAATAGGAAAACTAAACTAATAAAAAATAAAATAAACTAAAAACATGCAACTAATCTAGAAAAAAGAAACTAAACCTACTCTACATGCTTATATTTATTATTTGGAGGAGACAAATGATGGTACATCCATAAAGTAATGCTTGATGTTTTACCATTAACTGGAAACATCATGTCATTTCCCATTAGATCTCGAGTATGAAGGAATAATCTCCCAATGGTTCTATAATATTGTAGGGACTAATCGATAGATGATCAAACTTTGAGTGTTTTCCCTTCTTCTCATGACCCTTATCCCACATCCAAACCATATCTCCACGTCTAAATAATTTCACTCATGAGTTTTTGTCAAACTAATGTTTGAAAAATTCTTAGTGTCGATTAAAAATCTCAAGTGCTTTACTTGGCTTCTTGCCATTAATTATTTTCAAGGGTTTATTTTCAACTTTACCACCCCCATCCATGTATTCTCATGAAAAAATAACATGTTGATAATTGTATGGTGATGGGGAACATATGTTCTTGTCCATAAACCAAGAAAGTAAGTTTATGTTTTCATGGATGACTTAATCTTGGTTTTGTCTTCCCACAAAGCATACTTGAGAAGTGAATGTCATTAGCTTACCTTGTCTATGGTTTTCCTTTTGATAATTTCTAAAATGTTCTTGTTAGTATAATATTCCAACCCATTATATTTATAATAATAGTTTGAATATAAATTTAATGTAATATGATGGTAATATGCCCATTTTAAAAATACAACACACCAAAATATTGGCACATTGTCACATATCAAACAAAAATGGAAATCAAACCTTGTGATGATGTTGTTTTCCATAAACTTGATAAATTATTGATTTATTATCTTCTCTATATATCTTCTTCCTGCCTTATGAAATAGTCAATGGAAATTAAAAGAACTTGTGATTTTAAGAGGAGTTTGGATTGGTAACTACTATAAATTCCAATCCCATTGACCAAAATTTCTACACTCAATGACTAGTTGTAAGGGCATGGTTACATATTTCTATATCTTTGTGAAAAATTTGCACTAGTGAGGTTATCACATGATTATGAGCATCATTAAACATGGTAGGCTAGTAATATCCTACCCTGAGTATGATATGGGTAGTAAGATTTCTTGATGAATGATTAGTTCCCAATTTTTCATGAAAATTGGATATTATTTGGTCTTCCTCATCCTTTGATACACATATCAAGTAAATCCCATGTATTTTCTTCTAAGAAAATTTATTTCTTTAGCATATAATTTTATCCTTTAAATTTTAAATCCCTCTTTTGAATTTTATTAAACTCGCCAAGGCAACGGCCATAAATTAATAAATATTATATATGCTCATACCATAGGTCCTAAGGAATATTATATTGATCTATTTGAAAGGTGGTGGTTATTTATTCCGTTTGTGTTAGAGTTTTCACTAATCCTTTCTCCTTGACTATCTTATTGGGTTCGATCACCCGGTGAAACTCTTGTAGCTTGGACATCCATTTGTCTTTCCTTTCTCCTAGATCATTTTGTCTCATCATTTGTTTAACTATTGGATTATGCACTATTGCACATGTGTTAGTCTTATTCGAGAGGAAATTCCTAGTTCATTTTATCCCCTAAAATTCCCAAAAATAGTTTTATATGAAAGTACGCTTCAAGACCTTTTTGATGCATTTTGAATGGAGGGAAGTAGATTCCATATGAGGAAGATACATGCCATGGAAGTTCAAGTTCAACTAGTAACAAGGTAACATAGGTTGCACAATGTCAAGTGGCGAATGAGCGACATGTGGCAAAGTTCACGAGAATAATAATAGTTTACACCTCTAATTAGTTCCCATTTAGGAAAACATTTATGCCTTTGGAGATATTTTTATGCCTTTGTAGAGAGAGAAAATGTAGGTTAAGTACACCATTTGGCATGGGAAGAAAATGCAATCAAGTAGAGATAGCGCTGGTTATAAAAACTTCCTAACACTTTGGTATGAGGTGCTTTCAGATCCTATTTTCTTAATTTTGGAGAATTTGATGTAAGATTTGTGTTTAATTTTGCATCATGAATAGGATCGGTTTGTTGATTTGCGAACCCATAGGCGTAGTACCTCAAAAAAAAAAATTAGTTATCAATTTGTGGAGTTATGAGTCTCTAATTTTCCTTCATTTAATATTTTTATTTAGTTCATATATGATTAATAAGCATTTAAACCAATTCACATAATTTACATGTCTCACGAGAAAATGGAAGATGAAGGGAATGCTTGTGGAATTAAGGGTACAAATTAAAATTGTTTATAATACTTAAATTTCCTAGTTTCTAAGTTCCAAATTTAATGTAGAATGTTAATTTGAGAAATTTCAATAAGTAAACATACAAACTTGATTAATTGAGTTGATTTTTCAATTTAACCATTTTGGATCAAGTTTGGTATCGGAGCGGGATTTATTACACATTTATAACATTTTTCACTTGATATTGTTGTTTGGGTTTAGTTTGTAGTTGGATACATGTTGCAATAGGTTAACCATGAGAAAGGCTCTAAAATTTAAGGAGCTAGAAGCCATTAACCACCAGATTCAAGAGGAGAATTCTAAGCTGAGAAGATGGCATTCCTTGGAGAATGAAAACTTGGAACTTCAAGAGAAATTGACTAGGACAGGGAAAATTATTATTTTGTGCCATTGAAACCTTATAATTTGAATTCAGAAGACAAATATAGTATCTTGGTAAGATATCAAACTAGTGATGAAGTGGGAAATACAGAAAAGTATGTTAGATAAATACAACCCTCTACCATAGTTAAATGCATTATAAGTGAATCGTCATGTTTACTTTCCTCCTATAGATAATAAATTATTCACTTAGTACTATTACATCATGCCTCTAATATGTCGTTGTATGCATGATTCCTAAGCAAGAAAACTAGACATCGAAAACACTTGTTTTAATTTATATTAACATTGCTTTATCATTTCATGCTTTCATCCTTTACTTTTATAGAATTATTCCTTTACTTTTGGACATCACACTATGTGTTACTCATATTAATACTTCTTGTTTTATCTTTGTAGGTATTCATAAATTATCACCCAATAGGGAAAGAAGCGCCCAAGTCTTTCTACTATCCCCTTCGGAACTCATGTCCTTTCCCCTTGTCTTCTTATGTTTAAAAGGACCCATCATGTGCTTATATTTTCTATGTTTGTATTGATCACTTTGGGTCAGATTTTAGAGTTGTTAATGAATAAATTAAAGTAAATTAATCATATATATATATATATATATATATATATATATATATATATATATATATATACATGACCTACTAATTATTCTAAGTGGCTATATATATATCAATAAACCTACTAATTATTCTAAGGGTAATATAGGGAAATTGGGATATTACCTACTATCTACTACTTGGATAAAAGGAACACTTTAGGACCGTATTTAGGATACATTATTCACTACGGGAAGGAAAAATTTAATTCCCATCACACATAATATTTGGGGAAAAAGTAGTTGTATCTCACTATTTTTTACAACTTGGATGAGGAAACCTAGATTCCATGGACACAGTTCTATCACACACACACACACACACACACACACACACAACTATAGTGAGTTTGAAATTTAGTGTAGTGTTAGTGTTGCAATCACATTAGGGTGACCACATTGAGGTCATTTGGCTCAAACATATACTCGGCTCATCCTGTAACTCATTAGCCAAATGAGTTAACAACAAAATACCACCGATAATCAATTCCTTAAAATGTAAGATAATATTTCTTACATGATTAGATGAATTAAAAAATTCAATGGGGATTTACAAAAAAATCCACCCACATTTTCTTCTTGGTCTAACAAGATCCCAATGTTGTGACCTCGCATAGCGATAACAATCTCGAGTCTATTCAAAAGGAACATTTGACTCCTTATATAGCGTTATGGATATCAAAGCTATTATGCCTTATCTCACTTATAATGGATCAACCAACCCTAACCTTCACATTAAATCCTTTAGAAATTCCTAAAAATATTGGATCAAAGATAACTCATGTGCCACTATGAAACTCTTAGCTTAGACCTCACAAACAATACTTTATCTTGGTATTGTACTATCCCCATTAATTTTAGTCAAACTTGAGGGATTATTCAATGCACTAGTAAATTATTTTAATTATCAATAATTTATTGAAATAAATCTCAACATATATATCGATTGTAATCAATGAGAGAATGAAACTACTCAATCCTTCATCAAGTGAAGTAAAACCCTTGGTAACAAAACTAATTATATCTTTTCGACAATATACTCTACTATAATTTCCTCACTACCTTAGAACCTCACCTTTAATACAAGGTTATGTCCTTTTCTCCATATAATTTAAAGGATCCCATAAAATAATCCAGGAGGTCGGACTAACTCATACCAAATTTTGAAAATCCTCAAACTTAAAAAACAATAGTATGAAATCAAAGTCCTCATGAGACTTCGGAATCACAATGTTATAGATAAATATTTCACCCACACTCCTAACACTAGATAAAAATTCCATAAAACCTTCCATAACATTGATTCAAACCCTCTTCAACATAGAGGAGGGTTCCCTCCCATATATATTTTCACGAGTATCTCACTATGGAATGAGACTCATTAATAATGTCTTAAAAATATATAAGAAAGCATAAAATTCAAATTGAAAATGGATATTGGATTTGTAAAATAATATTCATACAAAATATTAATTTGTATCATTTTGGAACCCATTTACAATTATAATGTAAAATGGATCCCTTTCTAAGCACGTGAAAATTTTCAAATCTTCCTCTTAGAATACCTTTATCACTCTAAGTGTTCCAAAAATATAAAAATAATGTTTCCATATTTTTATTCATTTTGTCGATTTGTACTTGTACATTTATTATTATTTGTTTTGTGAATCCTTTTTGAACCATGAATTGGGGTCTCAAATGTTTGGCCCTTAATTTTCTACCTTTTTACCAATTCGGCATACATGTAAATAGTGCTAGTTTGAATTTAAGAAGTCTAAAATTAGTGTGCATGCAACGAAAAGGATGATTCCAAGTGAATTATATGGAATTTAAAAGGTTAGACGATCTATTTTATTTCTAAAACATGCACATGCCAAACTTATAGCTCAAACATTTAGTGAGCATGAAGAATTTACTACTTGTTGCATCCATTTTGAAAATATAATGATCGGGACACTTTTATATATCAATTTACATACTAGCTTATGTTGTTGTTGATTTCAAAACTTTTTCCTCAAAGCGAGGTCGATTGAGAAATGTCCTAAATCTAAGCCCTTTTAACCATTTCACAAGGTGTTAATGTTAGATTAGGGTTGTGAGAAGGGAGAAGGATTTATGATTAACTCACATAAAACTATGGAAATGTGAGAAATATTTGTGGAAGCATGAGAAAGTGATAGAACTTTTCCACTTGTTTCATTAGTTACAAATAGTTTAATTTTAGTAATTGTATGAATCTAGTTATGTCAATTTAATAGTGTAATTTTGTCTCTATGCAAAAATTTCTCTAATTGCTCCAAAATTTCTCGATTTTGTTCATCTCCCTTCTAGATTTTTTTCTGAGGTTATTTTTCTATTTATATCCATATTTTTGAATAACTATTACTCTTATTAACCCCTTCTTTACAATTTTCAGCAGTTATATACTATTCCTTTATATAATTAGGTTTGATTTTACTATTTTACTTGAATAAATCTAGTTAGATCTTTAATTGTACATTCATATGATGTTATTTTGAGTGAATTATTAATATAAAAATATGTTTTCATATATATTTTGGTGAAATTTGTATGCACCTTATTTTTCACTTTTTCTTCACAAGAACCACTAACAAATTAACCTCCCCTTAGCGACATATTTTGGTGCATCATAAAAGTGGGGTTGGTTGGTTAGTGGTACTACTTTTGCAAGATATTTGATGTGTAATCCATGATTATTTACATATCCCATCCTTTACACCTCTCAAAGTAATCTTTTCACTGACCTCCTAAGACATCTTACTATCCTCTTATGATCACACACATATCCACTTACACCACCATTAGACTCAATTAGATTAATTTTTATCAACTATAGTATCTTCCTCCATCTCGTGTAAAAACAAATTCAAGACCTCGTGAGAGGCTATTATAGAGCCGATGAAATTGATCATGGTTAATATCATTTAACTTTCATTCCTAGTGGATGACTACATGACCATGGTTGATGTAAATGTCGTCAAGCAATATGGATTTGTAATAGTTAATTATGTACCTTATTTATAGGCATCATTTGAATGAATTTAACAACACATCATAATCATTCATTTAGTATTCTTGTATTTTCAATATATTAAAGGTCTTAATGGTTTAGAAGTTGGTCTTATTTATATTTTTAGTCTACTCTTGGAGCATTGGGTCTAGGACACTCAAGAATGGGATTTTCAATTATTATAGTCTACCAAGCCTTTAGAGTCCTTAACAAGTTGTTTACCTAGGTATTATTCTATACATATTATGTTCCTCACACCATCTCTCTTATAAGGTAATGGTAACACTAACGGGAATTTAATGTTCCAATGGTATCTACATTAATGTCAACACCTCTAACATATCTTTTCATTTATGTTATTTCATATTTGATTGCTTATTCCTATTTATCATGTACATATGGTAGAATAGGGAAGCATATTATTAATATATTACATTATCATCTATTGACCATTACCTTGGAAAATTCTCTTTAAGATTTACTACTGATTTAACAAAATTGGATTTTGTGAAATCCTAATTATAAGTCAAAATGCAATGATAAACAATAAATTACAACTCTGACCTAAAAAATAACAATTAGAAATTAAAACCCTAAGTGCAAGAGATAGAATAAGATACTTAGATGATTTCAAAATAATCTGAAGACATTCCAATCGAAGGATTGATGGAATAGGAACACAAACTATTGCAACCAAGCCTAAAAAATGTAGAATTGTCGAGAATTATGGGACTAGGGTTCTAGATCTGGGTAAGGGGTGCACTAGGCACCGAGACCTTTGTAGTTGCATGTGATTGTGAAAAACCTCAGAAAATTATTTTTATAATGTCACAAGATGTTCACTAATGTTTTATGTTGATAACCTATAAGTCATTTGGAAGATTGTCGAGTTCTCCTATAACTGCAAAACCCCAAAACACATCAAATATTAAAAAATGAAAAGATACAAAGGGGGAGTCGAATAACCCGAAGATCAGCCGACATAGTGAATTTATGATCTAGAAGTTGCACTACATTTTAAAGTCTATATAGTTTTTGTTTGTGTGTGCGATAATCATTCCCTAGGAGGCTCTTGTGTAAGATGCACTTGATATCAAGTAATAGCTAGATGTAGCGATGTAAGTAGATGTGTGCATGGAAAAATGAACTTTCCCTCATATGAAGTGTATTATTAAAATGTAATCCCTTGTCCCTTTATTGAAGCTAGATGGATGATTTGATTCTCTTAGTAATGCGTTTGGATGTGACCTTAGGTGGTGATAGTAGATGCTTAGAGATTTTGTCCTTTAATTTGATCACATAACATTGTATTTATATGATTCCCTTGTCTTATTTTTGTAATTAACCACTAAAAGGTCAGCCCATAAAAAATCAAGATACCTAACTTTTAGAAGAGGCCCAAAAGAGGTGAGTAAGATACAAAGAGGTCAGAGGTACCGAGGAGGATGAGGGCACTAGCATCCTGCCTCGGTGCTGGTGTCTATACTCAGATAAAATGAAGTGACGAAGTTAAGACTGAGTCAATAGGGTGTGCAAGGGCAAAGAGAGAGTAAGAAAGAAAGTAAAGAGGCCAAAGATAGTGGTCATTTAGTAGTCTTCTCACTTAGGAATCATATGAATGCAAGTATATGACTAAGAACTAGAAATGTACCCAAGTGCATGATTTAGTGTCTAAACAACCCATCAATCTACAAAAACCATATTTAAAACCTTAACATAGATATATTTATGGTGTGTTCATGTTGTTTAAAATATTTATTTCA
This sequence comes from Taxus wallichiana var. yunnanensis, assembly GCA_018340775.1. NCBI lineage: Eukaryota > Viridiplantae > Streptophyta > Pinopsida > Cupressales > Taxaceae > Taxus > Taxus wallichiana. Next base: position 242,128,582 of record CM031241.1, read on the forward strand.
ATATACTATTGAGAAACCACCACTATCATATACTTAGGATTTGGAACTCTAAATCATTGATAAAGTGTGGACTAGGTCATCTTCTAGATCAAAAAATTAGTACCTTATGACCATCTTGTGTGTGGCACTATAATGGTCCCTTCTTATTGCTGAGTCTATTTTATCAAGAAGAGAAAGAGGATATTATATAAATCATTCTCTGCTTGCAAATATTATGGTGAAACTAACGTGAATCCTAATCCATCCTTTCATTGATTCGTCTTCACATTAAAAATTTAAACCATCTCAAAATATTTATACAACTATTTACTATTATTTTTGAAATCCACCTACCATGAACTATATTTGTATGTACCAAAATAACCGGTAAAAACCATGTTCCCAACTCATCGATTAGGAATCCCTCCCTAAACCAACCCCCTTTTTATATAGAATACAACATAAATTACACTTTTACTAAGAAAATTTAAAAAAATATAGCAAATAAAAGGGCCATTAGGTCCCATCTTAGCAACATCCCTCAAAAGGAAGAATTATAGAAAGAGGACATTAACGGATATAACATATATTCTAAATTTAACCAAGAATTCATCCATAAATACCCCTAATTACATATAATCCTTCTTTGAATATCCAAGAATTCATCAAAGAGTATGCACCCGCTTAGGGAAACTCTTTCAAGATGGGGCAAGCCTAATTTTGGATTTAGGCCTAAGAAAATTAAGAAGTTTCCTAGGGTACCAAAATCTAGGGTGTACCAAAAAAATTAAAGTGTTTTCTTTAATTATTTTTAGGTATAATACATTTTAGAATTATAAAACCATTTTTCATGCACTCTAATAATCTATATAAAATTCTAGAACATTATATGAGGACCATATTATCTTACTAACATTTTTGTATCATATTTCATCATTATAATGGAAAAACATTAATGGAGGAAGAGGTTGCTTTTAGGAAATTATTTATGGGTCACCTCAACACATTTAAATGCTTATACTACTATAACTCGTTTTCAAATATTACAATTTTTTTTGGAACAAAGTGAGACACAACCTAATAACCCACCAATTCACTTGTAACATAAACAAAACACTTTATGTACTAAATAACAATTTATTCATGAATTCCCTTATGAAAAAATTAATTTTCTATTTCTCTTCAGATCTCAAATCAACACAAAACATATTCATAACTTTTATTTCTATATTCATTTTTTTACAATCGATTGTAGAGTATTAGGATGGAGGAGGTACTTATTTAAAAGAAAAAATATATGAAAAGGGAATGAAAGAAAAAAAAAGATCATGTGATAGAAGAAGAAATTTGGCTCTACTAGGGTTTCATATGTGTTCTTGTGTTATTAAGTTGTTTACAATATACCTCTTTAGCCTTTCTATGGTTTTCCCTTTGGTCCTATCATAGTGTTATTCGAGTTGTTTTCCTGCCACTAAGGCGGTGAGTAGCCTATAAATGGATACCTCTCCATCCATTGCAATGAATGTTGCAACTAGTGGTGGAAATGGCTCCCAAGTGTGCTCAAAATTTTGTGCCAAAGGTCTATGATGAGGTATGGACTCTAAATCATCCCTAGATGTTGTGATTTCTGATGAATTTTTAGACCTTGTGGTCAAATGGTATCATAAAAATTTCCTTATTGCTTATTTTTGTGGCTACATCCCCTCATAATATTACCTGCAAAATGGATAAAGAACCATCAAGAGTCCACTAGTATCCTAGTTTTAGGAATTTGTAACCTCGCTAAGGGATTTTATCTCTTTTAGTTTTGTGAGCTCTATCATGTTCAAGCCCTCCTTTTTAAGGTTATTTTTTTGGTATTTAGGCAACACCCTTTTAGTGTTTTCTCAGTGGACTCCCGAATTTAGCCCCAGGAGTTTCTTGAAAATAACGGTTTGGATCAAGAATCCTCAAATCCTTGTTCATCTCTATTGTTTCCTTCCTAAAATAGTTAAACCCATTGGCAGATTGATATGCCATGAGCAGGAGCATTTTTTATGCTCGCCCTAATAAACAGGTTTCTATCTAAGTTGACCTTACGAAATATCTGTAGGACCACCTACATATTCAAGTTGACCCCTACGTATATCTCAAAAGGTGGTTTATTTCAACCTCCCCAACACTTGATTTTGATTCCAAGCCCTATACCATCACATTCGCAATTGTCCTCTTTTAGCTAATTCCAAACCCATGGTGACACTGACCCTCGGTGTCTAAGCACGGAGGTGATCAAATAAGCGATGTTTGGATTGCGATGGGAATAAGAAGGCTTCATGTGATAAATACACTTCTAGGGTCCCCCTACTCCTTCTCCTTCCCCTCTTCCATAAAAGGATAAGTTTGACCCAAGTCCTTCCCCCTCATTAGTTTCCATTCCTTTCAAGCTCTCACTGAGCCAATTTTTTCCTTCACAAACAGAAAACTCCAAGAATTTAGCTCAACATATCTTCCTCTCACGTCACTCTCGCACTTCACCATGGGATGTGTCTCATGGATCATGAGGAGATAGTGGGGCTAAACACCACTAATTCATGTTGATATTTATAATTTAGACCAGATCTCACTTGCTAATAATTTTTCAATCCTTGACTCGGAGGATGGCATGCCAGACGGTCAGGGGGAGTTTGACATGTCTGATTTTTCATGAATTTCATTTCTTGGAATGTTAGGGGACTCATAGACACCTCGGGAAAATATTTTTCAATTATTTTGTCAATTTTTAAGCTATTTGGATATTATTTGTTTAGATAAAATTAAATTTTTTTGGTTTTTTCTTTAGAATACGCTAACTTGTATTGCTCTTTTTGCATTTTCATACTCAGCATATTGATGGCAAAGGTGGCACTAGTATTTCTATTACCTCAAAATTTTCTTCCTTAATTACCTCATCGAACCAATATCACTAAAATCGGTCCATGTGGGTTATTATGGCGATTAATGATATTTCATTTGGTATTCTTAATGTTTATGATCCTAATGGCGACAACGAAAGAATGACGTTATGGAAATGGTTAGGTGATAACTTAAATTTTTATTATTGGTTGGTGTCTCATGATTTCAATATGGTGAACATCATGATGAAAGAATCGATTCCTCCCTATACATTGGTATTCCGGTGAGTGTGTCACTTACAAGACTAGTGCTCAATTTCCCCTTGGCCTCATTGGAGTGATTCACATCCTTCTACTGAGGAGAGACTTTATTGGGTTTAGTGTATATCCTGGCTCACTTATACATGGATCTTCATTTGATAGCCTACCATGGTTATAAGTCTTTGGTTCCTACTACTTTGCTGCAAATATGGGTTTGGGACCATAGTGCAATCACTTTCCTACTGGGATATTTGAGAGCTCGAATCATTGGAGATCCTTTTGTTATGGGTTGGGTTCCAGTTGGAGAGGACGTACCGACCACCTAGGGGATATTGAATTTTACAAATGTTATTTTTATGAGCTTTAGCCCCATATGATTACATGGAGATCATACAGGTTATATCACCGGCTTTGAGGATGTTGTTGAGCTTTGTCTTTGCGATGGTTGATCACTTCCTTCTTGAGAGTAGGAGTCACATTATGGAGTGTTACGAGTAGACCACATTCAATGCCAATTTAAAATTATTCAGGGGATTCCTAGTGTTGAGATGTGGTATGCTCATAGATACAGAGAGGTCTTTCACATGGGGCCTCAAATTAGATTTTTCTAATATCATGCCACTTCTTACTGGATGGTTCTTTATACTTGGGTACACCGTGTATAGATAGTGGATCTGGTATGACATAGGAATATGTAGGTTGGTATGCTACAATGTTACCCCAACACTTGACCATTCCATAGGAGGTACTAGACAGCAGCGGCATAGGGATTTTAGGGCCCACATATTAGGGCATAGGCATAGGAATTTCAAGGCCCACCTCACAGGGAACATGTATAGGGCTAGGAAGATCCATAGGGAGGATGGAAGAAGGCACCTAGTATAACAAGTACTTCTTCGGACAAGTCAGTCTTAGTGCGGTAGGAGGTATTGGTGCATCCCTAGATAGTAGTGCGGCCATAGATAGTAGCACCATCGATGCCTAGTGGGATCTATTACGGGAACCTTTGCATGCACCTTGACATAGTCCAAAAAATATGGAGGAGATGGTGGTGGTGGAGAGCAGGTGGAGGAGGACATACCAGATTGTGAGTAGGTGGCTAAGCAGCCAATGGATGAGGATATCCCAGATGTACATGCTTATGGACATGTGACTTCCTTGCAATAATAACTACGGTAGGTAGTAGCCTTAAAAATTTAGGCCATACCTGAGAGGGACTTGATGATCACTGAGAGAGACCAACTCATTACCGAGTAAGACCAGGCGGGGGAAAAGAGGCTACGGAGACCTATTAGAACATGATCAAGTGGTCGCAAAAAAATTATAACTCCATCTAGAGAGAGATCAACTTGTTTTAGAGTGAGACCGGGTTATTGCAGAGAGCAATACCAACTGAAATACATTTTTCTAGTGCGAGGGTAGAGTGTGATGCATTACGAGAAGGTTGAGTCGCCTCGGGTTTAAAGCAGGTTGATCGGGAATAATGCCACTATAGTAGGTGAGGCTACATACTATAGGATTTATTATTACGTGGCCGTATCATCCGACCAAAAATTTCATGAGTATATCTAGATTGTAGGCTTATCATCTCATTCTAGATCTCGGAGGCGATCGCGATAAGCATGATTTGTACAGGGTCCTTTAGGACAACATGCCTTAGAGTAGCACATGTCCGTTTAGCATGACAAAACACCTTCTACATGCCCAACACCTCAGACTCCCCTTCCTGGTGGTAGATCTACACCAGGAAGTCCCGAAGAGAGGAATCGAGTCATGGTGACTCTATTTATTGATGTATTGTTTTGGTGTATTACCTCGATATGAAGGCATACTTTTGTACAGATGTGTATGTATTTTTTTATCATGCCTTGTGATGAAGGTGATTTTTTTATAGATGTACGATATGTATTATTTTTTACTATGCCTCGTGATGAAGGAATTTTTTTGTATAGATGACCATGATGGCCCCCGTTGTATCGGATGTACTTTTGAGAAACATTGTTTTGTACATAGAAATTTATATTTTTATGATTAATGATGATATATAGATATCTTGATGTATCACATGTTGTTTATGAGATATCATGTTTAATCTATTTCTTTATGTTTGTATCACATGTTAGATTATGAGATATCCTTAGTTGATATCATATTGTATGTTGATGAGATAGTTTGAGTAAAATATGTTTATATTTTTGATATTGGTGCAGGGGGGATAGACTTTTGATCATGTGCAACCCCTCTTGCCCCATTGGTGATACGGATACTTGATGATTAGCTTCAGTATACATGTGTAATGTAGACTTAGCATTTATTGATATATGATGTATAGATGTGATGGTTATATGTGATATGATGATGAAGTGATAACATAATGTACAAGCAAAAATTAACAAGCACAAGTTGACACGTTTAATCAAAGCAACACATTTATTTACAAGTATGCTATATAAAGTAAATTCAATGTCATGAACTACAAAGAAAGTAACATTCAATCTAAGTAAGCAGGTGAATTTAATCTAAAGCACACAATACAAAAAATTAATGCAACTAAAAACCATACAAACCAACAACTAAAAGTAAGAAAACTATTACTTTGTTTTTGTGGGACAATTTTGAGACATTTTTCATTGTTTTTGGTTTTATCTCTAAGACAATTTTCTAATGTTTTGGAGTTTTATATGAAATGTATCTGAATGTTTTGGATTTTCCAAAGGATTTAAGCGCATGTTTTAGGATTTTTAAAAGTTATACGAATGTTTTTGATATTTTCTCAACAGTTTTCCAAAGCGAATGTGTAAGGAAATGAATAAATTTGGATGTCCCCACTGTTAGATGGGATGTACAAGGGAAGAATTCCATGTGGTATATGCTAGAAGTGACACTGCAAAGCTTCCCCCCGCGTGAGATAGGTTCATTTAAAGTTAAATTCTTCCCATTCACAAGGTAAGATTAGTTGGATCAAGGAAAAGAAGGATATGCTCACAAGAAACTCAGACGAAGGAAAATACCTACTTAGGAAAACATTGTCATACTCCTAAACCTAAAATGATTGTGAATAATGGACCCTCCCTTGGTGTCGGAAACTAATTTTCACTAGAGGAATTTTCCAAAGTTCCACCATTGCGTGGTTTTCACTATTGGATGCACCTATTTATTTATCTTTTTCTTTTTTTATTTTTATACTTTTTTCTTTTCTTGATATTTTAGAGACCCCATACTTAAGCATATAAGCACTTAATATACATTGCATTCATGGGATCTCAAATTTTTTACCATATAAATGATCTAGCTTGTAGGCACTTGAACCGAATTTGGTAACCACAACATATGGTCCTAGCCAATTGGGTTCAAATTTCCCTTTCTTTTCACGGTCCTTATTGGTGTTCTTCTAATTTTATTTTAACACCATGTCCCCTACCTCAAATTGACAAGGTATAACCCTTTTATTGTAGCTTCACTACACTCGATCCTGATACACTTTAAGTTGATTGAGAGTGCAAAGTCTTTTATCATCTAATAGCTCTAACTCTGCTTAGTTGAGCTATTTTTAAGTCCTCCTCTTCATAATATATCTAATCAAGTAAGGATAACATCATTTCCACCTAATACCTAATGATTCTAAGTCTAGGAATATAACATTAAGATAGAAGAAGCTAAAATGAATGCTTAACTAGTATGAGAAAATGCAAAATATAATTAAACATGCCTAATAATATGCTTTAATTACCTAACATGTGCCTAAAGAGACCTAAGAGGGAAATCAATTGGTTATGGTTACTACTCCAAAATGGTGAAATGACCTCTCCAAATGACTTGTTAAGTCACTTTAGATATTCATCTACTAACCTTGTTGAAGGTTTTAGGAAAGGATTGAGCTTGGCTACAAATAATATTTCTTATATGAGATGCAAATCAGAAAATGGTGTAAAATATAAAGGAATGAGGTGAGTTGTTTTTATAGTTTTCACTTTGAGAAAATTAATATTTTGGCGCATGTGGGACTAGAACCCAAAATTAGATTAGAATTTATAATCATGATTAAGTTTTAATAATCATAATTAGTTAATTAACATGTGATTAAGATGTATGAAGACTTAATCAACCACTTAGGGTCAACTAAGAGGCTATGATAAGATTTTGAAGCTTGTTGATACATTGTGGAGGTGAATGAGGTGATTTTGAGTGGTTGGAAGAGGGGTTTGAGTTAATACTAGGGTATATTGACCAAATCAAGGGGAAAATAGACTTAATTAGCTTATAATCACTAATTGTCTATTTTGAAGAGGATTTTGACTTACGGTTCGGCGTAAAGTGGCATCCGAATGTGAATGGGGTTATGTAATCAATAACATGGTGTTAATTGGCTAAATTGGTAAGAAACGTTAGTCAACTAGAGAAAACCACTACTTATAATGGAATTGGAAAAAATGAGAGTGATTTGGGTGTATTTTGGCAAGAAGATCGAAAAATTCAAATTTAGGTGTCTACACAAGTATTATATTATCTCTCATTTCCATCCATTGCTCTATTTGAGGTTTTGTTTGAGAAGACTAGATTTAGGAATCAATTGGTTTATTTTTGGTTTCTAACCATTTATCTAATATTTTCTTGCATTACATTTTGGCACCCACCATGGGGCTTACCCCCATTTTCATCATTTCTTATATTGTTTGATCCTTGCATAGGCTATCAAAGTTTCAAGAACTTTTGTCATCATTTACCCTCCAAATTTCAATGTTTTGAGCTCAAATTTCATTTCTAGCAGGAAACGATGCATTTTCTACGTGTATTGGTGCCTATGTACATAGAATGGAACCTATTTTCATAAAGTATTTCCTATGACTGTATTGACACCTATGCGAGATATATCAACGCCTTTGTTCTAGCACAAAAACCCAATTATTAGCCCCTATGTTCACAAAATGGTGCCTATGTTCATAAATTGGTGCCTATGTCCTATATTGGTGCCTATGTAGATACTTGGTGCCCTTGTTTTGGCCTTTGAAATCCCAAAATGTAATTTTTTACCTGTTTTTTTGATTGCTTTTGACCCTGTCTCTATCTTTTGTCACAAAATGGTGCCTATTTTCATAGAATAACACCTATATTCATAAATTGGTGCCTATAACCTATATTGGCACCTTTGGAGATACTTCATTGCCTTTATTTTAGCTTTAAAACATTATTTATTTATTTATTTAGTTTGTGACCTATTTTTCGGGTTTTTTCTCATACATTGGTGCCTTTGCACACATAATGACACCTATGTCCTAAAGTGGCACCATTGTTGTAATTTGTATCCTTTTTCATTATTTTGCACCTATCTCCTATTAAACAACACCTTTACAAAATCATATTTTTTCTTATGACTAACGGTCTAATCTTGTTTTAAAGCATTTTTGGTGGTTTTTCTGGATCTAACATTATGTTTTTGTAGGTTTATTACAGCAACAAGGGGATATTATATCCATTTTTATATTTAGGTAACCTCTTTTTTGATTTTGGGATTTAAAACTAATCATCCTCTTGTTTTACATCTCATTCGATCAAAGACATTTGGGTTCAAACATCAAAATATTTGTAAGGCCTCATCTTGAAGACCCAATCATCAAACTACTAATCTTTATAGTTTCATTTTATTATATTTCATCCATTATATTGCATTTATCATCTTGTGTTTTTTTGCATCATTTTTGTTTATCCTGAAGGTGAAGTCATGTATGTTCTCTTCTCGTGTCCTAGGATGATCTTGAGGATCAAAAGTGGCTAGCCTTCCCATTTTCCTTTTTAGGGAAACGTGATGTGGAAGTGATATCCACACACTTTTCATAGTCCTAGGGGTATCATGACCATGGATTTAATCTCCATGCATGTAGACATACCACATGTTCCGGTATACAAATTCTTGGACAAATATCGTTATTGGCTAAGCACTTGCTTTAAGATCGGTGTGAAGTGAGGGAATTCCACGTCCTACTACCCGGCCTTAGAGAACATCCTTACAACAAAAACTTGGGCCCCATGTATCTTTTTGTAAGGTAAATCAAGGATACCCCTACCGAGCCTATACATCCTGCAAACAAGGCAACCATTTGGCCACATATCAAACTATAGTACAAGGAGGCTACACTCCCTAATATCACTCACTATTTGACCCCACATCGACACATAGGTGGAGAGACAAGTTTGGCACCATCATTGTTGTGTGGTATTGAAAGTGGGATATAGCTTGATTGCAATGCCCTTGACTAGCTAGGGTGTGTGTAGCATGTTTGTTTCTTACTTTTGAATAACCTTAATCATTCTATAAGATTAAAATTTTAATCAATCAAACATCATTATAATTAACTATCCTTAATCACATGATCCCAATCCTAATCCCATCACCATCCTTAATCAAAAATACTAATCCAAATCTAATCCCCCACACATCTTATCTAATCATGACCTTTGACCCTCAATCCCATCCTCTCCAAACCAACATCCAAACCCTTGTCTCTTTTCTAAATCCATCAACCAATTCATCCCATCATCCCCACCCATCAAAATCAACCATATTACTTTGACCATGAAATCCCACGCACTATCCAAAACATTAACAAAAAAATTAAAACATAACATCCTACCTTAACCAATCCTCTCCTCGTCATCTAGACCAACCATTCCATGTTGATCCTAACCTTTTAAAAACCATCCAACTACTTAACCATGAGATACCGACTTTAATATTTAATCAACCAATCACCCCCTAAACTATCATCCACTAACCAATCCCATCCATAATTGGCCCCTTTCTAATATCCCGACTTCTCACCCCATCGACTTCCTCTTTGAGGAAACCAAATCATCCCAATCCACACCATGACCTAATCAACATAAACCACTATCCCCACAAACCAATTACATCGAATATTACTACCTCACTAACTTTTAATTAGAGCAAGAGGACCTCCTTTAGGTCCTCTCTAATTTAACCACCAATTCAAATCCCATACAACCATCCCAAACCTCAATTCCAACACCTAAATATCATATCAATCATCATGACTTACACTTTCTTCCATCAAAAATCATGCAAATAATCCACTACCATCTAAAACTTCAACTCCTAAATCCGGTCATCATAAAACTCATCATCAAGTCATATTCACATATCCACAACCATCCCAATAACTTCACCCAAAATTATCATCACACACATCCCATCTTAGTCCTCCATCCTCGTCATCTTCATCCCAATCTAATCCTATAGACTTTATCCTACATTTTCCACATCCCCTACTCCACCATCAAATTTATCCCATAATCCTATTTCATCACCTATGCCGAATCCTTTCAAAATTATATTATCCACCATGACTCCTAAGTCACCCTCATCCCCTTATACCCCCAATCCTAAACCATATAATGTGGCTCCTATGCCACCCTCATCCTCTTCATCCACACCTAATCCTATCTTACCCCCTTCATCACCTAAACCTAATACTATCCTATTATCTAATCCTATTTCAAATCCACCATCCCCATCCAATGTGCCTCCTAAACATCCTAAATCTAAATAATCACGTACCAATCCTCTCCCCACCCCATCTCCTACCCAATATAATGAGGATCCTATGCCACCTTCATTTACTTCATCCCCCAAATTGACAAAAAATGAGGTTCGTACACCACACTCATCTCCCAAATCCCCTTCATTCTCAACATCACCCATATATAATGAGACCCCCATATCACACCCATCCCCTTCATCTACATCTACTATCCCAAACAATCTAATCATAATCCAAAACCATATACGTTAAAACCACATACTTTAACCAATCTAAAATCAACCAAATTTGTTTCTACCTCCAAGCCCAAACCATCTAATTCAGTCCCAGGCCTAATTCATCCCCTTCATCTTATAATTCACAACAATCTAATCAACTCATAAATCCAAATCAACTAGAACATCTCATAAACCACCCAATCCTACATCATTACTTCTTACTACCTCCAAACCATTTAACCTAAGCCACTTCACTCCTTTAGGAGAATCCTTGACGACCATCTTCCATTCATCTAAAAACATTCAACATGATCATCCACCCCCAATCAAATCATAGAATAAAATCCTTCCCAAACCATCTTGGTATTGGGAACATTAATATTGTGACTTCCATCGCACCCATGGACATTTGATCAATCATGCATGTAATTTAGGTTTTATGTCCAACACCTCATAAACCAAAGACTTCTTATCCTTGTATCTCTTTATCCATCACCTTTCCATCCCCATCCTATCCCTAGCCATCTTCCACCATCTAAAACCACCCGACATCCAAACATCATCAACCATTCAAATCTTATTGTACATCCAAACATCCCTCGCAACCAAAACCAAAACACAGACTCACCTTCCATCCTTTGTTTAATTTTGCCTCTTAACGGATGAAAAAAATACAAGCCCTAGTATCATGATGACTATATGCAATCATCTTCCCCATCTACTTCATATCCCATACCCAAACATATGTTTTCTAATATGAAACATCGAGGCAAAGGCTTAGACATCCACAAAAATGCATTCGTGAACCCATCTCAACCTAACACTAACAATGTCCCTCCCACCACTCCATCACAACCCATTTCTACCACTTCACTTGTTGATCGTAGCATCCTAACCACTAAACCAAATCACAAATCATTTAATCCTCATAAAAATACCAAACCCCTAAAAATGGATTGAGCACATAATTTTTCACCTACACACGGATGTTCTCTTCTTCCCACCCATCCCCCTTCTATCCAACATGAAAATCCTTTTGCATCTAATCCATTCTTATCATCACATCCATTCATATCCTCTTCCAATCCATTCATTTGAACACTTTATCATCTTTCTTACACATGTTGCAAAACAATAATACCTACTACTACTATGTGAACTATAATTACCTTTGGTATTCAAGCACAATTATTGTCCTAGAGATCCACACACTTTAACATACTTAATCAACTTGTGGTGAAGAAACTTGGGTATGTCTTTTGACACTCTATCCAATTTCATATCCACACTCATTTCCATCCTCCCATCAAGCCACTAGTGATTATCAACCCCTTAAGAGTTCTCAAGAGAGTGGAACCTCTTTATGAAAAAAACTAAAAAAATCCAAATATAAAAAAGCAAAAAAAAAATCATATAAAATTAATATATCAAATAAATTCCACCTCAATACGCTCTCTAGGGGTGTTTCTAGCATCTCTCTTTGGGGCTATGGAGGCCTTGATGGAAGTATAGAAATGTTGTGACAAGAATCAGATGCATCTCCATTGGGGCTATGGACACCTAGTGGGCAAGTGGAGAAATGCACGGCTTAGCCTTCCATGACCCTCCATCCACCTATTTGAATTAATCACTCCATATACATTGGTTAGTTTGTCTTAACATACTACCCATTAAGTCTTCTCTTCAAATGGTAATTAACCATCACAATCACACACACCTTGATCTCACAATGACATAGAGCTCACATGTTTCTAGGTGTTGTTTAGAATTTAGTCACACTTGTGTTTTAATCCAACCCTTTCCTTACAACATGTGCCACTAGGCTCATATTTTGTTCATCACTAATGTCATGTTACTTCCATCCATCACATCCACATCCTTTTTCCTTCGATCAATCATCCGTGGGTAGACGATGATTTTTTCCTTTTCATCCAATCCTCCTCATGTCCCTTTTCAATTATCATCATCGTGACTAGGGGCAGTCTTACTACCATCCACTAGGGGAATTATCCATTTTAGATACCCCTCACTTCCCATCCTACCATACACCCAGGGGTGTATTGAACTCATTCATCCATCCAAACAGACCAACCTACTTTACACTTAGGGGCACATAATATATATCCTTCAATCCATCCCCTATACTTAGGGGTGTATCTTATCATTTTCCATATCACCCATATTATCGAGTAACCCACCCCTCATCCTATCTATCTTCCATACCACATCCCATCTAATCCTAACCTACCAACCAATCCTTATCCTATCCAACCTATCCGATTTCCTCAATCTTTCCCTTTTATCCTACCCAAACACACTTTGGGACTTATAAGAGAAAGTTTCATCCCACCTTACATCCCTTCCCCTTATCCCCATGATTTATTCCATCCTAAATCATTTCATCTTACCTATCCTCAATTGTTCCCCCATCCCAAATCCCAAATCTAAACATCCAACATCAAATAAGCTAAACATCTAAAATACACAACCTAGAAATAAAAACATCCAAACATAAAAATATAAACATCCAAAATCCAAAATATAAAACTCAAAACATTCAAATAATCCATCAAAACAAACACCAATATACAAAAAAATAATGTGTGTGTTTTTTTCTTGTGTGTGTTTTTTTTTTTTTTGCATTTATATTTTTTCGATTATATGAGGACCCTTTTGTTAATTTTTCTTTAACATGGTCCAACGATATGAGGACCATATTTTTTGCTCTTTTTCTGGTCCAATAATATGAGGACCATAATACTATTAATTTTTAAAATGATATGAAGACAAAGGCATATGGAAACTCAATCATCATGGTCTTTATACCTTGGTGCATTTTTCTTTATGCCACATCAACAATAATGCTAATGATGATAACAATGGGAACTTTATGGTAGCACACCACCTTCTATCATCATCTTTTAGCCTTATCATCATCCACATATGATCCTCATCATCATCCAACTAACTATATAACCTCCTCATCCTCCTATCCAATCAATCCTTTATCAATTAATCAATACATATATCCAAATATTATCATCTCGCATCCAACCTAAAAATACTCCCCTAGGATGGGGCATCTTTTAACATCCTCTCATCAATCAAAGTTGAAATTTTTTTCTCATCGCTTCATTAATCATCATCTCAATCCTCTCCGCATCAATGTCATATCATCCAAATCGATCCAAAAACATATCTTTATCCTCTCATCCAAACATCCTCAATCATCTCGATCATTTCTACATATACAATGGAAATACCTCAGGGTTGTGGGTATCCTTATATTGAGGTAAGTCTTCGCGATTAGAAGGATGGTTCCTTATTGATTTATACTAAAAATGATTAACTGTGGGGTTTAAGGGTAAAAGATGGCTAAAAATGAAATTTAAATGAGGTGATACACCAAAATTAATGAGGGATTTGACTAAGAAACATGCACAATATACTAATAACAAATTAATGAAGCACAATCCAATGGGTTTCACTTGATCCTAAGGAAAACACTTTACTGTTGAGGGATAAATCACAACAACATAGCAAATTATTACACACTAAGACTATGCATGAACACCAATTTGCAGCAAGGTAAGATTAATAATTCAGGGAATACAATTCACAAGAGTTAATAAAATAATACACACCACTGCAAATAATTGGAAAGGCAATAATTGGTTCTCTTTCAAGGGAAAATCGCCAATGGATTCAGTTCTCAATACAAAAGTCCTCCAATAATTCTCATGTTCTTTGTCAATACACACAATAAATAGCAAAAGAATTCCCCACATCCCTCCTAAAATAGCTCACCTAAATCTAGCTAACTTAGAGATCACTCCAAAGCTAATGCACTCAACCCACTTGCATAATTCAATTACAATAAAAAGCTAAAAATAGCTTTATGAGCTTACAAATATCCATAGTCAACTGTAGTTGACTCCTTTTCACTTTTTCATTCGGTATTTTTGAGGAGTAAAACTTTAAATGAAACCCCTCACGTGTTGCTTAACAACTACCATGGATGGAGAATGAAGTTGGCACTTGCTCTAGTTTTGCATATATTTTGAGCTCTGCCTTATGGTGACGTCATGGCCAATCACTTGGAGATCTAGTTTTTGTTATTCTCAGCTATGGCCAAGTTCTGTGTTGTGTTTTACCAAAACCTTGGTGTAAATACTCTACTGCGAATGGCGTAAAAGGGGTTTGTATTGTTTCTGGGTGGTTCTTTATCACTAGCCACCATTATTTGAGGTTTTTGGGCCCTGGTTCGACTCTGTTGAAATTTTGTTGGCGGTCATTGTTGTTGGAGCTTGATTTTCTGTGAATCGATCCCATAGATGCTATTTTTGGAGGAAAATAATATGCTAAAATATCTGCATTAGCTCGCCATTTTAAAACTGGTAAGCCCCTTTAATCTTCTACCTTTTCAAGTTGAAATTTTTACATTATTTTCTGATTTCTTAAGATATTAAGTTGGGTCGTTGTTTTCTCCTTACTACTTTGAGTTGGGATTATAAATATGATATTTTACTTTTGTGAACCTAGGGGTTTGCATTTATCTCACTTCCTGGGCACTCACTGTTTGCTTTGTATCATAATTTCTGAGCAACTTTTTAAGTCATGTCGTCATTATTAATACTTTGAAGCTCTGTTTTCTATTTATCAAATCCCGAGTTCGGGTTTTTATGGGTAATTAGATTTTAACTCCTGATATCCTCCTATTGTCACCATGATTTGAGACCTTGTGGCTCGAATCAAATTCCAATTTTACGTGCTTTACCTTTTCTCGAATGTTGCTCAATTCTTGCATATTTGGCTGCCATTTTTACTACTAAAACTCTGGATTGACATGGGCATTTTATCTTTCATGTGGGCTTTTAGATCATTATTTTTATTTTGGAGCTCACAATTGCTTCTCCTGGTAAGTTGAACGTGGTGCATTCTTTCCCTTTTCCCTAAATGAGGTCATTGTTTTTAATGCAACTCGATTTGAGGTGAATTTTTCACCATTGTTTGTGACTTCTGAGTCTTTCCCCTTGTGCATTGATTTTTTTACCCATATTTAGTTGGGTTTGGAGCTCATTTCCTTGTTTATATGGCTCACTGTCCATTTGAATAGCTCATCCCTCTCTTATTTTTGCAAGATTGGCTATACTAAATTTCTGTTGGCGTTTTGTGACCCAACTCGCCATCTTGTTGGTAAACTCTGAAATTCATAGATCTGAGTGCTTGGTCATCTACTAAGAATGGTGATTCAAGCTTTTAGCGTTTCTTATTTTATGAAAAATAGCTCAGACTATTAAATCCCTATCGGGGCAAGTTTGTATTTTACAAAGCTCGTGTTCTTTGGATTATTGGGGTTTTCTCATTTCAAGACTGAAACATCGCTTCTCATACTGTGAGCTCTATCATTTGCTATTTTTGAGGCTTGATTTGCTAAATCTACCCACTCTGTATAGTCTACAACTTGAGTTGTACCTTTAGATTTGTTTCCATGTGCTTGGAAAACACTATTTCGTTGTTCTCTTGAAAATTATTGATTGAGCGAGTTGGTGCTTTTGAGGCTCACGATGCTTGCCTTACGTGGTGGGTAATTTCTCCATTTCATTATATTTTGAACACTGTTTATTTCTTGCAGTTAAGCTTGTTAGTGCTCTGTTTTGGTTTGATATTCTGTGCTCCTTTCCTTTCTTAAAGACATGTTGCTCATAATCAGATAAGATCTATTTCATTTGATTTGAACCTTGTCCTTTGTAGATATTTTCTTGAGGATTATTTATTTTCCTGCATTGATCATCTTTAGATCTCGATAGATGCTTATTTCCAGAAACTTTTATTTTTTTGTTATTTTCTCATTCTCTGTAACTGTATAGCAGTATTGTGATCAGAAATAGTAGATTTCCTTTCTAAACCCTCGTGAAACTATATAGTAAGTGGGTAAATATAGAATGCTTTCATTTCTTTCACTCTAATTACTCTTGTCTTTGAGATATAATTGTTCTCCCATATTAATGTTAAGATAACACCATCTACATTTGATTGCTCTTTGCTTCAATTTTTGTTCTCTGATATGTATGATTGTATTTGATCCCTGAAATTGTTTTGGTTGGACTAGTTCTAGCTTGTATCTATATGAGATCATATACTCTCCTTATAAAATGTAAATCTGCTGAAATGTGACTTGTACACTTGGAATGAATCTAAAAATAGTTATTTTGGATTCGTTCATAATTTTCACATGGTTTTGACCTTCCCTTTAAGCTTTAATAACTCTATAGATTTAGCCTAGAAAATTAGAGTTACTTGACATTCATATTCTCCTTCAAAATACAGTATGGAAATGCTTTCCCATTGTGATATTGTACATCTATTTGCATTTTCTTTGACTTCCTAGCCTAACCAAAAAGGAGACTCTTTCAAGTTTCAATTGAGAAGTACCTTCAAGATGTTATAAAACTTATTTCATTTGTAACAACTCTTTACAAGGTTGTAATGACATTTTATTATAGAAAAATAGTATCCTTTCTATTGTTTACTAAAAGAAATAGTTAGAAAAACAAGTGAAAGCCGAAATCCTTTCTTTTATTGTTTATTTCTGTGGCATGATTTCCTTCCTCCTTTATTCAAACTTTACGACATTTTTCTCATTAATTCCTTTATGTACTTCTAATTTCAAGTTCATTTCATGAAAGTCCATCTCATTTAAAGTTGTGAGTACGATAATGATTGAGACATGAAATAAGCTTGACATTCATTTTCTCCTTTTTAGGTACAAGGCGGTAGTTGATGGAGATGGAGAAGAGGATCAGACATGCTAATCAAAAAAAAGAGCCAAACTGCGGAAATCCATCCAATACAGGAAATGATGGATTTCCTTCCTCCTTTATTCATAACTTTACATATGTGTACTTTCATTTATGTACTTGATTTTTAGAGTTATTCCCACGGCTTGTGTGGGTTCATTGTACTTTCAATAATTATGAAATAAATGAAAACTTATTCATGTGATGAGCTATATTTATCTGTTTTGCATTGTTTTTTCATTTACATGATGTAAAATGAAAAATGTACAACTCATACACACTAGGAACCTTTCATTTAATCATAATCAATGAACTCAAGATAACCTCACCCCT
The DNA here is from genome assembly GCA_018340775.1 of Taxus wallichiana var. yunnanensis. Classification (NCBI taxonomy): domain Eukaryota; kingdom Viridiplantae; phylum Streptophyta; class Pinopsida; order Cupressales; family Taxaceae; genus Taxus; species Taxus wallichiana. The sequence goes on from CM031241.1 coordinate 242,146,599, forward strand.
AATCATTATATTAAACGATTGAAAAATGAATAAAGATGAGTTGAAACTTAATTCATCCCTAAAAAGTGAAGATTCTGTCCATCTGTGAACTTTAGGCTATCCATCTTCTTCATTTAGCATGTCCTCCTGTTTGTGTCAATATTCTACATTGTTTCCTATGGGATCTGGTACATGATCATGATAGATATGTGATGGAAAGACATGCTAATCAAAAGATATGCATTAGTCGAAACTAATAAATACATTTCACCTCTCTTTATTTTCCACTAATGATAGAATGGATATTTTTTTTGTTGTGCGCATATAGATTCAATCTCAAGCCTAAAAATTTGTTGTGGATTTTTCTCACTTATAGGAATTGCTTGCTCTTTCAATTTGAACAAAGCTCATAATGATTTCTCCTCAAAGTGCACGATGAGTCGGTCCCTTTAGAACCGTTTGTTTCCACCTCCTCATCCTTTGTTGCCATGCCATCCACCTTTGCACATTGGGAATGTGGCATAAAATCCACCTTCTCACGCCTACCACTCTACCTCTGCAACGAATGTGGCGTAAAATCTTACCTCTCCCTAATCCTTCAAATCCATCCTCATCGAGTTCGGGCCCGGAGTCCTACATGGGGAAGGCTATGGTAAGTTCTCCACATTGGTCTTCTCCTCGCATGGAGTTTGGATTTTTGTTGGATTTCTACCCCTTGGTTGGGTAATTATGGTACTTTTGTAGATACAAATAACCGATTAGGATGGGTTATAGGTTGATCCTCCTTTAGCTGAGCCATCGAATCAATTTTTCATCCCTCCTCGGGATTATCCTCCTCCTCTCAGAGAGGAGAAATGTGATTAATGATCCTTGGTTCTTTTTATTCTCGTGTTTACCCTCTTGGTGTTCTATGTTAGCCCTTTGGACATGATTTTGGTGCCCTCGTAGATTATTTGTGGGACCGTGAGTATTCCAATCACCCCCACTCTTGTATCTCTCATATATTTTATTTAATATAATGGGCATTTCCAATAGTAAAAGAAAACAAAGATGATGCAAGATAAACATGGATATAAATCATTTAAGTTGGGTGTTTATCAGCTATGTGCATGTCATATTGATGGCTACATTTTTGTAATACTATGATTATTTCCTCTCTCGAAAATGGAAGATTATTCAAATTTGAGGCATTCTTACCCCACTTACAATAAATTTCATATAGAAAGTGAAAGGATGCATATACTATCATAATTTTGAATTAATTTTCTTCCATTCCTATATATATATATATATATATATATATATATATATATATATTGTTATTGTTATGAAGAGTGGATATAATTTTAATAGTTAGTTCACTCAATAGTTAAAGCAATAGTATATTAAGAATTTTTGTTGTTATACACCACATTCGAATTAAGTGTTAGGATAATTAATTATGCATTGTATAATTAATTATTTAACTATTGTTATTAATTAATTATTACATTATATTAATTAGTTGTATAATGTTATATGGTTTTATTAACCATATTTGTCTTATTATATTCACGGTATAATTGTTATGTTGTTATAACAATTATGTCATTATTCATTTGTGCTTCCCGGATGTATTTTGGAAGCTATTGTATTTTAGTTTGTTGTTGCATAGTTGCAACTCCATATTTGTTTGTATCTAGGCTATCCAATATGTATAAATATTGTAGCATGCACTATTATAAGGGATTGATTTCACATTAATAAATTATACATGCTTCCATCCCTATTTGTGAAACTACATTTGGTACCAGAGCGAATTGAAGCTCCTGGAAAGGTTGGAGAAATTTTACAGAGGAAGGATAATTCATGGAGAAGAAATATGCAACAACAGAGAGCTAGTGCTACCTCCAGTAGCTTCCCAGACCTCCTGCAGACCCACAACCTCCTGTGTGATTTCCAGGTAAATGTAAGGAAATTTTTTTTGCCTTGGTGCCCTCTACACTGCAGAAAATTTTCTCCCTAAAAGCTAATCATTGTTAAAAATAAAAAAAAAATTTTTTTTACCCCATTAGGGTTTTTGCCTCTAAATTTAGAGGTGCAGATAGTTAGAGGTAATTCAAAGCATTATACATTCTGAAAAGTCTGCAGATTTTGAAGTAGCACCGAGAGAGCTCTTTGAGCTCTTCACAAGCCATTCATCGAGCTTTCAAGGAACCTCATATCGAGAGTCTTGTGCCATTCATTGACCGAGTTGTTTACGCATCTTGGAGAAGGATCGAGAAAATGGAGTTATCCTACTTTGGAGGCCGAGTTACATTATTTTTCTTTCGAGTGTCTAGCTTTTAGTGAGTCAAGGAGGTTAGGTTGCATCCTTTCGAACTTGGGTCGAGTTACATATAAACCAAGTTGTTTTTACAAACATTACAAGGCTCCCCATTGAGCCCATTCAACATTGTGGGTGAGTCATCATTGTTGGCAGAGCTAACCCTCCCTCCATGACTATGTGCACAAGTCGACCAGATCTCCACTGACCCTACAACCTGACAACAAAAAGAAGAGTCAATACAAAATAGAGGCATTAAAATAAAATGACTCCACGAAACAATCTACAACCCTCACAAAACAAAAGTAAAACCACAAAACAAATTAAAAAAAAATAAAAAGAAATCAAATAATGAAAAAGGAAAAAAAAAAAAAAAACAAGTGGCGCGCCAAAAAAAAGAAATAAACAAAGAGTTTCGATCCATAAAATGTGAAGCTAAACCCTAAAACACGTTCGAACCACGAGGACTTCCAACTCTACCATACAAGCCACATGGGACCTCTCCCTGCCACGCCATTTTTTAATGAGGTGAGTTGATTTTCATATTCATTAAATTCAATATGCTTTGTTTTTAAGCATAAGTGCTAAAGCACCTAAGTGGTTAGGTGAACGCCTTGGGTGGATGAGGTTTGGGGTTCAAACCCCACCCCCAACATAAATTTTTGCATTTTGAAATTTAGTGGAAAAATCTTGAAAACCACCAAATTTGGAGGGTAATTTAGCTTAAAAACCTCCACTAAACAACTTAGTTACAACTAAAATAGGCTCTAAAATTTTAGCGAGAAAAACCCTAATATAGGGAAAAAAATTTCTCCTATTAGGCCTAGTTTTTCATTCCGAGAAACATTTTCTAAAGGGGCACACCAAAAATTACATTTTCAGCTAGTTTTTTGCAATTTTTGGCATAGAGGGTCATTTTGGGCTCCAGAGGCCACCAAGGCCCGTAAAACAAAAAAAAATTACCTGCCATTCAATTTTTTCCAAATTTTTGAATGTAATTGCATGCTTCAATATATTGTACTAATTTTTAGGTTGCCATAGTCAACCACAAAATATTGTAACTACTTAGAAACTGGCAGAGAGTTGTAATAAAAAATAGTAAAATTGGTTCTAAAACACTCATGAGATCCTAGATCTCATTCACAACATTCGATATATACAAGTTCCTGGGAAGCACTTACGGGTAAAGCCATCATGACTACTACTACACTTAACACCTAATATAGCTGCAATAACATCATCTGGGCATCGACCCTTTAAATCGACGGGAGTAATAAGGTCACAATGCACACACTATGAGCCATCCCATCCATCTGTGAATGATTGCATGACATAAATCCAGACTGAGAAATTATCCAAGTATATAGCAAAGTTACGTGCGCGTATGAGGATATTTCTTTGAGCTCGGTGTCAATAATCACACAGACCCCTTTTCAGTATTGTCTTGGTACCACGTATTGAATTCTTTCATGTACGTTAATGCCTCTTTCACGTACCACCGGTATATAGAAAGGGCGAGCTTCTTCCACGTACCACCGGGTATATCGGAAGGGCACGTATATAGAAAGGTTCGGATATATCGATTGATGGTATATAGATTGGGAGACCTTATACCTAGAGTGATAAGAGCCAAACCCTGTTAGTGATTTTTACAAAATGGGCACCAATGCCCCCAAATTTTTTCTTCCAGATTCACAACTACTCAGAGGAAACAACTATGCTTACATGGAAGACAAAAATCAAGACACAACTTGAGTTTGAAGAGATATGGACTATTGTGAATGGTACTCTAACCAGATCAACTACTGATACAACACACAAGACAGAAGTTTGATAAAGCAGATCAGAAATCCAAACTCATCATCTTGTTTGGAGTGTTCGACGATGTGCAACCCCACATTCGAGATGCCAAAACAACCAAAGAAGCATGGGATAAATTGAGCACAATATATGAGGCCAAAAACAAGAATGTCATACTAAATTTGCAGAGTTAGTTACACACACTGAAGTTCAAAAAAAATGAGAAAATGAAGCTTTCTTGAGAAGAGTTACAGAGTTGAGGGCTTCACTTCTATCCCCTGGGAGAAGCGGTCACAGATGAAGCTCTCATTCCCATTGTTTTGAGAGATCTCTCCCTTCTTCTTACCACATTTTTGTAACAACACTAAAATTTTTCAAAGATATGACAGTTAGTTTTGACAAGCTGGTAAACCTACTGCAACAAGAGGAAGCCATGCACAATAAGGATGATGAAGAGGAGCGCACTTTCTTCACATCAAAAATGGAAAGGAAAAGGTAAAGGAAAACCTAATTCCTATCAAAATTCCCAACATCAAAATCAATATCAACATCAAGGGGACAAACAACAGAAGAAGCAATGTCCAATCTGTAAAAGAGGACATGAATTGAAATATTGTTAGTATAATACTTATACAAGAAAGGTTCATCAAGTAATTATGGACCTCAACACCAACAATATCACAAGGGACATACAAACTACAATCAAGGGTAGAAAAAGGGGAACTGGAAAAGAAGACCCCATCAACAAGGAAATATTGTTGAGCAAGAAGAACATTCAGATAATGAAGACTTCTTGTACACTGCTCGATCAAGTGAACCTCCACGTCATCTAGTGATGTATGGTATGTTGATTTGGGAGCCACTCGACACATGACTGGCCACAGAGACTGGTTTACTTCAATGAGGGACACGCCTTCAAAAAACCATGTTTCGTTGGGTGATGATTCTTCATATATAGTTTAGGGATTGGGAACATTTCTCTACCCCTTGGTTCATGCAACTGTAGACTATCAGATGTCTTATATGTCCCTGGGTTGACTAAAAATCTACTTTTAGTTAGTCAACTCCTAGATCACAACTTAAAAATTGACTTTGATAGTCATTTCAACAAGAAAATGTGTTTGATTCGAGACAAATCACGAGGCTCAAAAATAGTTGCAAAAGCCTCCAATGTGGGATGCATGTTCCAACTTGATTTTTCCACAGAGATGATCAAGAACTTGTGGCTAAGAACTCTACCTCAACATAGTTGTGGCATTGAAGACTTGGTCATGTTAGTTTCAAGTATCTCGAGACACTTCACCGGTGTAATATGGTACATGGGTTACCATCTCTTCAGAAGGATACAAACAAGTGTCCTCACTACCTAACAGGAAAACAACACAGAGCTTCATTCAGAAGAGTACATATCAAGCTCATGGTAAGCTTGATCTGGTTCATACCAATATTTGTGGTCCGATGCAACCAAGTCATTCTGGATTTCAGTACTTCATGCTTTGTGTTGATGACTATTCAAGAAAAATGTGGATTTTTTTCTTCACAAGAAAAGTGAAGCTTTTGAAACCTTCAAGAAGTTCAAAGTAATCAGTTGAGAACAAAATGGTCATCACATCAAACTCTCCGCTCAGATCGAGGGGGAATTCACCAGTAATGAGTTCAAAGACTACCTACAAGCTCATGGGATTCATCGACAAATGCCTCCTCCACACACACCACAACAGAATGGTGTTATTGAGAGAAGAAATCATACTATCATGGAAATGGTGTGATGCATGATCGATGATTCTAGACTTGCAAAGACATTCTTGGGAAGAAGCAACAAAGACAATAGTGTATTTGTTGAACAGAGTGCCCACAGTTTCTCTTGATGGAGTAACACCACAAGAAGCATGGTCAAAGTGGAAACCATCTATTACACACCTTAGAGTATTGGGTGTAAAGAAAGTATGCACATACCCAAGTAGAACATAATAAATTGGACATGAAGTCACATAAACTCATCTTCATTGGGTACAGTGAAGAGACTCTTGGGTACATATTGATGGATCCAAAGACCAGAAAAGTCTACACCAACAGAGATGTTGAGTTTTTGAGAAGAAGGAAGAAAAGTCTCCTCCTCCAGACTCACCTGATGTAGATTCTTCACTAGTTGTAAAAATGAAGCTTGATGTTCCCACAGATGATGAAAGTGATGATGGGGATGATGGTGTTGATATGATAGAACCATGACCCATGGGAACAGTTCAACGTATGCCCAAGTGGTGTACTAGCACATTATGAGATGCAAGAATGGATGCTCCACCGGATACATCCACCCTGGACCATGGACTCACATTAAAGAAAGAGAAGAAGTGAACTTTTCTTTGATGAGTAGAGTTATTGAATCTGATGAGCCCTCTATAGTCTAAGAAGCCCTACAGTCAAAATCTTGGAAAGATGCCATGGATCGAATAATATCAATCAGTAATGAAAAATAACACTTGGCAGCTTGTCGATCTTCCACAAGGAAGAAACCCATTGGATGTAGATGGATATTCAAAATGAAGTACAAAGTAGATGGGACAAGTGGACAAGTACAAAGTGAGACTAGTAGCAAAGGGGTATGCACAAAAAGAAGGCATTGACTATGAGGAGACATTTTCTCCCATAGCTAAGATCAAAATGATCAGGATGATCTTTTCTCTAGCTACACAATTTGGTTGGAAAGTCCATCAGATGGACGTAAAAAGTGCCTTCCTAAATGGATATTTACAAGAAGAAGTCTACATGACTCAACCTGAGGGATATGTAGTACCTGGTCAAGAAGAAAAGGTATGCAGACTCAGAAATATTTGTATGGCCTCAAACAGCACCCCTGCATGGTACATCAAAATTGATGAGCATCTCATACAACATGGATTTTTAGAAATCCATACGATCCCAATCTTTACCTCAAAAATTAAGGGGGAGATTGTGATTTTTTGTCTATGTCGATGATCTAGTCATCACTTTGGAAGTTTAGTGAGGATGATCGATGCAACAAAGAAAGATCTTAATCGATCATTCGACATGACAGATCTCGAGCTAATGCACTATTGTCTTGGATTGGAAGTATGGAAAAAAGAGAATCACATCTTTGTTTCTCAGATGAAATATACCAAGACAACACTCGAGAAATTTAAGATGATGGATTACACACCGATTGCTACACCTATGGAGAACATATTACAGTTATCTTGTTCATATCCATCTCCTGAGGTAAATGCCACTCTCTATCGGCAGTTGATTGGGAGTCTCATTTACCGACTTATACACTAGACATATATCAGCTTTGTAATAAGCTATCTATCCAAGTTCATGTAGGAACCCAAAGTTGTCATTGGAAAGCAACAAGGTGCATCTTGAGATATCTCAAAGGATCAAGTGGATCTTGGTCTAGAATACAAGAAGAATGAAAACTTCTTCTCAGGATATTCAAATTCAGATCATGCAGCAATATTGATGATAGAAAATCCACTTTAGGATTTGTATTCTTTATGGGATCTAGACCAATATCATGGGGAAGAAAGAAACAACACTTTGTTTCTCATTCTTCCACAAAAGTTGAGTATCATTTCTGCAGGAGAAGTTGTCTGTGAAGCTGATTTGGCTACATCACATACTCGAAGGACTTGGAATACCATAGGACAAACCGACCACCATGTATGTTGACAATGAAGGTGTTCTCAAACTTGTTCGCAATCCATTTTTTCATGAAAGAAAAAACACATCGAGGTACATGTTCATTTCATACGCGATCATGTGTTGAAGCACAACATACAACTTCATTTTTTCCAACAACTGAACAATGAGAAGATATCTTCACAAAGTCACTTGCACGTGACAAGTTTGAGTTGTTCAGAGAGTTCCTCTCCTCATCCCTTGAGACAATGCACAATTAAGGGGGAATGTTAGGATAATTAATTATGCATTGTATAATTAATTATTTAACTATTGTTATTAATTAATTATTGTTATATAGTTTTATAACATTATTACATTATATTAATTAGTTGTATAATGTTATATGGTTTTATTAACCATATTTGTCTTATTATATTCATGAGGTATAATTGTTATGTTGTTATAACAATTATGTCATTATTCATTTGTGCTTCCCAGATGTATTTTGGAAGCTATTGTATTTTATTTTATTGTTGCATAGTTGCAACTCCATATTTGTTTGTATCTAGGCTATCCAATATGTATAAATATTGTAGATGCACGCACCATTATAAGGGATTTATTTCAAATTAATAAATTACACAGATTTTGTCTCTGTTTGTGAAACTACATTAAGATCGGGAACATGCTGAAATATTGGCGAGATCAATGTCGGTGGGTACAAGAGAAACAAATGCAAATGGACTAGGAGCATGGATATGGCTTTCCACAATATGATGGCGATGTTGTAGGCTAGAAAGCTTTTTCTTTGTGGGGAGTGTATTAGTGTATCCTTTATCATGAATGAGTGATTTTAGAAGAGAATTATACTTCTTGAGTGATCTATTTTCTTTTCCAAAAATTTTAGAATTATCATCTTGAAGTCCACACACTTCATAGAAAAGCAAATCATTCTCATAATCCATGATAAATATAATAACACAACTCCCAAAAGTTTAGGATGGGCTCATCGAAATTACGTCCACAATTGATTACAACACTCCTCCATATTTGGCACTTTATAATGAGTGCGTGTTACAACACAAAACTTTATAATTATAGTTTAATTCTCAAAAAAAATATTTCCAATGGAAAGATCACAAAAAAATAAGCACTTTTCAAAATAATGACACTCAAAACCGAGTTACTAATCAAAAGATACAAGCTTTTCAATATTATGCTTGCTATTTACATTAGTTGCCACTAAGACAAAATAAAATGTTCTTGCCTTCACCACACAAATAAAATGAAAGGGGCTGGAGTTAACCACCTACTAGTAGGAATCACAAACTTAAGCCCTCATACGACCATACCATATGACCAAGGGCTAAAGACATGGTCAAGTCTAGTTTTTACATAAAAATGCATGCAAAAACAAAAAAATGTACAAATGAATATATAAAGAAATTATTTACAAAATAAAAATTCCAGACGGGTGTCAACAAATCTCCTACTCTAATACTAGAAAAGGAATGATAACTAGATTGTACCAAGCCAAGAACTCAAATACTAATCAAACACCATGATCAATAAGATGAAACTAATTCACCGAATAACTTTTTAAAACCTTTGCAAACAAATGAGAATAAATATCATATATTATTATGGAAATCAATGAAATACAATGAGAATGGGCCTTACTTATATAGGAAACTAATAGCAATTTAAGAACCACCAAGGTTGTAGATCAAGCCATAAATCAAGGAAATAAATAGTCATTAAAGAACTAGTCAAGACCATAGATTTAGGAGATAACTATACATCAAGGATCTAGTCAATACCATAGATCAAGGAAATAACTAGTCAATACCATATATCAAAGAAAGAACTATACCTACAACTAGATAATATCTCCTAATATCTAAATAAGATAAAAGAAATATCCACACACATAAGTGGGTGAGGATAAATACAATAAAGGTAAATAAAGTACCTAGGTGAACATGAGATAAGGTAAATACCTACTCTAACATATTGTACCTCCTCAATCTAATCCAAAAAAATCCACAAATTCCTCCTTTTAGTGTTCCAACTTAACTCATCTTGTAACTCATTAATCAAATGAGTTAGCAAAAAAACACCACTAAAAATAAATTCCTTCAAATATAAGCAAACCTTTCTCACATGAATAGATGAAGTAAACAAATTCAATGGGAATTTTCAAATAAATTTCCTACACCACATTCTCTTCTCAGTCTAAATAGGATCCCAAATTAGTGATCTCGTATAACCTAATACATTTCTCTATTCTATTCAAAAGGAACATTTGACTCCTCATGTAATACTATGATATCAAAGTTATCACACCATATCTCACTTTTAATGGGTCAAACAACCCTAACCTTCACATTAAATAATTTGGAAATGTCTACAAATAACGTTGAAATATAAATCTTGTGTCACTTCTAAACTATTAGCTAATAAACTTTGCATTGTTGATGCACTATATTGGTATTACACTCTTCTTGTTAATTCCATTGTCATACTTAAGGGATTATTCAATGCACTACTCAAGTAATTCCATTCTTAATAATTTCTTGAAATAAATATAATCATAGTGATCAATTATAAGCAAGTAGATAATGGAACTACATAATCCTTCATCAAGTGAAGGAAAAGCCTTGTAACAAAACGCCCATACCTTTTCCGACAATATTATTTACCAATTTTCCTTACTACCTTAAAAACTCACATTTAATGCACGGTTAGGTTATTTTCTTCACTCAATTTCAATGCTTTGATTGAGCAATCCAAGAGGTAGGATTATCTCATACAAACATTTTAAAAGCCTCAACCTAAAAACTCATATTATCAAAATAATTTACAAGTCCTTATGAGACCTTGAAATCGCAATGTTATAGATGAAGAATTACTTTCACTCCTAAAACTAGAAACACTTCCCATAAAAACATCCATAACATTGATTCAACCCCTCATCAACATAAAGGAGGATATTTTTATCCCCTATCCTCCCATAAATATTTTAACTAGTCTCTCAAAATGTAAGAGTAAGAAACTTGTCTACATAATCCATATTAATAACATATGGAAACCTCCCATCTCCATCCCCATCAATTAAAATAGCTTGACATTTTACATTTCAAAAACTAGCTCATACTCGAGTTATTGACTTGATTTGAGTGAAGCGAAACAAGGAAAAAAAGAACACCAAAATATCCTAAACTTAAGTAGATCAATACCTTATGCATTGGGTAGAATAGACTAAAAGGGAAATTGAAATGAAATTATATGAACACACAATGGGGAAATAAATAAACACACTTGCAATGATAAAGGAAACACACCATGCAACAAAAACAAACCTCGATCACCTATGGTACATGTGGGGAAACCCACCTTCACTACAATGTTTGTTATGTTCTAGATTCTACCCTTATATTAGTATCACCAAATGATGTTTCTTTTCAAATACATTGAGTGGCTCAATGAAGGAAGACCCCTTTCTTATTTATTTTGGAGAGATGGGTGCTAAAAGGTCTCCATGTCTCTCGATAAAATATATGTTGTATGATTCTTCTTGAAAAATTCTACATGAATCCTCTTGCAACTAAATATCTATCTAGATATTTCATTGTCCTTTCTAGGGTGAAATTTTGTTTCTAGTTACCAATTCATTTCAAAATTACCCATGGTTATGATTCCCTATTTTTAGTTTACCATTGTCACAAGATTGATTCTTGGTTATATTAGACTCACCACATTCACAACTAGGCTTATGATATTTGAAGATCATTTATTATTATTTTTTCATGCTCCACATGAATACATGTTCCGTATTTTGAGAATTTTAACACCATCATAGACTTCGTGTTGCTCTGTGTTTTGTAGTTGCTCTAGATGACTATCCTTACAAAAATTTTGATTCATTTTCTATATGTTTATTACTATGATGACTCATATGTTGTTTCATCATATTGAAAGGAGAAAAAAAAACAAATTTGGGGCCATAATAGAGATATCATCATTCTCCTTATGAAATTTTTATGTTGTGATAGTCATTTATGTGATGGAGATATCTTCTTCTTGAGTGGAATTATCCTTAAGATACTTCATCACCTTTTCATTTGTCCATTCATCATTGATAAGGTCCTCTTATTTAAATAAAAAAAAAATAAATATTCATATTCATTGGATAATTCCTCTGTTTTATTTTGAGAAGATGATTAGAAACCTAGGGCTCACATTTCCAAAACTCATTTGATATCACTTTTTCTTCATGATCTACATTACTTATCATCTCAGGGTTTTTGTGGCAAGTCAAGATATCCATGATCCTCATCATCACCAAGTAGAGAACCTATATCCATATTTAATGAGAAATTCACATTATCAAATTTGAGGTCCATCAATTCATCCTTGTGTTTCTTAACTAATTCAATCAAACATGGGTACACCTCCATTAAAATGGGTAGCTTAATATCTTCTTCTAAAGTTATGAAATAGCTGCCATATCTTGAATCTTGGTATAGAATATCTACCCTTGGGTCATCCTTTTTTTTGAATAGTGTATCTCATTTTCCTCTCAAGGAGAATTTTTAAAAATTTTCCCTTTACTGGTATGGTGGAAAATGAACATTTAATTTTTATATCTCTACCAACATATTGGAAAAATCTTTGGCTCAACAACATCTGATTTGAAACTAAAATTTCAACCACAAGTATGTCGATATTTACTTTCTTATCGGGAAAATCTACAAATTTTACTCAAGCATATTTTACCCAACCAATAAGGGGAACCCCTTTGGTTTCCATGGAGTAGTAGTTTCCATAAGTATGGGTACAAGTGAGGCCAAGGACATTTACAACTTTTGCAAGTATGACAATGTCATAGGCATGGAGTCAATTATATAGTTACTTATCTTAAATCCATTTATCAATAAATAAATATATAATTGTTCTACTTTCTTATCCATAAAGGATGTTGAATCAAGAAGGTTACGAGAGGGAGTGGTACTTATAGTGGGAAGTGGGTCCTTTATAGTGGGATTGATGGAACCAGACTTTGGACTATTTCCTTTGATAAAATCGAAAATTTTATCAAATTGCTTTAGATGAGTTCTCAAATAGTCAAAATTAGAAATTTAGAGTTTTGTCTTCTTAATATGGTCAATGAATTCAAAGTATGAAGAGGTGGATACTTAGTTAATAATAAAAAATTTGATATAAGTAGGATTTACACTCTTATGAAGAGCAGAAATAGAATCATAAATGGATTTGGCGAGAGGAGGAGAAAAGGACTTACCCAAATAAGAAGATGTGTTTTTGGATGACATGGTCTTAAGATTATTTTTGGTGACTCCATGGAAGTAGAAAGGTGATCCTCTTTATTTTTTCTATAGAGTCTTTGTTTAAGGGTTTAAGTGTTTCACTTCAGCAACAGAGGAAGAGAACTTTTTAATTCTTGTGATGGAGTGAACACTGCACAAGAGAAGTTATTCATATCAACCATGGGCTCCTAAAAATATTTTTATATGAGTATTCAAAATACCAAATGTTTACATATTAAAATTCATCTTCTCCTTGATTCTGATTCAAAAATTACATCTTCTTCATCTTCTTAGGTTCCACATGATGCATTAACATGAAAATCCTCAAGGTAATCCTTTGGGATGCTCAAACAATTGGATTCTTGTTCTCGTTTTTGATATGGTTCATGCTAATCCATTTACTTATTTAATGTAGTCGGATCATTGAACAACTCTTGTAGCAATGAATCCAATAGTCACTATTTCATATAACTAAGTGTGTCAACATGAATCTATATATATCCCCAACTACCATATATAAATATGGGCACCCTCTATATCTAACCTAGAACAAAGATCACTATGTATCTAGTTCAAAATTGGGGGTTGCATCTCGACTCAGCATGGCCATCTCCTTATCTCCCGAGGCACATATTTCTAGTTTAGAGCCCTATCCCTGCCCCATAGATGTAGATGGGCCCGAACTGGGGAGATGGGCCCGCCCCCCTCCCCCTCTCTATATATGGGATATGGGTGGGATGGGAATATATATCTTACTTGCATATAGATCTACGTCTATATATGCAACCGTCACTATCTGTATCTGGGGTACTACGGTTAGTGCCTTCATCTTGGGAGTTTTGGAAATTATTATTTTTTGAATGGTTATTTCTCTTTCCTAACATGATAAGATCATATTCCACTTCAATATAAATTTATTGAGTGTTATCTAATGTATTAAATTAAGTTCTCCACAACAAGAACCAAACTTTAGGAAACTAAACATTTATGAAGAAACTCTTTTTATTATTTGCGTGCTTACGGGACACCGAGTAGGGATATTTTTAATCAACTTGTTGAATTTGGAAATAAATTTTCTTCATGGGATCTTGTGGTTCCTTCTTGAATAGACAATTGAGAAATACGTGCATGACAATCTTCCATCGACTTGAACCTTGTTTCAATTTAGATTTTATATCTTCCTAATTAGTGTTTGAGTGATATGGAAAATAATAGAACCATTTTGCTACAACATATCAAGTAATAAATCCAAAAAAAAAAAAAAAAACATTTTCATGTTCCACTCAAGAAACACCACAAGGCATGATAAAGGAATAATGTGCATATCTGGATGTTACTTTCCATCTCCCTAGAACTTGGGAAATTTCTTTCTTAATCCTCTAGGTAATTCTTGAAGTGGAGGAGTTAAAGCCAACATATAAGAATTATGACCCCAAGGTACTAGCACAACGATTTTACGTAGAAGAGTATTCAACAATTACTGAGAGAGATGGGAGGTGTAATATGACTTTAAGGTGGAGTTTCTAATGGTCCTCTCGAAAGGAATGATAAGAAGATTATTTCAAGACACAAAAATATCAAATGATAATAGCACATTGCATTTAATAAGCTGAAAAGAATTCCCAGAATAAACTTACAAAAGGATTTACAAACAAAGAGCTAAAATATCATATATGGAAATCCATCATAATGCCATGAATTAACTCAATAATCAGGATGTACATATATAGGAGGGAAGTGCAACTACTACCTATATCAGTGGTGAAGAACTCCCACTAACTGATATTGGTAGTTAAGATAACTCCATAAGAATAGCAAGATAACTCCACATAACTAGCAAGCTAACTCCACACAACTAGTACACCTAAACAAGCTAAATCAACAAATGTAGAGATAACTTAAAGTGTAATAATTATCCTAATAAATAAATAAAAGGATAAATAATAACCTACATTAACACTCCCTCATAGGCATAGCCTAGGTGGGTGGAAAAGAGGATAAGTACCTGGAAATAAGGTCGATAAGGTACCCATGTATAATAACTGGGAAAAATGAGTTACCATGGATGGAAAAAAAACACCACAAGGTACCTAAAAATAGTAATAAACAATTAGAGAAATAAAACTTGCTACAAGGCATCCCAAGAATCTCGAGATAAAAAAATTGTACAATGTTGAAGAAGTTTGGTGTGCAATATGGTATGAATCCACTATTTAATCACAAAACTCAAAAACAAATAACACTCGGCTACAACAAAATGAATCCATACAAGGAGCCTATCAATGGAGTGATGTCGAAAGTGTAAAAAAACACCAAACATAATTCAATCAACTACTACAAATAGGTGTGCCATGATTTAAGAACAATAACTAAGGCAATAAGGCAA
Organism: Taxus wallichiana var. yunnanensis; assembly: GCA_018340775.1. NCBI lineage: Eukaryota > Viridiplantae > Streptophyta > Pinopsida > Cupressales > Taxaceae > Taxus > Taxus wallichiana. The sequence goes on from CM031241.1 coordinate 242,162,038, forward strand.
GGACACAAGATCCAAATTAATAGGAGTGCCACAATCCAAGAATAACCAAGGAAATAAGGCAAGGACACAAGACCCGAAGAAGTAGGATCAACACCACACCCTCCCATACCCTTTGAATGGGTGGATTTATTCTATAAATATGTATGAGTTGTCAAAACAACTACTTGAACACTGGAAAACTAGTAATGGGCTTCACCAAAATAACTCCCCTTAAGAGAGATTATCAACATGCCTAAAAGTGTCAAAAATATAGATACAAAATCTCTCAACAAATAAGAGAGATATATTACACATGTTAATTAAAATTACTCAAAACAAGGATCATTTCAATGAATATGGTATAGAAAGTGGAGAAAGAATCCTAATGGCGGAGGATCTACACCTATAGAGTCCTCTCATCAAATTCCTTTTGCCACCACAAGTGATTAGAAATTCACTCCAAATCAACACAGATGGATGATGAATATTTCTGCACATATGATTTGGTGTGAAATGCACAAAAATGTCATGTAAAGGAACATCAGATTATGTCGGGTCGATCATGTCTAATAGTTGAAATCTCAAGTTTCTAAATCCACGAGTGTAGGTGGAGAACTCATTTCAAGCTCATGATCCTCGAAAAGAGTCAAGCGTACAAAATAAAAGCTTTGTCGATGTGTGATCCCAATGAAGCACCTACTCAAAAACCAATGTGTGGCAATGATGCCACTTATCAAGTTGAATAGGAAATCAATACCCTATGAATGTTTTTCAATGGTTTCACTAATGAAACCCATAAAACATAGCATGTGAGAAATCCAAGAGCTTGAAAAGGACCACCATGTGAGAAGAAAGATTTGTGTTATACACCATATGTGTTATAGGTAGGTATATGTTTGGAAATAGAACATGTAGTAATAAGTGCAATAGGCTCAGGAGCATCAAAAGCAAAAGCAAGCTCACAAATTGACAAATCAAGGTGATTGGGTATGGGAGCAACAATTGCTAGTGGACTAGGAGCATGGGAATAAGAGTCCAAAATGTGAGGATGATATTGTAAGTGAGAAAGTGTTTGCTTCAGGAGTGAATGAGGTCATCTTTTTTACAAATGAGGTTATGTAGAAGTGATTTTTACTTCTTAAGATATATGTTTTCTACACATTTTACTATTTCCTCTTGAAGTCCACACACTTCATAAAAAATCATATCATTCCTCGATGGGTAACTATCCATGATAAAAAGAATGCAATAGGATGTCAAGCTCAACCGAAAATGTGTTTGTGTGTGATTACAACACCCCCCAAATTTTTGCACTTTATAAAGTAGTGTGTTTTACAAATTAAATGGAATCAATGGAAAGAGCACAAAAATAAACTTTTGTAAAAGAAGACACTCAATTTTGAGTTACCAGTCCAAAGTTATGATTGATTAGTTTCCTAAAAAAAAAATTTGTGGACAACAAAAATTTTTTTGGGGGTTACACTTAAGCACCAACTAGTGTTAGGAATTAATAGAATCTAATGTAGAATAATTCCTCGAGAATCGTAATAATAAGAACTATGAATGAAATTACAGAAATGAAATATGCAAAACATGAAGACAATATTTAACGTGGTTCACCCAATGTGGGCTACATCCACCAAGAACACTTGCTCATATTTTATTACAAGCCAACAGTCTTCACAATTACAATAACTAGATCTTGTTTGGAGTTGTGCTCAACAAACCTTCCTAAATTCACACTTGAATTCGCACACACTATTCACCTTCAAAAAACACTCATATCAATCCTATTGTATGTCCATCTATATATAAGTACATCAATAGGTAGCCAGAAGAGGCAATTTTACAAAAAATGTGTATCAAAAGCCATGGGCCCAAAACCAGCCCATAATGGTTACCCATTACCCATGGGTTAATAAACCACCCATGAAAATTTTCTTCAGGGGCTTCACCCCCGAACCCCCTTGACCCACTCACCGGCAAGTGGGACCACCGTAAAAATATCCGAGTGTAACACATGGAAGGTGTACCAAACTCTAACATGAAAACAGGCTCCACAAACATAAAAACTAGTAGGAATCACCCATGTTAATCCCTCATGTGACTTGTGACCAAGGGCTAAGGTGTTTTGTGATCACTCTCCCTTTTGCACAAAACTTACTATTTTTGGGTGTGCCACTTGTTCTCAAGAAAGTTTCATCCACTTAATCTTTACGGCAAAAATTTTAATTTTAGAACTGCCGAAAAATACCCTAGCTTGCCATTTTTGGAAAGGTCGCAAATGAAAATTTGCAAGTTCTATTTTCCACTCTTTCCTCCAAAATCAATTCGTTTCAACAAAAATGATGAAGACCCATAAATTTTTCCCTTGCTTGAGAAAAACCTAGAAATGGTTAAGCCCCTTGACATGTGTAGTGTGCATATCACAAAAACTTCCACACATGTGCTAGAGGCTTTTCTCTCTTGCCAAACAAAACCAACCTTCACTCGGATCCATGAAACCTACATAAAAACATCAACTATGCAAAAAGATTTAAAAAATGTAAAAATGGTTTTCGTGGAATCATTCCGCAATACGTGTTATAGAAACATACTAACAATTTTCAAACAATATGAAAATTATAAAAACCTTAATTTTATAAAAATGCTTATATATGGATGTCTACATCATCTATCACTTTGATGCCATGAAAGGGATGATCATAAGATTGTTCTAAGATGTAAAAATCTCACATGATAATACCACATCACATTTAATAATCGAAAGGAATTTACGAGAATAATCTTACAAAGGTATTTCCAAACAAAGATCTAAAATATCATAAATGGAAATCCATCATAATGTCATGAATTAACTCAATAATCGGGATGTACATGTAGGAGGAGTGAGGTGTGAAATACTACTTAGATCGGTGGTGAATAAATCCCACTAATTGATACTGGTAGTTAAGATAACTCCACAAGACTAGTAAGCTAACTCCACATTATTAGAAAGCTAACTCCACATAATTAGTATACCTAAGCAAGCTAACTCAAAAAGGGTAGAGATAACCTAAGTGCAATAATTATCCTAATAAATAAATAAAATGGTAAATAATAACCTACACTAACACCTTTAGGATATGGCTTTGGGATCCATATGGGATCAAGTCTAAAATTAGCTTGTTCTTATAGCTCAAATACAAGATTAGAAAAAACTATAATGTCACTTACTTGGTTTCCTCTTGTATATCTTCTATCTTCTAATTTGCTCACAAACATGAATCACTCAAGTTGGAAAAACATATTTTAAGATTTATTGATGGATAGGATTTAACATACCATTGTTTTTAGTTCTTTGAACATATTTACTTTTTTGTATTTTGTAAGGAAAAGGGTAGCAGAAAATAGGATTATTTGATCCCCATTAGAGTAGCCAAAACTAGTGGTGAAATATTTTTCGTGGAACAAAATATGATACTTCATCAATGTTCAAAACACAAAGTCCTTCAACATATTACAAATGCTAGCATGTTCTTGGATAAGTGATAAGATGATAATGGAGGAAAATATCAATGCAAGAAATAGAAAAATAAAAACTAATAGGGAAAGAAAAAATTGATCCTTTGGAGAGGAGAGAGCATTCCAATTTATAGCCAAAACAAGTGGCTCTTTGCATTCCCATGTGAATTTTCAACTTAAACTACAATCTCAATGAAGAAATAAAAACTTTAAGTGACTTAATTCACTTTTACAAAATTTATTTATCAATGGAAAAATATAATAATAGATAGATAAAATAAGAGAGAGATTGTGAGAAAAATAAGATGATATGAGATGTTCCACCTTCCCTCATTGTAGAGATGAATGTTACAACGAAATAAGATCTTCCTGGCTACTTCTTTGATGAGAGCATGTATTTTATTGTACTTTGAAATATTGCTCCACATTATTATCTAGACTGATCATTATTTTCCATGCCTCAAAATCTCTATTTTAACTCTTCATCTTTGTGACAAATGATAGACTACACAAAACTCTTTATCACAAACACAATATTTTATCTCCCACACGAGTAAACAATTATCATGTAATCATCATGAAACAAGCACTCACATCACATATGCCCCATATTTGGTGATAAAAATCAAACATTGAGTTCTCAAATATTTATGATAATTCTCGGTGGAAACATAGTTCTTTAAATTGAAATACCTCATATTTCATAAATGGAATCAAGAATTATTTGGGTGGATAATGTCTTCTTGAAGAATGCGAGTACTTCTTGTTATGTATATTGAATGGAGGATTATAAGGAGATAAAAATACATGAAAACCATGGTCCCCATCATATAATATTTCACTCTATTCAATTATATGTTTCATGCTCAACAATCCTCTTGTGATCTTTGATTTAAATTAGCAAATGAGCTTTTCTTCTTATTCAAATGTTTTAAATGGTCTTTAATGATGCTTTCAGATGCAATATGGATGCGGTCACCATATATGGAGGAATCATACAAATAAATAATGAATAATTTTTTTGAAAGGTTTTGAGAGAAGAAATGATTCTCCAATTTTGAGACAATTCTGTCGTTGGGATCAACTAGAAAGTGCAAAATCCAATGGAGATGGTAGAATATTATGTAAAAATAAGTCATCCATATCTCCAAAAATAATTATCCCCATAATGCAAGACATGAATCAAATGAAAATTTATTTTAAGAGGATCATTTTCTCTAAATTTCATGCAATTTGGCTTATTGAGTCACTAGAAAAATGTAAAAATATTTTCACTTGTTATGAGCACAAATTAAGGCTTTAATAAGTTTTTCAACTACAATCTTGATTGGATCACCATGATAGTAATTATTATACAAAAAAATGAGACTTGGTCCATTTGATTTTTTTTTTTTTAATAATGGATACTCAATTTTACAAATATTTCTCTTTGGAAATAGCGGGAAATTGCAAAACAAGTTCTAGTTACACAGTGAGTTTTTAATGAAGTTTGGGCTGAAAATTGATTTTGATCATTAAAAAATAAATCCTTCATCTTATCATTCAAAAAATGACTCAAAATAAAGGATTTAACAAGGGGAATATATGATTAAAATTTTAGAGGGTTTGTAGTATGGGATCACCACCAATAACCAAAAATGTTTTGAGAAAAGCTAGGTCAAAAAGGCATTTCGGTCATAAAGAAAAGTGGAGATTGAAAATAATTTAGTTAGCCATATTATATGCATGATATATCATCATGAATGTTTTTTAATGAGAGTATATTAAAAAATTTGAAATATTTTCATCCATGATATCACTAGTTATGAGAAAAAAATGTGTTCTTAGAGGGTAGGTGATGCAACTCGTTTTCATGGATTCCATGGCTTTCATGAGGAAAAGGAGGATGCAATTATTTTATAAAGTGAATTTGAGGACTTTAGGAAGTGCTTTAACTGACTTTTCCTTGGATTTTGGAGGAAATTACATTCTTTAACGTCATAAGGAACCATGAGCACACTTTTTGTTCGAAGAGGGAACTTGAGGTTCCAAAAGTGTATTTTAGACTCCCAAGTGGAGCCAAAGCACACTTTTCAGCTTCATAATGAAACTTTAGGTGAACGTTTTATTCCTAAATAAAATATTAAGTTAAAATTTCATGTCAATGAGAAAATAGAACATGAAAACCAATAAAGTGCATTTCAATGAGTAAATAGAACTTGGAACTGGATTAGGTTCCAAAAAGTGCATCTTAACACAAAAATAGAACCAAGGAACACACTCAAGTTCCAAAAGTGAACTTTTGGTTCCCATGAGGAACTTAAGTTCTAAAAATTGCATACCAACACCAAATTAAAACCATGGAGCCTAAAAAGTTCCCAAAAGTGCATTTTAAATGTCATAAGGAACTACTAAGGCACATTTCCAACTTCAAATTACAACTAAGTAATTCTTAAAAGTGCATTATAGCCTCTAAAATTCTATCTTAAACATATTTTCATGTAGTAGGCCTTTGAAATTTTTCCAATGGATGTTGTATGGGTTCTTGAAACCACATGAGGCTCTTGAAACCTTTCGCACTAGTTGACCCTTCTCCGATAATCAAAAGATACCTTCTCCACTAAAGTACCAGAAGTGAATGTGCTTCCAAGATTAGTCGAAAGCTTCCAAAATATTTCCTAAATCATATTGACATGAATTAGCCTTAGAGACCTTTCTAATGAATACAATCTACTCACCTAGAGCTTTTGAAAACTTTCATTAAAGTTAGTACATGCAAAGAAACGGTTTTGAAAATTTTAGTAAACTTTCTCAAGAAATGGAAAAAAGTTTCATATGATTGTCAAGTAAAATGACTTGAAATTTTACATTCCAACACATAATCAAGAAAGTTCCCATGCTTTAACACTTTTACCATCACACTTTATATTCATGTTAAATATTGGCAGTATGTCTTGCTCAAATTAAAACCAAACAAGAATATATGTAGTTGTGCGACATTGCACACCCTAGGTCTTACTCCATCTGATATCATGATGCTTCTCATTCCATTTTATACCTTTTAGGGTTATGGCATACTCCTTATTGTTTTGGAATACAAGTTATCATGAATAAAGTATGGTTCTCAATCGACCTTCAACCTACTCCTCTTTATTTGGGAGACTCTTGCTTATGACACTTAAAATATATATATGATAAACATAATCTTAATACTACTTTCCCCTACTCCACGCTACAATTACTATTCAAAATAATGGCCTCCATGAATATCAACCTCATATGACACATTAGGCACATACTATGGAGGAGAAATGACCACCTTATACAAATGAATAATATATCATGGCATTATAGTATCTATGTGAAATAAGGATGATTACATGGTCCTTTTTTCTAAAACTATATAATAGGAAGATCCCAAGCCCATCGGGTTTGATCTTGGTGTAGATTAACTTATCAATATAAAATAGAATTTTTGCTACCTATTCCCTATACATATTTAATCTCAATAATAATAAAAACATTCCAATAATCACATAACACAAAAACATTTAGATATTGACAAAAATAAAATATCTACATGAATTGATGTTTTATCCATGTAATTTACATATTGTTTTTCATATTAGTTTGATGGATAGCATATTTTAATCCTCTTTACATACATATTTACATGAGGTATTTTGATCTTGATATAGGACACACACATATTGATACATGATTATAGGTACATGCCTAGTCCCTTCTCAGTGATGTTGATCATTTGGGGCATGTCCCACACTATACAAGTGTTTTTATTTCATTACAGTTATTTTCACTTCCTCATTATGCTTAATTATTTATATTGTGTATATGTTATCTTTTGGTATAACAAGACTAACACGTGCCTTGTGCAACACAAACTTACCTTGTTTACGTGATTTTTACTATAGTTTTTATACTTGATTGCTAGATTTCTTGTTTGAATACTTCAATGTTTATGATATGTAGTTTAAGCATCTTTATTATCTTGTAACACCACCTAAAACCCATGGTTGTGGCTCTATGTATCTCTTGCATGTGTGCACTAACTTCTTTGTATGTGACTTATGTGCCTTTACTTTGATTGTCTTTTGATACCTTGGGTATCCTATATTAATGGATTTATGTCTTGAGAAGAATTTTTACATGTCATTAGTTATTTTATCTTGATTTATCATTGCTTTTCCTCCACGATTGCTTCTATAATACATGATTTATAATGTTAATATTATTTGTTTCTTGTTTCATGTTATATGTTTCTTTCTTTTTGCACCATGGTCTCCACCATGTAAACTCTTATAGGAATGGGATCCCAATGGTGGCCACCACTATAATCTTCCATTTGGTCCAATACAATTTATGATATTTATCCGACATGGGTCACATCATTTACTTTTAGTCACATGCTCAAATGTTATATCACATATGCCTCAAAAAGGGGACATTCATTAGGGTACATTATAAATATACAATTTGTATAGAAATATTACAAGACATATATACAAATTTGCATAGGGTACAAATCCTTTAAAACATGAATGGATACAAAAAAGTGGCAAATTTTACATTGGTATAAACCCATCCACTAAAGGAAAAATTTGTAGTACACTATGGCCCATCTGGGGAAATTTAATATTATCATATTTCTATAGACATTTATAGACTTATGGTAAATGTTTAGGTACAAATGACACAATTCAAAGCATAATACAGTGGGCATGAGTACTATATTACTTCTCCATTACATTACTTAGATAAAATGTAAAATACAACATTTAGAGGCATGGACATTATTCATTTGTGCATCATTGAGCATTTGCATAATCGAGACACAACTATTATAACACATGTTAGGGGCATGGGCCATCTCTTCCCTTTCGACCTTATGTTATTTATAAAATTGGTCACATGCCCATATTTATTAGTGTGGTTCAATGGGGTTGGAATATATCTAGGTGACTAAAAAAATTGTTGGTTATTCTTCCTTCCTTTATCTCTTTATGTGGGAAGATATCACGGTGGCTAAATAATGTGTACATTTCTCTTCTCTCTTACCAAGGTTCTTAGGTACCTCTCCTCTTTAGTGGTATGTCATGCATACTCAATTCATCTCTTACTTAATCTTCTCCTTGGGAAAAATTGAGGACTAGTCAACTCGAATCATTTGATAGCTTAATACAAATTAGAATCTCCAAGCATAGAAATGATGAAAATTTTCCTTCCACAAAAACAAACAGGAGTATTCCTTCCATATTTTTCATCTATTTAATTTACTATGTAAAAAAATTAATTCACAAAGTTACAAGCATTATTTACATTTGAGTTATAGTTTAATTTGTTATAGAGACATTGAATACACTCTTTTTGTAGGTTTCAAAACAAAACATGTCAACACCAATGCAAAGGACAACAAATATCAAGCAAAGATAAAGTGTGTGTGCACACTCATGTATGTTTTTATTCTAAACATGTAATTTTAAATTCCACACTTAAAGGGAAGGGGGAATATAGACACTCAAATTTGGTAACTTAACCATTAGAAATTGTGAGATATCTTTGCGTATGTCCATAGTGAGAAAAATGTAAGGAAAATATTATAGTGTTCTCATTATTAATAAGTGCATATATTGTAATATTATTAATATGAGTTATATTATAACTCATTATTAATAATATAGGTTTGTTATATTGTTTCAACAATATATTTTTGTTATACCGTAATGATATTAACGGGTTGTTTGGTTGTGTGACTTCCTGGTTTGTAGGAGGTCGGTTTTATATTTCCATGGATATTTATTAGCCTTAGTATTGATTGTAATTATGTCAAATATAATATCAATTTATTATTTCCTATGTGACAAGCCTGTTGTACCAATATTTGGTATCAGAGCGTAATGGATCCTTAAGAGTGCAGGAGTAGCTTTATTTTCATTGACGTTGCTCTAATGAATGGAAGATCTTTACTCGGCGTGGTTAGAATGACATTGATATAATTTCTTATTGATTTTATTTTAGTTGTCTCAGACTTCATTTATGCCTCTCAAATCTGTAGCTATCCAGTCAATGTTTGAACGAATCTATCAACCTGGAGTCGAATCTGATGGTAATTTTTATTTTGATTAATAATTTGATTCTACATCCATTTTCTGCATGTATCCTTATGTCCTCTAGTGGGAGGAAGAACATATTCATCGAGTCAGATTTAGATAAAGAAGAACTCAGATTCTTTCTTGATATCTTAGACATTCGCAGATCCATTTGTATTATTTCTTGGTAGATACAAGCTCAGCTAGTGAAATTTTTTAGAGAGAATCAAATATTCCTCATTCACGTTTCACATTGATTTGGCTCAACCGCAAACCAACTCAACGCAATCTGTTTGGGACTAGATTGCATTAGATTGGTTTGAAGGAAATTTTTATTTTGACTCCCCTATTGCCCAAATATCCTTGCAAACTCTGTTCAACATTTCTCAAGCATAGCCCTTTGCAACACGCTCAGGAACTTATCTGCAAATGGGATCCTCAAAACATTTTCTCGGAATTGATAGTCCTCATGATCCAACACAGACCTCACATCAGTCTCCAACCTGAATCATATATTGTTCACAAGATATGTGGATCCAAGTATAACGCAGTGACTTCATTGTCTATTTTTCTCTGTGCACCATCAGCCCCGATCATATCATCCTGATATCTTGCATTGAAATGTGTGGTCAATATTAGCAGAGGCTTGAATAAAGAAATGGGTATTTTGGTTGGGTGATCATTCTAAAATCTGCTAGCTTATATCGGTGAGTTGGTTATCTGTCAAGTTCTAATATATTTTATTTATTAAAGTCAAGTATCTCTGCCAGTATAAAGAGTTTATTATTTGGTTCAAGTTTCCTGATTTAGTGGAGTTTCAAAATGGAAAAGATAAATTTAATTGAAATATTTGATGGTAAATACTTCCACACATGGCAAGTACGAACCCAACTACAATTGATCGACAAAGACTTATGGGACATTGTTGATGGAAAATTTAAAAAACCGAATGATGCAGACGAAGCAAGTGAAATGGGAAAGTAGGGTCAGAAAAGCAAAATAAATTATCGGCCTTGGTCATCCGATGCATATTTGCATCATATTGATCTAACCAATTAATCTAATGACATTTGGGTGACATTGAACAAGTTATTTGGATCTCAAGTAGGTAGTGCAACAATGGCGCTGAAGAAAAACAATTTTGGGCTAAAGATGGGAGAAAATGACAATATGGTTCAACATATCAGTAAGTTTTGATCCATTTTAAATCAATTAGCAGGAATAAAAGTAGAGGTAGATGGAGAAGATGCTAAAGCAATCTTACTAAATAGTTTGCCAAAAGAATATTTGAGTATTGTTTTTACTCTTAGTAAGATCAATCCTAGTTTGGAAAATTTAATTTCCTCTTTGCTTGATGAGGAAGAAAAAATCAAAAGGTCTATACCAGAAGAAGAAATTGTCATGGTTGCAAACAATAAATCATCATTCCAGAAAGGTAAAAAAAGGTTTGTACCGTCAAAGAAACGTCTTTTGTGTCATTATTGTAAACAACCAGGACATGGTTTTGTGAATTGTAAGAAAAGAGCTCAAGATCTCTTAGATGATAAGTTGGATCAAAAGGATTTAGCTGCTAAAGAAGATTGGGATGATTATTCTAATCCTGCAAGTGACAATGAACCTATTAATTATTCAAGTGATGAAGATTATCTGTATTGAGCATCTATCCTCTTATTGGAGGATGGAGGCAACGGAGGCAGGAAAACAGTCAATGTCCTCGATCTCATCACTACCTTAGAGGCCATAATTGCTTTAGTGAAATCTTTGTGTCTTGTGTGATGAATAAGAACATATGAGCATCCTTGTTCCTGTGTGCAGTGCGCAAAAGTGCTTATGTGTCCCCCATGATGATAATGATTTGTACCATTGATACTATTGCAGGAAGTGTTCTTGATCGGGATGATTAGATGGTTGATGTGAATTGGTTGAATGGTCCCAGTTCATGTATTCATCTAATAGGTTGAACGGTCCCTGGATGATGTAGTTCCCACAGTCAGTGTTGAGGATCGAGACCATGTGCAGGCTATAGAGTGGCATGCTGCTTGGTTGAAGATGGTGTTTTCCCCATGTTTGCACTAAGGGGGAATGTAAGTAAAATATTATAGTGCTCTCATTATTAATAAGTGCATATATTGTAATATTATTAATATGAGTTATATTATAACTCATTATTAATAATATAGGTTTGTTATATTGTTTCAACAATATATTTTTGTTATACCCGTAATGATATTAATGGGTTGTTTGGTTGTGTGACTTCCTGGTTTGTAGGAGGTTGGTTTTCTATTTCCATGGCTATTTATTAGCCTTAGTATTGATTGTAATTATGTCAAATATAATATCAATTTATTATTTCCTATGTGACAACTGCTATACCAACAAAAATTCTCGCATTCTAAGCTACATTAACATATCTTTATCTCTATCTAATGAATTTTTTATCTCTATGAATTTATCTATCATTCATATTTTCAATATTTAATATATAGAGAAATAATCTAACCCCAATCATATTTTCCAAAATGTGGATTTTCATCATTAATTATATGTATGTGATTTGTATAGAGTAAGGTGATGACATAATACAATATAAGCTGACATGTATGGTCTAATATCTCTTCTTTGAATGACTATTTTTCTAGTTTTTAAATATTATATGCATTAGTTCATCTTCCCTAGGTTGGTCATAATGAGAATATCTAACCTATGAAAGCCTATATAAGAAAGACAATTGCACTTTATAACTCACCCAAAAGTATTCTCGTAAGCATACATTGCAAATACCAACACTAAAGAACTCAAGGCTCTCCTAAATATTCTTAAACTAGTTACACATCGATTACAATAGCCATCACATAGATATGAAGCACTCAAACAAGTTTTAAGATTCTAGCTTCCTCTATTTCCATGCGTGTAACGGTCTTAGAGCCATGTCTTAGTAAGATCAAGTCATTCCAATTGTTATCAAATAATATTCTAGGGATAAAGGGGATAAGCCTTAACAATTCAAGAAAACCACATCACACTACTACCGCACTAAGTATATATATCCATCTAATGAAAGTTTTCCAATGAAAGTTTATCTATCCAAGAAGAAATTTAGGCTAAGAAAAATTATAGTCTGTGAGACATGGAAAATTTGGAAATGAATTTAATATTTCTCACGAGGCCCTTCATGACTATATTATCCATTTAAAACCATTTTCTTGACAATATATTATGATTTGTTAACTTGTTGCATAAAAATTTATAGGCTTGTATCGACTCCAAGTGTTCATACCAAAATAGGTGATGTTGAGAAAGACATGGAATTTTGTATTTCAAGCCCATGAGAGAATTTAGATCCTATAGTTGAATCATCACCTAAGTGTGAGTGTAAAACTAAGAACTCAAATGCTTATGTAGAAATAAAGTAGTGGAAGATTTGATGTCGTTAAAGACCCACGATGGTGACAAAGAGAAGAAGGAACATGAATTGTTCACCAAAAATATTAATGAAATGATATTGCATATTATAGATTAGTTTGTGTTGATATATCAAGTCGCACGTACAAGTAGAAATTAGGTGTTTACAATGGACATGTGGTGATATATGAAAATTCTATGTGCGTGGTAAGCATAATATACAAAAAAATCAAATAAATACACACAATCTCTTGAGTGAAAGAGCGAGACATGACCCAAAGTACACTACACCAAAGAATGCAAGAGTTCAAGCCATCATGGATCAACTCTTTTACTACCAAAATATTTGGACATGAAACTACTTACTTCTCTAGGTTCTATGAGGAAATTGTAAATGTTGGATCTCAACTTCAATATTCACTTTGGAAAAAACCTACACATTGTAAAACTTAACACAATTTGAACACTCTCATCCATAAAATGGTTATTTGGAACAAATGTGTCATTTTGAATGGATTATATATGATTTTAGTTTGTAAGGCCTAAGTAATATTCTTACTGAAAAATTTATACATCGAGGAATTTAGGCCTTGTTGTGTACAACAAGCCCCTTACTTTATTCATAGAAAGTGGGGACCCTAATATATTTTAAATGTTTTATTTTATAGAGAAATGTATGTTAAACCAAATAAAACAGAGGAAACAAGAATAAAAACAAAAGGGAGAAGAAAAAATTGAAATAAAAAACCTCATAATTGATTATACATGGTTTGTACACTCTTTTAGGTTATTTTCACATTTTACACAATGTTCTTGTTGATCATGTCCCTAAGGGATACCCAATAACTTAGCTTTAAAATACTTTTGAAAATAATACCCATATTTGGTATCAATTGGGTCATTAAGCACACTTTGAAATGTAACATAACCTTAGTCTATAATATACTTATACGAGCCCCATGTCAACTCATTTTATTAAGGAAAAACTTGATTAAATACACATACAACCACATTTTTTTAGTGTTTATATCATAACTTTGTGTTTTAACTGTGAAAAACCCATAAGGGTTAACAATTGTCAAAATTTGGGTTATATTGGATCTGATTTCCAAGCTTTATTTTTTGTAAAAGGTTCTTTCATGGTTTATTTGTGTTTAGGTGAGCAAAACTAGTTGGGTATACATGTGGAAAAATTATAGAAACTTAGAGATCGTTGAAAATTGGAAATTCAAATGAGCATACCTTTGGAGTCAAGATTCCCAAAGAAAAATTTGAAGGGGGTTAGTGAATTCAAATTTTGGGATGAAAAATGCAAAAATCGATGTAAGGGTCATGTGATTAAAATGAAAAAAATTAAAGTAAACATGGCATGTATGGAGGTTTTAAAACACGAGAGATGGAAGGCCCTATCCATCACACAAGTTCATGATGGAGTCGAGAAAAATTAAATTGGGACCTTAGGCATCTATTTTGGGGGCCTACCACAGCACCACAACTAATTTTAGCCGATGAAAGTCAAATATTTGATTTTAAATTTAAGTATGAATGTGCGTGACACTTAGGAACAACACATCCAGAGACATGTAACATGATGTACACATGGACCAACCACGATTAAAAATTCAAAAACCAATCACGAGTCATCATTTTACATAGAGTTCAAAATATTTTAGAGTCAAAGAACCTAAGAACCCGTAAAGGTTAATAAGTGGACCAATCATGACCTAGGAAGAAAGACTTGTCATTGGTCTACATTGGATGGTTGGGACAATGAAAAACCTTTGGAGCCAAGATTCCCAAAGAAAAATTTGAAGGGGTTAGTGAATTCAAATTTTGGTAAAATATGAAAACATGTATCAATAAGAATATGGTCCAACATGGAATGGATCATGGCTTGGCAGGTTAAATGAAATGGAAATTTCTTGCTTTGTACCAAATGGGACAAAGCGGGACGGGACGCATAGAGTAGAAAAATGCAAAAATCAGACATGTGTAAAGGGTCATCATGATTAAATATGAAGGCCATAAAAAATAAAAGAGTAAATAGGTCATGTATGAATGTGAGAATTGTAAGATGTCATAACTTTCATGAATAAAATCATAATACTATGAGACCATGTCCCTTAGAAATCTCTTAGAGAGTAGTTTCATGTAATATGGGTCATAAGATGTCATCATTCTTTCTTTTTTTTGACACATGTGAGGAGCTTTTTGCAAGTTCATGTTATAAGTCTCTAGATTCCATTTTTCACATAATTTTAAATTGAAGTGTTATAGTGAATTGGTGACAAATTTGAAGTCGGGGATACTTGTTGAGTTTTAATTATGTTTAAATAAACATGTATGGTTCCTAATTGTCTTCACATCCATAGAGAACTCAAAATAGAGCACAATGGAATCCAAAATTGGGTAGGACCCAAATAGATCCACATGAAGTCTACATGATCAATACATGGCACAAATAGGCAATTAGAGACCATTTCTCTCCTGGTCCCTTGGAAATTTAGATTAGAATAGTTAGCTTATCTCTGAATGAGTTGAGTTTGAGCTTTAGAACACATGGTTCTATTTTTAAGATGTATTTGCATGAAATTAATTTCTTCATGGGTAGTGCATGAGATATTTTTTAAAAATAACTTTGTAATATTAGAAGTTCCCAAATTAGTTTGGGAAACAAACAGATTTTGTAATCTATTTTTAGGTGCTTTAGTTATAGTTTTAGTACCTCTATTATTAGTAGGCATGAGAAAGTAAGATGTGGCATGACCCATATTTGCTCATTATAAATACTTGTAATGAGCTCTTTTTCAATTTATATCATATTTTGTAGCTAATCAAGGAGCTTCATTGCATTCACTTGTTCAAGCTATGTATTTTATTTTCTCAATTATTTAGATTTTTGTCATGTTTTTGAATAGATTAGAATTAAATTCTCAAAAAAAGATTATTATTGAATCTAAATTGAGCATAAGCCTATTTTTTATAATTTAAGAAAAATAAAATATTACAATTTATGTAGGATTCATTAGATATGCTTAGGCAATCTGTGTAGCTTTGGATGAATTGAATGTTAGAGTGTTGTCTTGAATTGATTTCATTATAATTAGTTGTGAATTTGGTTAAATTTGAGTATTATCAGTTCATTTGTTTTTGTTGCATCATAAATTGTGAAAAATGAACTTAGGTTGTTTTCATAGTTTAATCTTATGCATTCAATAACAATATTCACTCTCTCAGAGCCTCGCCCAAGATTTGTGAGGATTTGAGTAGTGAGATAGTTTTTAAGTCTTGGATTCCATCATAATAAGTTTATTATGTTTCTCTAAGTTATTTCAAGACATGATAGAAGTTTGAATATCTTATTTCCCTACCCTTCCCTCTCTTTTATGGGTTTTTAATGATCCTAAACTCACCATGTTAATAATAATTATGAATACCCTTCTTGTAAAAAGAATTGTCTATATTAGAACCATTGTCAATGTTCATTTTGTGTCCTAGGCCATATCAAATTAACCATAATGTTTGAAGAGATTAATGTCGATTGTTTAATTTGGATGATTAACCCCTTCACAGGTTAATAAGAGTCACACAGTTACCAATTGAGTTATATTTTCCTAAGTATTAAATACCTTGAATCTTATTTCGGTAGGGATTCTAAAACAAGTAAGATCAATTTCTTGTCCTTTATTGGAACCCATGTCAAAATTTACATCAATAGACCTTAGCATATACATGATAACATATTATCAATAAATACCCCATTTTATTGATGGTAGTTCTCATTCATATATTCCTATGGAAATAAGTTTCACCGAAGATTCATACTAAGATACATTCATTCAATTATCTTTGATTTGTATATTTGGTCGTTTGTATCTTTGAATTTCATATGTAGAGATCAAAATTGCATTCTAAACATGTATATTTGTCATTTCTTGGTATAGATTTGGCTCTCAATAGGTTCTAGAGTACAAGTTTTTTTGGATGTATATTGAATGCAAGAAGTTCACAAGTCTAAAATTTATGATTTGGTGACCGGATGCTTAGTAACAATGATTTACATGTCTTGCACCAAAAATAAAAACCCAAAAAGAACTCCTTGTGAACTCTTAGTGTCTTTTTCAATGCTTGGATGTAGTTATGGATAAGAATTCCAAACACTTGAAAGAGATTTGACCAATATGCCTCTATATCATATTTCATTAGGATGGATCATTCCTAAGAAAAGGTACGTGGGATAAATGGAAGTTATAAGAGAGAAATATTGTACTTGTAGGGCCTATTATTTTTATGGAGGTGTAGAATGTGCTAAGAAATATCTTCTTATAAATTTTCAAAAGTCCCCATCTAATTAAAATAAAACTTATAATTTATTTAGAGATAGCAATATTCCTATATTTATGATCTAGAAAAAGTTTAATACCAATTTTTTCATTGTGGGTTGTTTGTAAATTTGTTGTACATTTCTGCATATATTTTTCTATGTTAAAACAAAGATAAATACATTAGATTCACCAAACAAAAGTGACTAGATTACCCAATTTTTGATGAAGTGAGTTGATTTATTGAAACAAAATGTAGAGCTTTTAGTGCACATCAACGACCATTAAGATTTAAGATACATCGAGTTAATGTAATCTACCATTTACAAATTATCATCCCAATATAAGGAGAATGTAGACAATCAAAGCTTGAATACTATGAAATTGGGGATCTCGTGGCTTTAATTATAAGCTATCCTTGTGGCAAGGGAAGTAATTTATATATCTAAACAAATTTGCACATGTAGATAAAATGATAAGATTTCAAATGATATTAATTATGCTGATAGGAATTCCAAATGGGAGGATGGGTGCTTGCATCGACATGGGGTAGGTAGATGGACGTATAAAATTTCATTGTGGTGTTTATTGACATACGACAATGTGTTAGCCATTAATGTAATTTGAAACCCTAATCATATTTTCCCTCTTCTTTGTATTTTTTTTTACATGATGGCTCTATCTCATTGGGCATAATAAGTTTCTAGCATGGTGATGTTGCATCATATAGGGTTTGGCATAGTGAATGATGAATTTTGTGTAGGATTTTTAATATCCTTGTCTAAGGTGGGGTGTGGTGATTGTTTCCCTCTGCACAAGTTTTTTTCACAGTAAAGAGTAGGGTTTCCCCCTTTCCATAGCATGGAGATCCACATTTATTTTTGTTGATTAATAATGCATCCTTTGGCATTGTAGGTTATACATGTTGTAGAGAGCGAGTAGAGGTTGTGTAGGTTTGGTAGTAGGAAAATGTAATGATGCCTTGTTCTTATTCGACTTTGACTCGCCTTCAAAGATAAGCGAAGGCTATTTTTATCGATTTTGATAATGTATATTTATGCCAACAATAAAATCATAGAGGCATTTATTGCATTCATGTTCACCATGCAAGGCTTCAACATTCTCATTGGTGGTGCCATTGCCATTATGTTGTCCATGCATTCAAGAGCTTCATGGCCACCCAAACTATGAATTGGATCTCTTTGGCTCAACCACCCTTTGGGTTGATTATTTTGGTAAATCATTCTCATTGTGTGAGTTTTCTCACACCCATGATTTACATAACTTGATTTGATGGCATGCCTTCGATTTTCGTACTACAAATCAAGATAAAACAAAATCAAAACCAAAATAGTGGTGGAAACATCAAAGATCAATGTAAATTTAGTGCTCCAAATATATTCTTGATCCTGATAGTTGCAAATGTTTTTCTTGAATATGTTGTCATCTTTTTAGTTTTAAAATCGCTTTTTCAAATTTTTAGATATTAGAAGAAATCCATTACATAGTAGGAATTTCCTATTCCCACTATCCTTTTTCGTCATCCTTATCTCTAATGCCTATTTTGCCACATTGTTTCACCGATAGGGAGAACACACTCAATAGTGTAAGAAGAAGCGGTGAGGAGTGATGCAATAGTTTGTGCAGGTATGATTGTCCTTTGTAGTGGTATGTTTCATTGTTTACACATTTTTATGTTTCCCTCCTGTATTCTACTTGATTATTAATGTGGTTTTTGAGATACTATATGTTGTTGTCTCCATGTTTTCTCAAATATTTAACTAGGCAAGAAACATAAGGAAAAAAATATAGTAACAACTTATACAAACTCATCTAAACAAAGAATAATAGTTAAATTTTGTTCAACAAGGAAGCTCCAATTCATAATGAAATTGATCATTTCCTTATACATCGAATGATTTTCGCAATTTTGAACTAAACTATGGCAAAACAAAAACAAAAAAATGAAATAAGAAATTAAGAAGTGGAACAACTTATTAATTTAATTTTGCTTCTTTCTTTCATCGATTTTCCCTTTCATATTAATGTCACTTTTAGGTTGATCCCATGTTTAGGAATTTAATTAATTTTCACATTCTTGTGCATATTTTATTTTTCATTCTTATAATAATCACAACTCTCCTAGTGTTGTTATTGATTGTTTAGTATGGGAAGATTTTGTACACTATTTGATAAATAAAGTGTTGGTTCAATTATCACCTTATTTTGAAAAATTGTTCCACAATAAAATAAAGTTATTGTTGATCATCATGGAGCACATTTTACACTACTAAACAACAAATAGTTACATTTATGAACATTATTATAATAAAATTATACAGAATGGATTCTAAGAAACACAATAATCACCCAAAACAATTGTAGAGGTTGAAAGTGGTTTTAAAAATAGAGAAGCTTGTGTGATGTTAAAAAGGGATTTCAAACTTTTAGGTCTCATGCATTTGAGTTTTTTTTTTTTTTGGGGGAAAGAATCAGGTTAGACAGCCAAATGAGGAATTTTTAACCTTAATCATATGCATTTGAGGTTTCTTGATAGTATCAACAAACGATGTTATGTGAAATGTTAAAAGAACAATTGTATAAAAGCTTATATTTTGTGTTTTTTCTCTCTCTGAAAAGTTTGATATATCTAGATTGTTTCTTATAATTTAAATTGTCTTATTCAACACATGTTTTTTTCTTTATTTTATGGTGCGTTTATTGCATTTTCTTGATTTTGGACGTGATAGTTTTTGTTTAAAAGACTAAAAAGATAATTATTATATAGCTGGAAATTGCGAGATCATGATTCGTTTTAAGCCATACAATATTTGCAAAGTATAAAGTCAGCGTATTTCTCAACTTATATATTTGAAATATGATCTTGTTCAATACACGGATCTTTATATAAGTTTTATTGGTGTGTGCGCATTGAACCTCTTTTATTATCCTGCCAAAGGCATGGATATTGTTTTCACATTGACAATTAGTTATTTGCATTTTGTCCAATGAAATTGTGCCGTTTGTATTTAAGTGGGTTCAACTATAGTTTTATGCTTCAATTTTTTGTTTTTGGCAGGATTCTATTGGTCATTGCCTTTATTTGTCACTGTTGAAGGAAAAAGGGGATGTCCTCTTCATCATTTAATGCGGTTACTGTGTGTGATGTAGGTTTGTACATTTCCCATGGCTCGAAGGCTGGCTTGATTATTGGTTTTATTTCTGCTTTCCCTGTCATTGACAGATCCAATTCTTGTTTTTCCTCTGTATATATGATATACTGCGTAGGTATTGACTGAACTCACCATACAACTAACGTTTTCAAAGACTCTTTAGTGATATCATTTCGGTTCTCCTCGGTATGTTTCAAGTATGTAGTATATAGATCTGGGATATCTACCAGAAGTATTGCAGGTGGTCAATAACTTTTGTTTAATAACCCCTGTTTTCTTGAATAGTAGATATGATATCCATGCACATTCCTTGAACTGGATAGATACTATTTAGTATTTAGGTTTGTTGTTCTGATTTTAGTTCATTGGAAATCGCTGAAGTGTTTATACTTTAGTAGGATGTTCAGCGATTTCTCTATAATATACTAATCTATAAAGATTTACTCCTACAAAATCTGCCTAACCCATTTGGATTTCTCTTCAAAGTTTCTTTTCAGACGTTGATCCAATTCATGGCTTCAAAGGCCACATCAAAATTAAGGTTGGGTATCTTATTCTCTTCATTCAGCAGATCAAGAGAGTCTGGCTGTACAACTAGCATGACCCATCTCAAAAACTTGCCCAAGCTCATTCAAGAAATACAAATCATTATATGTTGAATCGCCAAATGTAGAATCCGGATCGCTGTAGCATCGTTCACCGATAGGTGGAATGACGAAATCCACAAGAGGATTGTTTTCAGTCATGTCAAGTTCCTGCTGCATGTTGAGGTCGAGTACAATGTCTTCCACAAGTGAGAGCATCCTGCATCTTTAGAACCAAGAACGTGAACCAATGTATCAGAGGCAGAGGCAGAGAAATATGCCCCGAATGGCTGTTAGATCAAAGACGAGACGGCTTTTGACGTCATTTAGCCCAAAGATATCTGTTTCAGGATAAAATTTTCAAGCTTTGTTTGATTGTCATGTTGTAATGTGTTATGAGATAGGATATGATTATGTTTGATTCCATTGTATAACAGGGATATATTTCATATTTTTAATCAGTCTAACTACATGTTTAGTATGAGGTGGTTCTTAACTTTCCAATCATGAGTTTATTGTCGAACTGGTAATCTTGTGCGGGTAGGTGAGATATTTTAATAATACCTAAGTTTTCTCCTCTTTTGATTTTTTCATTGTAAAGGCTGCGAGTGATTTTTTTATCGTATGATTTAAATTGTTAAAACCTATCTGTGGTGGGTCATTACAAATGTCCCACGACTTCAACAGTAGTTGAATTGATTAAATGTCTGCTACTTAGGAGGGGATCTTACACACCAATTGGGTGTGCTTCCGTCTAGGGCAGGACCTTAAATAGTATACCATATTTTAAAAATTAGTGAGAAGCATTAGTAATATGTAAACTCTTGAGCAGGCTGTTATGGTAAAAATTATCTCTGCAATGAATACAAGATTCAGACTATATATGATGTGTTGACCTTGGATGGTTCTGAACTTTTCACGGTGTTTTTTTCCCATGTTTACATTAACACTGGTTCAAGTTACAAGCTATCTCTCACTCGTGCTTTTCTGGGTAGTACATATTGTTTTCAGAACCACCGCCAAATAGGTTTATAAAGTTTTTTTTTTGCAGAATCTGGCTTGTGAGAATCTGTAGCCTTTATAGGTGTTATCATGGTTCCTTGAGGATCTTCAACAAATATGGAGTTTGAAGTTGTTCATCTTCAACAAATATGGAGATTGAAGTTGTTTGACTTAGTTTATGTGCTGGCTGTTTAGTGTAAACAGAAAACACTAGTTCAAAATCATCCTATATTTTTTTCAATTAAAGACTAATCATCTCTTGTTTTCATATTGTGGGCACTCCTAAGTTGCTAGAGACTATGTATTCAAGGCACATAAATGAGATTAGTTATGTTGCTGTCATCCCACCTTAGCTCACTATAAACCCATATTGGACTTCTTAGCAACATTG
This sequence comes from Taxus wallichiana var. yunnanensis, assembly GCA_018340775.1. Taxonomy (NCBI): domain Eukaryota; kingdom Viridiplantae; phylum Streptophyta; class Pinopsida; order Cupressales; family Taxaceae; genus Taxus; species Taxus wallichiana. The sequence continues at coordinate 242,184,481 of CM031241.1, forward strand.
AATGTAAGGGAAATGTCTTCTTGGCATGGCTATCCATTCCAGACCATATCTCCTTGGGGTTTTAATGCTTTTCTGATTCTTGTTTTGAATTATATCCTGAGGTTGTCCATTATTTTGGTTCATTTCAGTTGTGTACTAGACACTTCAATCATAAATGTTTTGACCCACATAAATGAAAAATCATCCTTCATAATAGATTCAGTTCTTACCATCTATCCAAGCTTAAGTTCGGAGGGGTGTTCGGACTTCTCAAATAAATGATAACATGAAAATTTACTCATTCAAAACTAGTACTGTAAACTAATTACAAATTCCTATTTAGAACAAAAAATAAAAGCCAAATTTATAAGGTGTAAGGTTATGTTGAAAATTATAGTGGGATGGTGTCATAACAAACTTGGTTTAAATTGATGCTTAAGTGAGTGAAATTCTCATGGCTCCATTATTAAAAAAAACAGGTGAGCATTTGAGAGGCAAGACTAGAAACATTAAGAGATTAAGGGTACGACTGTAGACATTAAGATATTAAGGGTATGACTGTAGACGTTAACAAGCCATAGTGTTGGTCAATCGGATGGCAAGTCATCAAGAGACTTCACAGATATTTGCATTGTTTATAAGATCAAGTATGTAGCATTTGTTTCCACTTTAACAAATACAGTGTATCTATTAATTTAAATTCCATATTTGTTGCTTGTATTGTTGGCTAGTTAAACACGTTTGTAATTTGATTTTCCACCCATTTTAGCTTTGTCATGCTACCCAAAATTAGAGGTTGAAACTTTTTGAAGCATGAGGTAAATAATGTGGGATCCACTCTGCATCAGATGCTTCTTCTGAAATACAAGAAAAAGAAGTAGAAGACGATGTCAAACAACTTTCTACCGTGTTGGGCTTAATCTTGGCATTTGTGTATAGACCTTGTCACTACTGGTTTGATCGATGTGTTGGGTGTACTTCATATCCTCTTTTGTAAACCCGTAGTATTTGTCCAAGAGAAGTTTGTAGGAACAACAAGACCTTTAAGGATTTGCCCTTCCGTTGAAATCGAGGTTCGATTCATGAGAGTTTTTGCGGTCATAGGTGCACTGCTATTTAAATCGAGCCAAGCCTTAATTGACCCTAATCGAGTCAAGTTTAGCAATTGGCACATGCATTTGCATTATCCGTTGATGTTCACAAAGATCAACCCCCTTTATACTAGCAATCACAGGTGAAAGGGATAGAGTGGAAGAGTGGAGGTTTTGAGTGTACTCTGGTATTAGAGTTATGACATGGACTGTGCATGAGGGTTTTGGTCATCTACCACTCCCAACAAACTTTTAACACCTGCCCAATTTAATAATAATAAAGATTAAAGCCTACACTTCACTTCACTGTTATTTACATAGATTCCTACTCAAAATAGGCATTTATGTTTGTTAGGATTCTAAATGAATGTCACGTTTACTGTGCTAAATGATAAGATTTTACCAATAAATTTTAACTCCATTATTATTCTCTTCTTTTGTCTACTTTAGTGCATAGTGTTTTCATTACAAGTTTTTGCCTTTAAAATATATTGTGCATGTCTAAGAAATTAACGAGATGCTACACATTTTGCATTTACTTCAAGTTTGAGATTCCTTTCGGATGATAAACATTTCAGCCTATCATACTCTATTCATACAAAGCATTTTCAGCTAAAAATAACTAGATTTTTTAATCATTGTGATTCTAAATTTGTTTCGTAGATTATTTATTTTGGAATTTGTTTGCATAACCAACAATTTACTTGCATCCAGTTACATCTTCCACTTGCCAATTCTCACATGCAAGGAGAAAAACAAATTTTGAAGAAACAAATATACACAAGCCAATGAATAGTTTAACCTTTTTAATTGCATTATTGGACGTAGACATCTTTCATTGTATTTACAACTTGTGCAGTTATTTACACCATGGGTTCTACCTTTCCGTTAGCCATTGTGAAGAGGTTGAAAGTGGTTTTAAAAAACACTACAGATACCTTGATGGGAAATGAACTATAAATAGTTCATGCGATTTCAAGCAACAGGGCATATTAGCATTGATGATCATTGATGATTCCAATTTTGCTCCGATTCTAGCCTAGTCATTTCAGCAAACACGTATTCAAAGTGCTAGCATTCTCAAATCACATGTACAAACACCAATCCTTTTAGCATGAAAATTGAATCTCTAATGCATCAACGACAAAAGATTTCTGCGGGGAAGCCCACTAAACTGTTGCTTATAATAGAACAATCTCGGGGTCTCATTAAAAATGAGAGTGAAGAGTTAATATGTAAAATATAACACTTGCATGCAAATAACTTGCTCTTGCCATACATAGGTTGGTCCTAACATCATCTCCTTGATAGATTAATACACAAGAAACAAATATCTTGATAGAAAATTACTAATGCAAAAGACTGAAGAAAGTCCATTATTAAAATTTATCAAACAAGCTTCAAAAACTGCAAATCATGACTTTCAAAATGAATCTTTATACATGTTTGTGCCCTATTTCCTATGATAATTCCTAATTATTTCCGAGCTCGTGTCATCAATGCAAACATCATAACAAAATCATCATCTTGGCAAGATTTGCTATATCATGGCCTTGTTTTATAAGTATATGATTTAAAAATTGCAATGTATACTTTGAAGGATATTATTGGAAATTTTAGTTATGAAAATTTATAAATTGATAAAATAAGTTGAACCTTTTTATTTTATAATTATTAAGTGATTTAATAACAATTTTTGTATCAATTAGTGATATTTAATTTGAAGGATATTATTGGAAATTTCAGTTATTGAAAATTTATAAATTGATAAAATAAGTTTTTTTATTAACAATTATTAAGTAGATTTAATAGTCTATAATTGTTTGTATCAATTAGTGATATCTAATTGTGTAATAACGTAATTACAATTTAATTTTAGTCTAAATATTATTGTGTACATGAGGCCAACAAAGTGAACATAATTCAACTAGAATGGAAATGTTAAAAGGGAAATAAATAAACAAGGTTTTCAAAGTCCATTATAGTATACAAATATTTAATGGCGGAGAACGGATTTGAGCTAGTGGGAGCTTCCAATTGGGTTGTTCATCTCCTTCTTCTTCGCATGCAAGAACCCCCTTTGAATCTACTCGTGTTATGCTTTCCTTGCATGCAACACATGAGAGGCTATGTTGGAAATATAATTGAAGTTTTGTAGCCTTTTGCGTTCTCTATATGGGATATAAACCATTGATCTCAAGGTCAACAATATATTCCATGTCTCCTTCATGTAGTTCACATAGCTTTTCCCATTCAAGTCATTCACACAAACAATAATTATTCCATGTGACTTGCTAGAAGAAAGAAGAGGATCATAGCTGGCGAAGAACGAATTTGAGTTGTTGGGGATTTTATCAATCTTGGCCAATTCCTTGGCTTTGCAAGTGCATTCCCTTCAAATTCACTCGTATCGAGTGCACCACGAAATTAGCCCTATCATTCTCATTTTATCTCTATTGACGTCTCCATCACACCACCTTCATACGAATGCTACTTAAACAATTTGATGTGGCATTTGCATGGTTGCGCATCTACACTCTACCACTTTACGGTGGCTCTCCCTAGATAGAAATTTTTGTAGGTGAGTGATGATCTAAAATCAAAAGCTTATGGCTTAGAATGCGCCCACTAAGGATCAAGTCTTGCTGAGGTAATCCTTGAAGATATCCGATATGGATAGGGCTAGAATCGTTCCTTGGGTAACTTTGTGAATGGATACCCCCAAGTCGTGGTTGCTTAAGAAGGAAGGATTCAATATAAATATACGCCAACTCATACAAGTGTAATCATTTTTTAAGAGCGAGAGATGTCAATATCTATATAATCGTGGGACATGACCAATAATTTTATTTTTTCAATATTCATTAGCATAATTCTCAAAAATAAAGGGCCAAACAACAAATTCCCATTTCCCACAATCCTCTATTTAAATTAAGTAAATGTTAAATGCGCTAATTTAATATCCTGAAAATGACCGATGACCATAGCTTACGAGGGCATGTGGCCATTGTTACTGGCGCCTCCCGAGGGATTGGCAGAGCAATCACCATTCATTTGGGCCAAAAGGGTGCCAAACTTGTCATCAATTACGCGAAATGTGGATAAAGCGAGAGGAGGTGGCCTCCATTATCAATGGCGAGGATTCTACTGTATTAAGAGCCATCACTTGCAAGGTCGATGTTTCCAAGGCATCAAAGGTGAGAAACCTTTTCAACATATCGAAAAATCATTCGAAAAAAATTCCCACATTACAGTAACAACGCAGGAGTTCTCGACCCAAAATGTCCTTTTGTGTTATAGGGAATCCACCATTGACTCGTCAAAGGCGGTGGGGTCCACATTATAAATATTATCGGCTCCGTGGTGGGGTCACCGAGACTTGGGCATGCAGCATACGCTGCCACTAGCAAGGCTAATGTGGAGACCATGACCAAGATATTGGCAAGAGGAATTGAGGGGCACCAAGACTACAACCAAGCTACGGGTACTTGGTCTCGTGGCCATTATATGTTATTTGAAGGCAAGAGCAAGGCCCTGATTGAACGCATTGCCAAGGAGGGTCTCCTTGAATGCATAGGGGAGGTGAGTGATGTGGCTCTCTTGGTGGCCTTCCTTATCATTGATGAAGGTGAGTGGGTTAATGCTTAGATCGTTTGAGTCAATGACAACTATGTATAAAGGTGTCTCTCTCGATTAGGGTTTTGTTATAACGACTGCGTTGATTGTATTTTGTGTTTTAGGTTTTTTCTGTACTTGACTATTTATTGTAAGTTGTGCTGACCTTCTTTATGTTTTGTTGGAAGGTGTCGTATGATTAGGGTTTTTTATAAATGGTTACATTGATTGCATTTTTGTCTAATTTTTGTTGTTTCTACTATTTTTTTAAGTTGCACGACTATTTAGGTTTTGTTGGGAAAGTCTTGGCAGTTTGTGTGAGGGCTACTCTTTGGAAAATTGATTAAGGTCTCTATATGTAGATCAAGGCCTTTTAACGGTGGACCTACCCAATAGTTAACCAACATCCTTAAATTGTGGCTTTGATGTATTTTCACTCTAACACTACTTAGGGGTGATGATATCCCCATTCTTTGGGTGGGGCTTCAAACAGGATAAATCCGCCTAGTTGGCCTTTGTTTCATTGCACTTTTGTTATGTTTAGATGATTTAGGGATTGGGTTTATGGCTTCTTACGCCATGTGACCCAATATGCCAAGACTTTGGGGGCATGATTCATTACGCCTATTTTTTTCTAAGAATAATATGTAAATTTTACTAGATGGATACCTCAGTCCTTGGCATTAAGATAAAAATATACCAAAGTATACACCGATGCAAATGTTATCCTAAGGATCTCATAGTTTCCAACCTTCGATTAAAGAACAAACAAACTTTATAGTTATGTAATAATGAAAAACAATAATGATCACTTCCTTTGTTTTAGATTAATGAGAACTTTATATCATCAATGGCGTAATGTAATAGTTGAAAAACATTGTAAATAGGCTTCCGTTTTGATTCATTAGAACTTTACCATTTTGTATTCCTATCGGATTTTGAGATATAAAACTAGAAAAAGGGAGCATAACAAAGATGGTAGAAAATTATTCACCTATCAAAGCTGGACCAAAAATCCTCTTATAACATACTGTCTGAAGGTTTTAAAGAACTATTATGTAATTCCCCCTGGGACAGGAAACCACACCAAAATGTAACTTAAAAATTTGAGATTTTTTAAAAAAGTGAACAATTAATCCTTATGCTTTACTTAACCAATTCCCATTAATAATTATTTTATATTAAATCGATTAACCCAAATTAATTAACTAATTGCCTAATTCCTAATTTAATTATTTATTTATTTCCACTATCTTGGTTTACCCTACTAAACATTTGCTGGGGTCACTTGGGAAATTTACACCCCCTTTTATTTAATTAGTCCCCACTCACCCTCCTTTTATTTTATTTCTCATTCCCATTAAATTCCCCATGACTTAAAAGTGTGTAGGGTTACATATGGACCCTAGGATTAATCAAATCTTGGCCCTTGATTTGAATCTTGCCCTAAAGTTGCCCTAACTCAACTTAATGTTTTCTTTTCCTTTCTTTTCCTCTTCTCATTTGTTTTGTTTTGTCATTTGCATGTACAGGTTGTGGAGGAGCTAAGGAAGAGATGGAATCATGGAGTTTTCCCCCGATGACAAGTCCCATTATTATATTATGTTTTTTTTTTTGTGTAATCCTTCTTACCCGAAAATCCTTTTTTTGATGACAAGTCCCATTATTATATTATGTATTTTTTTGTGTAATCCTTCTTACCCGTAAAAAAATCCGATTTTTGTATTGGTTATTGGGTATGTAGAATACCCACAAATTTCATTTCGCATCTTCGGGAATCACCCCTCCAAATTACCCCCAACAGTTATATATATATATATATATATTTATGAAATACCGAAATTTATTTGTAAACCCCGTGAAAAAATCACAGTTTTTGTATGAGTGGCGTGGGAGTGAAAGAGAAACTTTTGTTTGTAGGGAGGAAGGGCTGCGTGTAGGGAGAGAAGGGTGGGGGACAGTGGGATTGGTGTGGAGGGATGCGGTGGTGGGTTTGGTGGAGATTGCAGTCTTTTAGGAGGGCTCATCCCTCCCACATTCACCTCTTTATTTGTTTAAGGCATAAAACATAACCACCCCAAATTCTTATTACTTTTTTATATTTTATATTTATTAATATATAATATAATATATACATATATAATATATATTATATAATAATATATTGATTTATATTTATTATTATTTTATGTTTAATATTATATTATATGTATTATATATAATATAATAATAGGTATAATAAATTTTAGAATATTACAATTAAAATATATAACTAAAATTATATATATTAAATAATGAATATCTTTGTAAGAACATTGTATAGTTATATTTGAAAATATAACTATATGAAATATATTTAAATATATTTATATCATATGAGGATAAAATTGTTACAATTTGTAAAATAATGGGTTATTATTATTATTTTGTTATTCTTGAGAAGTATGGAACTTAATGTTTTGCATTACATCTATATTAAAATGATTTTCTCATTTATGTGCTAAAAGAAGAATGTAGCAAAATAGTTCAAATAGAAGAGAGGCTTGAAATATGTTTACAAATTTGTAAGGGAGAACACATATTCTAATATGATTTCTTAATAAGAACAAATCATTAAGTATCACATGGGAAGAAAACAAACTAATCTCATTCTATTCAATAATGCTACAAAATTTTCAAGAAGAAATACATGGCAAGAAGGATAATGTTTTCCTTACAATGTTAATCCTAAAGCTCCATGTTAAGCTAACTTTCTTTCAAATGCAATGCTAAATAAATATTTCAGATTTTCAAACAAGAAAGGTAACCAACAAAGATATATCCCATTTTCTTTTTTGACATTTGTTATACTATCCAAAAAAAATATAAGAATAGCATTGTTATAGATCTATATATATACTCTCTTTTTTAAAACACAACTTCATACAACAATCAAATCTTTTATTTGCAAGGGAAAACTACAACCTTAAAACAAGATCTTAGCAAGAGTACTATCAACCGATTTCTTGTAGTGCACTACAAAGTTTAAGTCTTTTAAACATTTAACATACAAGGAGAGTTTACATTCCTATGGAGCTTAATCTCCAATATACAACATAATTCCCAAAATATTCAAGATGCACCAAGAGCAACTTTACAATATTTCTTTACAAGATTGAAAGAGGATGCACAAAAAAATGCAACTCAAATTTACAAGGAATCCCCAAATCACAAAGAAAATAAACTTTACAAGGCAAGGAGACTTCTCACATAGCCATATCCATGAGATTACAATGAGATTCATGTACACTAAATTGAAGAAAACAAAGAGAAACCATGATGACAGAAACTCCAACTATCTTCCAAACTTGAGCTCCAACTTTGAGTGTTTTTCCAAGAGACCAACACAAAGATAAAGGCTTGTTTTACCACCCAACCTATAAGCATCATTACATGCATTTCCAAAGGTTGGAAGACATGTTAGCCTCCCCCAAGCTCATGGGAGAGAGCTAGATTCCACAATTGTGCACAAGTTTTAGGGGAACATAAACAACAAACACATTCACATACAAGACAAACCATACATTAAGAAAACTCACATTTACCAACAAAAAGAAAAGAGGAGAAAACCATATTCATCCTCAAAATGGGGAAGAGTGGATGAGACATCCAAAAGTGCCAAAAGTGTGGTCCAACCATAGGATGCACACTAAAATTTCTTCAATAACCTCCTTATTCCTCCAAGTCAACAAACCCTCATTATTGCTTCACCCATTCACCTAAATCCTTCTTGGCAGGATTTTCAAACCCATTGAGTTTCCTCTCGAAGAATGAGGAAGTGAATTCAAACCATATGAGGAGAGTGAAAATAACCTACATGGCTTGCCCATCAAGCCATGAGGTTTAAGAGGAAAAATCCCTCCGTCTTCCCCCATACAACTCCAAAGTCCATCAAGCCATATGATGGTTGGAGAAAATGAAAAACAAAGCATACCCAAACAAATATACAAAACATGCAACAAACACACATTTCAACTATAAGCAAAGCTAAGATCTAACATGACATAAAACATAGAATGAGATCAAAATCCTACCTCCAAAAGCTCTCCAACACTCTAATATTTTCCCACTTCCTTATCCAAGAAAACTCTAGCTCCAAAAGTCTCCAAGCACCAAGCAAAAACCAAAAAAAAAGTCCTCTTTCTCCCACATGAGGGAGTATTTGAAGAAAATAAAATCAAATTCCCTCACCAATGAGGGGGTGACATGTGTCACCCCTCTCTTCCCTCCAAGTCAAATATTCCCAAAATAAAATGGAGAAAAGATAAACTCACTTTTAACACTCTTCTCCCAAATTGCCCAAAATGAAAATAAAACAAGTTTGAGTAAATTTTTACAAAACACATATACCAATCCATCTTACATGGATGGTGACAAAAGAGAGGCGAAATGGGAGGGAAAGTCACTCTATGCCTTGAAATTAATCCCCTACCTAATAGGTAGGGTCAAAGGGCTTATTTTCATGCTAAGTGAACTCCCAAAACTAAAAGGGGTCACTTAAAATGTCATAAATAGCCCAATTTCGGGTTTGGCACATTTGGGCAAGATAATAGAGGATGTGGGAGTCCACTCAAGGGTTCACATGTGACCCTAATCCTCTCTAACTAACCCACACTTACCCAAATACAAATATTAATGTAAGTGGGGACCATTAAGCCCCCAAACCTAGTTTCCTTAACAAAAATAAACACCCTAAAAATAATTAATTTTACATGACATGCAACATTACAAATGAGGGTCACTCATGGTGCCCAAATAATACAAGCATACAATAAGGCCTCATCACATTAACTAACACGGTTAGGACTTATCCTTGTGGGTCGCTTGTGCGCAATTATGTAGCCACCCTGAAACTCACGTTCTCCTGTGACTTGTCACCTACACACTCAATGCACACATTAAACACATCTGTCCAATACAAGTGTAAACCATCTACTCTATAAACGATCAAGTCTAAACATGCAAATTTATGATATCACAACATCAACATGGAATCGTAAATGTGAAACATGCACAATCTCACACAATTCGTCATACATTAGCCATTGTAATACATATAAATGTCATATCACCATGCCATCATGTGTCCTCATCAATAAATCGAATATTCTATAAAATCAAGACATGCGACTAAACTAAGTATCCAACATATATCAAATGGGTCCAAATATCATAGAAAATATGTTAGTATCCTCAACATCTAATGAAATGTGTCATCATGCTAATCAAATCTAAATTGGCGCTACATGCCTAAATCACCATACATGCCATGAAGATCACATAACGTAACATAATGTCCAAAATATATCAAATCCATGTCGAATCATATCTATAAATAAAGAAGTCAACAGATATCTAAAGATATAAAATGGGGGCACTACATATTATCATTCATATTCTACTTAGCCCTATGAAAACCAAACTATAATCTAAGTCTTACTTTTAAAAATCAAATAAATTGAAAAAATAACAAGTATGTCACACTTTGTGGAATCCTTTTTGAACATAATCGAAGGATATTTGTTTGGATTCCTTAGGCCAAAACACGGTGAGGGATACCTTCATAACTCGAGCTCTTGACAGGATATTAAAGTGGTAAATCATAAAAAGGACATCCTTTTCAATATTATCATGTCTACTAAGAAGTGTTCCTAGAAACCAATTTGGAAATCTTGAGTTTCCATGACATTATCCCAGGCCTTTGTGTAGTCAATGAAGCTTATATGTTTCTCTGAAGATTTAAATACTTCAACTCTACACCTTTAGCCATTTTTGGACCCTTTTGCATTATTTAGTTTTCAATGTCTGGCATGGATCTTTTGATCTTCCTTAAATATTTTACAATCAATCTTCTAAACTAGCTCCCTTGGGAATTCAAAACTGAATTTAGAGTTTAAGGAAGCTTAATTTCTTATATAGTTGGGAATCAGATTCAGCTTCAAGACAACCTTCTTAGATGTCCTTCATCCTTGTGAGCCTGCCAACATTCAAGATTCAAATTTTCAATGGTTCATTCCCCTTCCTGATTGTGGTTTTGCACCTCAATTGTCATAACGTCTTAATCACTCATATTTTTAAGGCTTCATGGTGCTCTCTAATTATCAGTGTGGCGCTGGAGTTGCCTTCCTTGGTTTCAAAATCTGGTAACCTAAAAATAGAGTGATAATTTGAGACAGAAGATGAATGCCCGAGGTATGTAATTCCTGCAATTAGACCAAACACTATGCCATTGAAGCTTTGTGGCAGAAATTGTCATGCTTTCTTATGTAATGGTTCCATGGAGGGAGAAAAATTCAATTTTTTGTGAAGGTACTGCATTTAAATTTCAGGAGGATTTTTATAGGAAAGTGGTCCAATTATTTGTATACATTCCAAGATAGCTACAAAATTTTGGGGATTGAAACAAAGATGATATTAAATTTTTGTAAAAGACAATTAAAATTTTAACTTAACTAATGTGCAGCTAATATTTGGAAAAAAAAATCATACAATCTCTCTGCAGTTGCTGTCAAATGCTCACCCACCTCCCTCCCCCTTGGTTTCAAAATCTGGTAACCTAAAAATAGAATGATAATTGGATACATAAGATGAATAACCGAAGTATGTAATTGTTGAGTGAGAAAAATTATGACAATTAGAAGAAGGCACATAGAAGGTTCGCTCGTGAGAATGGGGCACGTTTAAAGACAGAAGAAGAATAGAAGAAAACATGTGAAAGTCAATGCAGATTTGGGACTTAGCCATTTTCATGATTACGGGCTATTTTTGGAGATAGCGTGCAGAGCACACAAACCAGATAAAGACTTGCGTGACATGCATAGGATATTTTTGGAAGAGTATCTACTAAGCGCTTTGCATGGGTTCGAGTTAATAATAGAATTACTACTTCAGTTAACTATAAGAGATCTATTATTAGCGCACTTGCATGTGTGTCTATTATTGTAAAGGCGCGTGGCTATTTTCAGCATGTGACCTATTTTGGGAATTATGTAAGTGGTGAAGGTAAATTCCCCACCCTTATAAAAGATATAATCGGTTGTGTAGTTTAAAAGTGAGTAGTGAGGAGTGAGCTAATATGGAGTTATGCTACTAGATTTGATGCGCGCTCTAGCATATGATACTATTTATTATAAGAAGCTTTTGTGTATTTACTGTGTTTAATATAATGGAGTGTATTGGCTGAATCAAGGTGTTAAACATGATTATAACTAGTTATTGTATGGTTGAATTCATTATGGTTATTGTTTAGATCCATTACTCTTTAGATCTAGATCTGGAATATGCTCTATAGAATGTTTGCGTTAATTATGGATTTGCATGCATTAACTCTTCATCATGCTAACATCCTGCACAAGAAACCCTAAAGAAGGGCCTGGTACCTTGCGCACTTTGGGTGAGCACTAAGTCTATCTTGAGTGATGTGCCGCCGTGCTTGGGTTATTATTGGTAAATTATAAGCTGCATCATTGGTTCCATTTCAGAGACCTCTTTTTAGTTGTTCTTAGGATGGTTCATGATGAGGATGTCGGTTAACCCTAGCAAGTGTTGAGGAGTGGATAAAAGAACTAGAAGAAGAGTATGGTTGGGAATAAGATTCAGCTTCAAGACAACCTTCTTAGATGTGCTTCATCCTTGTGAGCCTCCCAACATTCAAGATTCAAATTTGCAATGGTTCATTGCCCTTCTTGATTGTGGTTTTGCACCTAAATTGTTGCAATGTCTTCATCACTCATATTTTTAAGGCTTTGTGGTGCTATCTAATTATCAAGTGGATTTGGAGTTTCCTTCCTTGGTTTCAAAATTTGGGAATATAAAAATAAAGTGGTAATTTGAGACAAAAATGAATGCTTGAGGTCTATAATTCCTGCAATTATACCAAACACTATGCCACGAAGCTTTGTGGCAGAAATTGTCATGTTTTTGTATTTAATGGTTCCATGGGGGAGAAAAATTCAATTTTTGTGAAGGTACTACATTTAAATTTAGGAGGATTTTTATAAGAAAGTGGTCCAATTATTTGTATACATTCCAAGATAGCTACAAATTTTTGGGGATTGAAACAAAGATGATATTAAATTTTTATAAAAGACAATTAATATTTTAACTTAACTAATGTGTGACTAATATTTGGAAAAAAATCATACAATCTCTCTACGGATTCTTGCTGCAAATGCTCACCCACCTCCCTCCCCCTTGGTTTCAAAATCTGGTAACCTAAAAATAGAATGATTAATTGGATCCATAAGATGAATAACCAAAGTATGTAATTGTTGAGTGAAAAATTATGAAAATTAGAAGAAGGCACATAGAAGGTTCACTTCGTGAGAACATGGTGCATTTAAAGGTGTAGAAGGATAGGGAAGGAAACATGCACGAAAGACAAGGATAGATTTGGGACTTAGCCATTTTTAGGATTACGGGCTATTTTTGGAGATAGCATGTAGAGCACACAAACCGGATAAAGACTTGTGTGACATGCATAGGCTATTTTGGAAGAGTGTCTACTAAGTGCTTTGCATGGGTTCGAGTTAATAATAGAATTACTACTTCCAGTTAACTAGAAGAGATCTATTATTAGCGCACTTGCATGTGTGTCTATTATTGTAAAGGCACGTGGCTATTTTTAGCATACGACCTATTTTGGGAATTATGTAAGCGGTGAAGGAAATTCCCACCCCTATAAAAGATATAGTGAGGTGTGTAGTTTAGAAAAGTGAGTAGTGAGGAGTGAGTTAATATGGAGTTATGCTCGCTAGATTTGATGCGCGCTCTAGCATATGATACTATTTATTGTAAGAAGCTTTTTGTGTATTTCTTGTGTTTAATTTAATGGAGTGTATTGGCTGCATCAAGGTGTTAAACACGATTGGAACTAGTTATTGTATGGTTGAATTCATTATGGCTATTGTTTAGATCCATTACTCTTAGATCTAGATCACGGAATATGCTATATAGAATCTTTACGTTAATTATGGATTTGCATGCATTAACTCTTCATTATGATAACATCCTACACAAGAAACCCTAAAGAAGGTCCTAGTACCTTTGCACACTTCCGGGTGAGCACTCGATCTATCTTGAGTGATGTGCTAACGCACTTGGGTTATTCTTGGTAATTTATAGGCTGCATCATTGGTTCCATTCACCGGGACCTCTTTTAGTTGTTCTCGAGGATGATTCATGATGAGGACGTACTAGGTTGACCCTAGAAAGTGTTGAGGAGTGGATAAAAGACCTAGAAGAAAGAGTATAGGTGGGAATAAGATTCAGCTTCAAGACAACCTTCTTAGATGTGCTTCATCCTTGTGAGCCTCAACATTCAAGATTCGAATTTCCAATGGTTCATTGCCCTTCTTGATTGTGGTTTTGCACCTCAATTGTTGCGAATGTCTTCATCACTCATATTTTTAAGGCTTTTGGTGCTATCTAATTATCGTGGCCATTGGAGTTTCCTTCCTTGGTTTCAAAATTTTGTAATCTAAAAATAAAGTGGTAATTTGAGACAAAGATGAATGCTTGAGGTATGTAATTCCTGCAATTATACCAAACACTATGCCACAAAGCTTTGTGGCGAAGGTATCATGCTTTCGTATGTAATGGTTCCATGAAGGAGAAAAATTCAATTTTTGTGAAGGTATTGCATTTAAATTTCATGAGGATTTTTATAAGAAAGTGGTCCAATTATTTGTATACATTCCAAGATAGCTACAATTTTTGTAAAGACAATTAATATTTTAACTTTACTAATGTGCAATTAATATTTGGAAAAAAATCATACAATCTCTCTCAGATTGTTGCAAATGCTCACCCACCTCCCTCCCCCTTGGTTTCAAAATCTGGTAACCTAAAAATAGAATGATAATTGGATACATAAGATGAATGACCGAAGTATGTAATTGTTGAGCAAAAAATTATGAAAATTAGAAGAAGGCACATAGAAGGTTATTTAGTGGGAATGGGGCACGTTTAAAGGTGTAGAGAAGGATAGAGAAGGAAACATGCGCGAAAGTCAATGATGATTTGGGACTTCGCCATTCTCGGGATTACGGGCTATTTTGGAGATAGCATGCAGAGCACACAAACCTCGATAAAGACTTACGTGACATGCATAGGCTATATTTTGGAAGATTTTCTACTTAAGCGCTTTACGATGGGTTTGAGTTAATAATAGAATTACTACTTCGAGTTAACTATAAGAGGTCTATTATTTGTGCACTTGCATGTGGCTATTATTGTAAAGGTGCGTGGCTATTTTCATCATACCGACCTATTTATGGGAAATATGTAAGCGGTGAAGGGAAATTCCCACCTCTATAAAAGATATAGTGAGTTGTCTAGTTTAGAAAAGTGAGTAGTGAGGAGTGACTTAATATGGAGTTATCTTCGCTAGATTTGATGCGCGCTCTAGCATATGATACTATTTATTGTAAGAAGCAGTTTTTTGTATTCATTGTGTGTTTAATTTAATGGATTGTATTGGCTCGCATCAAGGTGTTAAACATGATTGGAACTAGTTATCATATGGTTGAATTCATTATGGCTATTGTTTAGATCCATTACTCTTTAGATCTAGATCGGAATATGCTCTATAGAATCTTTACGTTGATTATGGATTTACATGCATTAACTATTCATCATGATAACATCTGCACAAGAAACCCTAAAGAAGGACCTGGTACCTTTGCACACTTTGGGTGAGCGCTTAGTCTATGCTGAGTGATGTGCCACCACGCTTGGGTTATTCTTGGTAAATTATAGGCTGCATCATTGGTTCCATTCCTGGGACCTCTTTTTCAGTTGTTCTCAGGATGGTTCATGATGAGGACGTACCGGCTAACCCTAGCAAGTGTTGAGGAGTGGATAAAAGACCTAGAATAAGAGTATGTACAGAGGTTCAGTAGTGGATCTGAGTTTAACACATGCACATGGGTGGAAAAAAATATGTATGACTGTTTGTATGAGAGCTTATTTGATATCTTTCCGGTGGATATGTATGAGTGGCTTTTTTTTATGCATCTAAATAGAACTGGAGGTATCACACACTTTTCTAGACACATGAATAATTTCAAGCCCTTTATGATGCTGATTTGATTTGGATGTGCATTGTGGATACTTAGTTTTGTGGTGTTTTGACTATTTATATCTTAGAGTACTCAATTTCCACTTATTCTTTCCGGAGGTAGCTGAGTTCTAGTTTTTACGATATCCTAGGGGAACTTACTTGCAAGGAATTCCACTGGCGATCAAGATTTTGATGGTAACCCTGAACTTGGAAGAAAAACCTATGGCTAGCTAAACCCCACCATGCATAGAGGGCAGGAGTAGGTTTGGTGAAAGATGGTGGACCTAATGGTAGAAAGGCAGAGAGAAGAAATACATAATAAGTATAATGAGGTGCATGAGAGGGAGATAGAGAAGTAGTGGGATGTTGCAAAATGAATGGCATTGAGGAGAGAGATGGCTCATGAAGGATTTGGAGCTCACGTGGGAAGCATGGAGCTAGAGCATCAGGAACTCCCCCATTTGGGAAAGCATGATAGGAACCCACCTCGGCCTCACATGGAAGCATGCCGGTAGAGAGGACGACTGGACCGTGGGCACGCATCCCGAATCTACAGAAACCTTGCCCTTGCGCTTGGTTTTCTAGTATCTAGCAATCTGAAAAAGTAGTTAGGACAACTGGGTTGGGTAGTAGAGGAGCAGGAGTAAGTCAGGTGGAAAGTAAAACTATGGTAGGAAAAATGTCTTCATTATTTTTTAGAGGTACCTTTTCGGTGCATCATCTGTGAGCAATATGAGCATGTAGAATTTTGGACTCAGTTAAGGAGTGGTACCACCTCATAGGACGGTAGGGTTAAGTTCAATACTACTATTGGGAAACAGGAAGTACATCTTGATCCTTCAGCTACAAGTGGAGGATTAGGAGGTGTAGGTGGTTCTAGTTCCAATGGATCGGGTGGTTTGGAGGAAGAGGTAACACGGGAGGTTGGATCGGGTAGGCAAGGTTCGCACCAACCCCTGCAGAATATTTACATGGAGATGTATCTTCATCTTCTAGAGTACAAGGGCATAGAAGATGTTGTTGACCACGTGCACATGTGTAAGATACTATGGCACATGAAAGGGATCACGGAATATGAGTGCAAGCAATTTCAATTTTCCACTACATTACTGAGGATGCGCGCATTGCTTGATACATAAAGTTTGACCATGATGGACTTGCATAGACTATGTAACATTAAAATATGCTTTCCTTAAGGAGTTTCACATCTCCGCATTCGGTTATAAGAGTATAAACGCACTCAATGATATTAAATAAGGCACTCACCGAGAGTGTCTCTGGGAGTATGACGCCCACTTCAAAACTTTTTGTCTAATATTTCTTATGATATTCATGCGAAGCCAAGCACGCACGGTGGTGCATTGGAGGTCCGATCACATCTTTTAGAAGAGCACTGTCACATAAGACATACACGATATGCACGAAGCACTTGAAGCATATTTGCATGCTAAGGTAGTTAGGAGTATAGAATCTGGGGTAAGCCCATTCTTGGAAGCACAAATTGTAGCTATGGAAAAGCAGTTGGAGAAACTATCAGAAAATTCAGCACATGAGACACGTATGGGAATTTGGTGTACTGATTGTGAAGTGGAAGGGAATACAAGGATAGTTGTCCCTATAGATTAGTGATTTCATTCTACTTTAGACTATGAGATATGACATTTGAACCATGATGTTAGCCATTTCCCATTACTACAACACATGATAAGGAAGAACTTCTCTTGCTATTGTAAAATTTACAAGTCTGCGACTCATGATATGGAAAGGCTGCCGGTTGATTGGTTAGATCCATGATCTTTGTAGATATTGGTGAAACTGTACAGACAGAGATAGAGTATCGAGATAACTCTAAAGGAAATGGTGAGCATAAGGATCATAATCAAGTACGCTATGATCGAAATAAAGGGTGTTATGAAGGGGTCGTGGCGGAGGTAGGGATACTTACATGGTGGATTGGGAGGGTGAGGCCGTGGTGGTGGGCAGAGGTGAGTTTCCTCATGGAACATGTTTCACATGTAGATCTCCTAACCACTATAGGCACGAATGTACCTAAAATATCACATGTTCTTTTTATGAGCATCTTATAAAGCAACATAAAAAAGAAAACAAAGGCACACGGATGGTTCGGATCTGACGCTATGGAAAATCAATGGATGCCCAAGTTGACACCTTTGAACCTAAAGTATTACCTGTAAATATTACTACACGCACTAAAGCACACATGCCAGAAGAAGAATTATATGAAGCCTACCATCACTAAGGAGTAGGTTCTACATGCACGGTACCCAGATCATGCCCATCAGAAGGAGGTTTATTAAGAAACCATGGAGGTACTTAGAAATATTTAGGGTGAAATAATGTGTTTAAAGGAGAAATCACGGAAGATATAATAGAAGAAGGCAAGAGAGACGGTCAATATGATATTGATGACTTTAACGAGTGTGCAAAATGTTGTGCCAGGAGAATATCATTCCATTATTAGGGAATTGGCTAAAGGGAAACACTCCTTGCCAGGTATTGAGAATGGATGACCAGATCTACATGTAAATCTTCCTCCCCATAGCTTGGAATATGAGCAGGAAATCACTGCAGAATGCTGTTTTGGATGGATGGCTTTTGAGTAATATATTGATTGACACAGTGTGAAAGTTAATGTACTTACTTTAGATGCATGGGAAGCTGCAGATGGGGATACCTTTGTTATAGTATCTTCGAATGTTTTGTTTATGGATAATTGGACTAAGGCCACTCCATTGGAGTTTTAAAATATGCATCCATTACTATCGAGAGGCCAAGTTCACAGAGGACTTTGAGGTTTTGGAACTTGCTGCGAGGAAGAAGACAACTTCCCCGGCTCTACTCAGGCTCCTTGGTGCTTTATAGTAAAATAATGTTGATCTACGGCTCAACAAGGGATATATCAATTTTGAGAAAAAAGAGGAAAGGGTTACTATCCCATTAACAGATGGAAAATCTACGCCTTATGTTGAACCTTAAGGAAGAATACTTGAACCAGATCTATGCGCACCATTCGAAA
>CM031241.1:242203403-242440903 GCA_018340775.1 Taxus wallichiana var. yunnanensis
TCCTCTCAAGTTGTTCTAAAGGTTATATTTACCGGTTTGCGGGGTTAACGAGAGAGGGTTCTGGAATCATGAGGTGGGCATGCCTTGTTACCGTAACACAGTCCTTTCCCTTGATCCGGATGGTATTGACACGGTCAATAGGGGAGTGAATACATCGATAAGTGAATCGTAATGATTGTTATCTCTTTTGGTATACAAGTAATTTGCAGCTTTATAGGTTTGGGATGAGTCTCCCCGATCCGGCTTTGTCTTTTCCGACTTATCATGCTTAGGGAATGGTTCCTTATAAATCCCCATTTTCTCGTTAGGTGTTTGCATTTTGCCAGGGTTATCCACCTCTATCTCCCCATTATCAATGAGGTCTTGAATATAGTGGCGAAGCCGCAGACATTTTTCTGTCTTATGACCTTTAACGCGATGCATTTCGCAAGTATTCATGCTCCTTATACCATGAAGGTTTAGGAGCGTTGTCATCAAATGGTTGTCGTTGTAGGATAGGTCATCATGTGGGCCGCATCCAACTATTTTAGTATGACGAGACAACGGTTCATTGAGGGAGGTGAATGTTCGTCGCTTTGGTGGTGGTTGAATTGGGCCCTTGGTTAGTTTAAAAGGTTGACTGGTTTGGACCGTTTGAACACGTTTGGAATCAGTGATTCCGTCTCCCACCACGTTTTTTTTTTGTTAAAGATATTTGGCTTTTCAAAATGGTTCATGACACTTTAGTTGTTTTTAGATTGGGTTTTGAGGTGCCTTTGGCAATGAGAGCCTTTTCTATTTGAATCCCTTTCTCAATAACCTCCTCAAAGGTGCGGACACAATGCATTTGGAGGTGGAAAGCTATATCGGGTTGAGATTAGGGATGAAAAAATGACCACTACTTCTCGGGAAAGCGCAAGGAAGCAACTAGCTATCCCTCTCCATCATTGGAGGAAGTCGCGAAGGTCTCATTTGGGCGTTGTTTTGTGCCACGCAAGTCTACCATGGTGACGTCACTCTCTATGTTATACGAGAAATGACACATGAATCTTTCTGCCAATTCTGGCCAGATGAAAATTGATCCTTGTGGTAAGCGCGTAAACCATTCCAATGCTTGACCTCCGAGACTCTTAGGAAAAAGTCTGATGAGGTAATTATCACTATAAGACACCTCTTGACATGCCATGTAGAAATCTTTAACATGATCCCTTGGGTCTCCCTTTCCTTTGTATTTGTCGAACTTTGGCATATCAAATTTCTTTGGAAAGGGTTGAAGGGTCATTGTCTTGTCAAAAGGATAGGGGCATATTTCTTCGTATTGGTATTTCCTAATACTCCCTATATTGCTTTCTTGTATGCTCACAAGTGTTGCTTTCATAGATTGCACTTCTTGTGCAAGCAATTGTTCTCTAGTGGGAGAAGCGGGGACATGTACACGATGATACCCCGTGTCTTCTTCTCCTTGGTTTTCTCGATGGAGTTCGTGGATCCTAAACTTAGGCCTTGACTTTTGAATGTTCTTGTTTGTGTCTTTCGTATCCCGAAAAGTAAGAAAAGCTAGTTGTCGGCTTAGGTTACTTGAGTTGTTGGATTGTGACTTGGTTTGTGTCTTCTTCTTCTAAAGGTTATTCCTCTTCGTATGTGTGGATGTTCTTCCCCTGTCTCATGTTCTATCTTGTTTTTGTGGCACTTTGATGAGGGGTATTCTATGCCCTACCACTTTATCATTTTTGCGTAGTAAGTGGAAGCATGCCCGCATGTTAAAATATCTTCCATATTGATAAGGGGGGCGTTCTTCCTTAGTAGTGTCATTTGTAGGTAATATTGGTTCATTCTGGTGGAAATTTGGCCCCTAATTCCATGACACGTGCGAAAACTCTATCTTTGTTTCTAAGGAGAAACTCATCTAGTAGAGCGGGTCAAAATCAAAGTCCACGCATGGTGACTCTAATTTGTTTCCACTATGATCGACCATTTCTCCTGTTTCCTTTTCTCGCGCTAAAAATAGTGGTCCTAGATCGTGTCCGATAAATGGGTTTGACCCTTTCCTGTTAGAGGTTTCCCAAGCTTGCACTGTTGTTCCTCATATGTTTTTTTCTTTAAACCTAGACGTGTTTTGGGAGCCATGTTTTCGTGATAGTTTCACTAGGGTGAGTTGTAGATATGTGCAAAGCTTAGTGACTACCCCTAAGTAAAACACAAGATGTACGTGTTAAGAGTAAATTAAAAGTGTGAGAATACCAATGTGATAGAATGATAAAGTCACCAATGAAACAATTGTTTGGTACCAAAACTTAATCAAATGAAGTAATCCCTGACTACGTTTCAAAGTAATTTGTGATTCCGGATGATTAACAAGATGTCTCCACTTATGCCAAGTTCAAAGGAATGAACAAGACGTAAATAAATACACAAGTTAAATGCGATCTCCCAATCAAGATATACGATGAACAAGCTTAAGTTTGATTAAGACCTATATCTCAAAAAGTGCCAATTACGATTTGCGAATGACACAACAATATCACCAAGATATGTTAACCCACTTTGCTAGAAAGTGAAGTATTGATATCGAGGTGTTATTGATATAACACGCACAAATGGTAACACCTAGCACTCTTTGAAATCAAGGTAATAATAGAACCGAACTAAAAATCTCAAAGTATAGCTAGGAATAGTTAAAAATGTGTGTAGCGTAACCGTACAATATAGGTATTTATGTCGAGTTTACAAGAAACAAGACGTAAATATTGAAATTGTAATGATACGAGACAAACAAGCTAACTCCTCTATGGAAGTCCGTGGTGATGAACCACACCTAACTACAATGATGATCTTGACATGGGTATCAAGATCACAATGGCTACCAAATGACGTGAAAACGCCTCCACTCACTTTAGACGTTTAACTAACCCAACCGCAAACATGGATGGGCGTAAACGGACATAAAAGTGAGAGAAACAGTCGAATGGCAACACAAAGGTAATCACACCTCTTTTGATCAACAAAGTGTCAAAATAATATGAAATAAATCAAGAAAAAATGATGAAAAATGATAGCCTCACTTCAAATAGAGTTTCGCCTTGCCCTAAGGCAAGTAAAAACTAGGCGAAAGTAACACATCACACATTTCTCAAAAAGAAAGTTCACAACTCAACACTATTTTAAAATGGTCAAAGTGGGCTCCTGGCCAAAGTATATTCTCCTAGGTGGTTCTCTCGCCCTAGGTGTTACAAAGTTGCCACGAGCGAGCATGATTTACCCAAAAAGTCGCACTGACTAGTTTGGGAGTATCTCGGCTTTACTTTACCCCCTTCAAGAATAGTAGGAAACTAGTGCATCTACGTGTACTATCACTGGGGTCGCCACAACGGACAACTTGTAACGCTATCTCACAAAGGAATCACTAGTCAAGTAGGTAGTGCGGAGCACTTCCCATTTTGTCCACAAGGTTCCCTCTTGTGTGGACTACTTTGGGGTTCCTGGAACCACCCCCATTGTTGTAGCTTAAGGTGTTATGCCAAAGGGGTTATGTTCCAGTTGAGCGGAGAGGGACGTACCCTTTTCCGAAACCTGCAATACAATGTTTTGAATATGTTGTTCTTTTTATCTTGTTTAATTAGGTGTGGTTTGCTTGAACACCTTTTGGCAACCTGTATAACAACTGTATTAGTAGTTTTTGATTTTGTTTTGATTCCTCCTTTCTTTGACAAACATTTTTAGGTCCACACCTGCCAAGCGTTAGTAGTTCTCCAAGAAAATCATATTATTTAAAAGAGGATTAAGATTTGCCTTTGATTCTCAAGATCATCCAAGGATGCAAGAGAAGAGTATACACAACAAATAATCCAACTAAAAAGTAAAAAAATCTTTTCAATCAATGAACCATAAAAAAATTCTTGATAAATGTTCACTCCTTAAACCAAAAGTGAAAGATGAAGTTTCCAATTTACCAAATGTTATAAAATGAAGACTAAAGTTGTTTTTGATTCTCAAGATCACCCTAATGTGGAAGAGAAGAGCATACACAAACTTTATCCCAACTATATAGAAATGGAAAACTTCAAATCAAAGGACCATTGAAAAATGATTTATAAAAGGTTCATTCCCTTAAGCAAAATGAATAATCAAGTTTCCAAGTTTAATCCCAATGTTAACAATATAGAGATCAAAGTTATTTTTGATTCTCAAGATCACCAAAAGGTGCAAGAGAAGAGCATACACACACTTTGGTCTAAATCGAGTAAGCATGGAAATACAACATTCATCAAAACATTAGACATGTTAGAAAATGACCAGTTTTAAAATAACAGAAAAACCTATAATTTTTATAAGTATAAATCTTAAATTTATGTTTTCATTGCATAGTTAACTTCAATACCTTTCCAACGCAAAAAAATGGAGTCATTTCGAGTTCAGGAGCAAAAGTTATGTCCTTCAGAAGATGGGTTACGCATATGTTTGTTATGCTCATGGGTATGCACTTGACATGCACTCAAAAAATGTCAAAAAAACGTCCCTTAATCTGCAAAATGGGAAAATTTTTCCAACCAAGATTCAATTTTGACAACAACCCATCACATTAATATATGAATAGAAGACTCAACGCTATCAAACATTAACATACATGCTCAAGAATTTAAGATTTTCAAGAAATTGACAAAACTAGCATGTAGAATGATGAAAAAGTAAGCTCTAAAAATGAAAACATGATGAAATCTTGAAATTTTCTCACCAAGATTAAATTTTGACAGCAACCCACCACATTAATATGTAAATAGAAGACTCAGCACTATCAAACACTAACCTACATGCTCAAGAATTGAAAATTTTCAAGAAATTGACAAAACTAGCATGTAGAATGATGAAAAAAGTAAGCTCTAAAAATGAAAACACGATGAAATCTTGAAAATTTTTCACCAAGAGTAAATTTTGACAGCAACCCACCACATTAATATGTAAATAGAAGACTCAGCACTATCAAACACTAACCTACATGCTCAAGAATTGAAAATTTTCAAGAAATTGACAAAACTAGCATGTAAAATGTTGAAAAAGTAAGCTCTAAAAATGAAAACATGGAGAAATCTTGAAATTTTCCCATCAATTCCAATTTTGACAGCACTTCACCTCCTTTATACCTACAAGGAAGACTCAACACATGCAAACTCAACAAAACAAGTTAAGAAAAACAAGTTAGATCAACATGTGTAAAAGAGGGTTAGTAACCAAAAATAAAACTTAACTACAAAAACTTGAAATTAAGTGCAAAGGACAATAGAGTAAGTCCCACCAGGCGTGCCAAATGTGTGCATGTATACTTTGCTTAATGCTAAATCAAATGAAGTAAGAACTACACCTAAAATAGTTCTACAATTTAGCTAAAACAAAGCATAAACACCATCATGATAAGAATTAAACAAGGGT
Organism: Taxus wallichiana var. yunnanensis; assembly: GCA_018340775.1. Taxonomy (NCBI): domain Eukaryota; kingdom Viridiplantae; phylum Streptophyta; class Pinopsida; order Cupressales; family Taxaceae; genus Taxus; species Taxus wallichiana. The sequence goes on from CM031241.1 coordinate 242,208,807, forward strand.
TAGATGCTAGCATTCATCAATACAAACTTTGAAACTAACAATGCTAAATATCTAAACTCCTCTATTCTCTAACAAAAAATAAATGAATGAACTTAAGTAAGCTCCATGGCTATCAAAATAGTTGTCCTTAATGTTCCAAGAACCTAGGAATGGGGGCTAATCAAAGTTGGGCTACAAGACCCTTTTGACACCTCCCATATGACCCAAGCACTTTAAGAAAGAGGCTTAACACTTCAAGATGATGAACTCTCAAAAGGGCAAGGTGCAAGCTCTTAGTCTCTTTGTTATATGTTTTGCATTTTCTCTCTTAGGAGTTTAGGTGTAAGTAAAAAGGTAGGAGGAGGGCTCTTTATATAGCCTAAAGGATAAAGGATTCAACACATTCTCATGAATGTGGGATAAAGGTAAAACATGATTAGGAATGGATAAGGTTACTTTATTAAAGGTAACCTTACTTTAGAAGGGTTTAATTTATGCTTAGCAAGTCATGGGAGTTGAGGGGTGTTTTAATTAATCAAAGGTGATTAACTAATAGGTAGATGTAAGCTTATAGAAGCTAATTAGAGGAATATTAGTATGATTTAGGCTATTATAAGGGGATTAAATCAATTAAATATTGATTTATTGGTTAAATGGAAGGGAAAGCTAATTAATTAATAATAACTAATTAGTCTAGGTAGAAGGGGTGATTTATTAACGGAAGGTCGTTAATTAGGGTATTTGTTGGATAGGCAACTTAATTAATTAGCTTAGTTTAATTAATTAATGATTATATGAGGGAAAATGAGTTCTTTTGACGATATGTCATTGATTTGTGAGAAAGGGGATAATTAGCACAATTTAAGTATTTAAATTGCTTGGGCGTAATTATAGGTATCTGAGATCTCTTGCGGTTGTGTATTGATTATTGTCACAATTTAAACAAAGTAACGATCAAGAATCGTTATCCCCTTCCTCGCATTGATGATTTGTTTGATCAGATGAAGGGAGCCACGGTTTTCTCTAAGATTGATCTTAAGTCAGGTTACCATCAGCTGAGGATTTCGGAGGCAGACATTCATAAGACCGCCTTCCATATGAGATATGGCCACTATGAGTTCACAGTGGTGCCTTTTGGTTTGACTAATGCCCCCATAGTGTTATGAGTTTGATGAATGGGGTATTCAGACATTCTTAGATCACTTCGTGCTCATCTTCCTTGATGACATTTTGATTTACTCATGTACACGTGAGGAGCACGAGGGGCACCTTCGCCAAGTTCTTCAAGTGTCTTTGGGAGCAGTAGCTTTACAAGAACTTAGAGAAGTGTGCATTCTTTCAGACAGAGGTGTAGTATTTGGGTCACATCATTTCTGGGGAAGGTATCACCATCGATCCTTCCAAGATTAGAGCTATTATGGATTGGCCAACACCCACTATGGTGACTGAGGTGTGCAGCTTCATGGGATTAACAGGGTACTACCGGAGATTTGTTCAGGACTTCTCTTAGATTGCACACCCCATCACTTCCCTTTAGAGGAAAGGGAAGAAGTTTTTTTGGTCAGACAGATGTGAGCAAGCCTTTAGTACACTGAAGCAATGCCTTACCACAACACTTATACTTATAGTACCGGATCCACAGGGTGAGTTTTTCATTTACATGGATGCTTCTTTAGCGGGGCTTGAGGCGTATTGATGCAAAGGGCGAGTAGTGGCTTTTAAGTCTAATAAACTCAAGGACTATGAGCTCAATTATCTCGACTCGTGATCTTGAGCTTTGTAACATTGTGCATGCCTTGGTTCGATGGAGACACTTTCTAATTGGTCGAGATTCACACTCGTGTTAGATCACCCGAGTCTTCACCACCTCTTCACGTAGCCCAATCTCAACACTTGTCGGTGGCGTTGGATGGAGTTGCTTTATGAGTATGATATAGAGATAGAGACTATGAAAGGGAAGGAGAATGTGGTGGCAGACGCTCTTAGCAGACGGAGACATGTAGTTATGGCCACATCGGTGAGCACAGATTTATGGAGTAGGATTCTTTAGTAGCTTCCTCTGGACAGCCTTCTACATTGCGGTTTGAAAGCAGAGATCGAGTCTCGAGACCCCTCGAGGGAATTTTGATGGTTTTTCTTTAGAGGCAGATGGTCTTCTTAGGCACACAGGCCGGATTTATGTTCCCAGAGAGGGAGGCTTGAGGCAGGACATCTTGGAAGAGGCACATCGTGCACCCTATTCAGCCCATCCAAGGGAAGAAGATGCACGCCACCTTGAGATAGTTATATCATTGGAGAGGACTTTAGAGAGATGTGGCCTAGTTCATGTCATGATGTTTAGAGTGCCAGAAAGTAAATGTCAAGCATCAACATCTAGCTAGCCTTCTTTTCCCTCATGTTATACCGGAATGGAAGTGGGACACCATTTCCATGGACTTCATTGTTGGGCTACCAATGTCGAGATATCACCACGATGCCATCATGGTCACGGTTGATAAATTGACAAAAGTGGCTCACTTTTCTCTAGTGAAGACCACTTATACAGCTAGAGTAGTGGCATGGGTATATTTGGATGAGATCATCAGGTTACATGGGATTCCGTGGAAGATCATTAGTGACCGCGATCCTTTGTACACTTCCCATTTTTGGACTACCATGCAAAGCATGCCCTCAAGATGAAGATTAATTTCAGCACATCATATCACCCTAAGACAGATGGACAGACTAAGCGGGTGAATTAGATTTTAGAGGACATGCTCAGGATGTATGTGATGGATCAGCAGTCTAGATGGGAGGAGTACATGTACTTGGTGGAGTTTTCCTACAATAATAGTTTTCAGAGTTTTATAGGCATGGCTCCTTTTCAAGCTTTATATGGTAGAGAGTGCAGGACACCTCTTAGCTGGGATAGGCTAGACGACAGGGTTTCTCTTGGACCAGCTTTGTTGACGGATATGGAGTAACAGATGGTTTTGATCAGATAGAGACTACAGGAGGCTTAGGACATGCAAAAGAAGTATGCAGATCAGCATAGGACCGATTGTAGTTTTGATGTGAGCATGAAGGTGTTCCTTTGTGTCAGGCCACATAAGAGCCCTATCTATTATGGAAAAGGCTCTTAGTTAACTCCTAGATTCGTGGGTCCTTTTGAGATCTTGGAGCATATCGACCTTTGGCCTACCATCTAAGCATTGCCACCTAGCTTGTCTCACGTACATGATTTTTTCATGTTTCGTTCTTAGGAGATATGTTGCAGATCCTTCTCATGTGTTAAATTAGACATCATCATGTGCAGGTATAGGATTAAAGGCGGGTGATGGTGGAGCCCATTCGCATCCTAGATCACAGGACCCGGGCCTTTGAGGCGAGAGAGATTGATTAGGTTCAGTGTGCATGGGGTAGATATGATGAGACCCAGAGCTACATGGGAGGATGCTACATTATTACGGGTTCAGTTTCCACATTTGTTCTAGTGACTTCCAGGAGGAATTTGATTCTAAGGGGAGGGGGATGTAGTGCCCACTTCCCTTTGACACCTTTTGATATTGATCTTGATACTGTTGATTACATTATGGACATTATTATGGTTTTGATTTAGTACGATGTTAAATGTTGGACCATGGATTATTGTTGATCTAATTTAGTTATGATGCATGATGATTATTGGAGACACTTCATATGTGGATGATGATAAACTATTTGACATGGATATATTATGAATGTTGTTCGGACATGTGATGTTTGGATATGGTGAGTGGACCTAGAAAATGGACATTATATGATGATGATGTTAGGTTGTGGAGCATGTTTTCATGTGTCAAAGTGTTGAAGACTATACACTAAGAGTATTGTACACTTTTTATGTGTGTAGAAAAAAAATTTGGACCTTAAAACATGTCCGATATATCGGGAAACATGGTTTTCTCATATGGGTGGGATTTTGATCCATAGGTTTATGGGACGGTTTTTTGCCCATGGTTTTGATACCCACGATTTTGTAAAACTACTTAAGTAGTTGTCTATTTATATGGTTTTATGCATATGATAGAAGTATGAAAAACATTGTAGATGTGTTTTGAATTTGGCTGTGAATTCTGTAGAGTTTGTTAAGCATAGCTCTAAACAGATCTGGGTATTATATTGAGAGAGTGGTGGCTTGTAACAAAATATGAGCAAGTGATTCTTGGTGGACGTAGCCTAAATTGGGTGAACCACGTTAAATATTATCTCTTTGTGTTGTGTTATTTTATTTTGCACTTTTATTTGAGATCTGTAATATTTTCTGCATATTAGTTTCTACTATTGATAATTCGTGAGGGATTATTCGCATATTTTATCCCTTATTTCCTAATAATTGGTATCGAGCTTGGTTTTGGTTTGTCAAGTGTTGAATAGTAGGGAAATTTTTATCTTGAGTGGGAGATATGGCAGATGATGGAAGATCTAGGGTTGATAAATTCGGCGGGAAGAATTTCTAAAATCTAGGGTTTATCGTATTAGAAACAAATATGATGTATTTGACACTTTTGTTAAATGGAAAGCCTTGGTAGAGAATGTAATAGGTCTTAAGCTAAAATGTCTCAGTCGATAATGGAGGGGAGTATTACAACAATGAATTTGATTATTACTATTCTAAGAATGGAAAAAGATGCAAAAGATAGTTCCGGGAACTCCACAAATGAATGGGGTATCGTAAAGGATGAACATAACAATAATCGTTTAATGTGCTAGAGCATGAGATTACATACAAGACCGCCTCTTTCTTTTTAGTGAAGCCGTGATCACAAAGTGTGTACTTGATAAAGAGGACCATCAAGTGCCTTGGATGGAGGCATACCGAGGAGGCTTGGTATGGAAAGAAAGTTGATTATTCATTTCTTAGAGTCTTTGGATTTGAGATGTTTATTCATATAGACAAGGATGATAGGACCAAGCTAGAGGCTAAGTTAGAAAAATGTACTTTCATTGGTTATGGTGGTTATTACTTTAGATATAAATCTTGGAGTATTAAGGACAAGAAAATCATTCGATCTAGGGATGTGGTCTTTAATGAGAAAGTCATGTAAAAGCAGCAAGATTCTGCATGGGAAAATAGGGAAGAATCCAAGAAAGAATATGCAAGTGGTAGAGGATCTTCCAGGATGGAAAAGTGACACATGAATGGGTAATGTTTCAGAACCTCCTCAGCAACAGAACCCAAAACTCTTATATTGAGAAGGTATTCTAGGGTAAGAAGAGAACTTGAATTTTTCTCCTTCTCTTTATTATTTATTACGCACCGATAGTGGAGAGCCGAGAGCTTTGATGAAACAACGCGGTAGATGGGGAAGAAGTGGGAGCAAGCCATGGATGAGGAGCATCATCATGTGCTCTCATGAAAAAAATCAAACATGCGATTTGGTAAAGCTACCTAAAGGAAAAAGAGCATTACAGAACAAGTGGGTGTTTAAAGTCAAAGAGGAAGGAGGAAAGAAAAGATACAAGGCCCGGTTGGTGGTCAAGGGGTTTCAGCACAAAAAAGGTATAGATTTTGGTGAGATTTTTCCTCTGTAGTAAAAATGACTTCTTTTAGAACTGTTCTAGGAATAGTTTGCATAAGACTTGCACTTAAAACAACTTGATGTAAAGACTACATTTATCCATGGTGATTTGGAGGAGGAACTATATATGCACGGAGCCAGAGGGCTATGAGGTCAAAGGTAAAGAAGAGATGGTGTGTAAAGCAAGAAGAGCTTGTATGGCTTCAAACAAGCTCCACGTCAATGGTATAAGAAATTTGATAGCTTCTTGATGGAGCAAAGTTATATTAGATGTCATTCGACCATTGTGTGTATACAAAGAAATTTGAGGATGGCGGTTATATTATCTCCGTGTCTCGTATGTGGATGACATGTTGGTTGCGAGTAAAAACATGCAGAAATAAAAGTACTCAAGAAGTAACTAATTGAATACTTTTCACATGAAGGATTTGGGGGCAGCCAAAAAATCCTTGGTATGAGGATATCTCGAGATAGGAAGGAACGGAAGCTGAATTTATCTCAGGAAGAGTACATTAAGAAAGTCTTGGAGAGGTTTAATATGCAGGATGCTAAACTGGTTGGGACTCCTTTGGTAGGCCATTTCAAGTTATCAAAGGAGCAAGTGTCCCAAGATAGAGCAGAGAGAAACCAAATGTCCAAGGTACCTTACTCATCAGTAGTTGGTAGTTTGATGTATGTCATGGTGTGTACCAGGCCTGATATTTCCCATGCAGTGGGAGTGGTGAGTAGATTTATGAGTGATCCATGAATAGATCAGCGACATGCTTCGATAAAGTGGATCTTTCGATATTCGAGAGGGACTATGGGGACAGGTTTTGTGCTACGGTGGATCGAAACCACTTTGTGTGGTTATGTAGATTTGTATATGGTTGGAGATGATAGGCATGTAGGAGGAGCACGACTAAAGTTATGTTTACACCTTTGTAGGTGGGATAGCAATGAGTGGATTTCACGACTATAGAAGATGGTGGCTTTACAACCAAATAGGTGAGTATGTTGATTTCTTGCCACTTGAAGAGGTAAGCAAAGAAATGATTTGGTTACAGAATTGCTTGAGAAGTGGGGCATAACGGGAGAAAGGAAAGTTGCATAGTGATAGTCAGAGTGTTATACACCTAGCTAAGAAATCTACTTTCCACTCTATGACGAAGCATATATAGTTAAGGTACCATTTCATCGAGACAACTTTAGAGGAAGATAAGTTAAAGCTAAAGAAGATTCATACTAATCGAATCCTGTAGACATGATGACCAAGGTGGTCACAAGGGAAAAAATGAATTGTGTTCAGCTTTGGTTGGCCTTCACGAAAACTAGTGAAGGGTTGAGAAGCTTACTCGGAGAGGAAAACTAGTCTCTAAGTGAGAGATTGTTAGGTTGTGGACCATGTTTTCATGTGTGAAAGTGTTGAAGACTATACACTAAGAGTCACAGTGTACACTTTTCATGTATCTTTGTAAAAAAATTAGGCCTTAAAACGTGCTCGATATATCGGGAAACATGATTTTCTCATATGGGTAGGATTTTGACCCATAGGTTTATGGGACGGTTTTAGCCCATGGTTTTGATACCCACGGTTTTGTAAAGCTGCTGATCCGAAAATAATCGATTATTATTATGATCGATCTCGGACCCTTATAGGCTTTAATAATTTGCCGATAATTTACTCCTTTTAAGTAACCAATTTAAAATAAATGCAAGACAAAAATGACAATTGCACACAGATTGATTACGGAGTTTGGCAATTGCCTACGTCTCCGGGTTCGTGATCGAACCGTTCCACTAGTCAAAACTTGTAAGTTACAATAGTACTTTCACAAGAAAACCTAATGGAATTTTACTTGCCTACCAAGACACCGCTTTCTTGAGGATACAAGGGTGAAAAATAGCACCCGACTTCCACCTTCCTGATGTACAATCTCCTTCGGCTGTGATCGGCCTTCCCGACGCAAATAATGCGAAGCTAGCACTCCGGTCGACAATCCAGGATTTACAAGTACTTGGTGTGGCGCTATGGGCCGACTAGGTAGTTTGAATAACTCCTAGCCACAAATATTTCATTTATTATTGCCTAACAAATAATAGGTCAATAATAATCAAAATAATAATGCCTAAAATAATTTAGGTCTTCACACAACAACAATTTCTCATTCGCCTTCCAAGCTCTGAGCTTGTCTTCTGCCTTTTGTGTGTGTCCATTACAATAGAATGGGTCCCCTATTTATACAAAAATAGGGCCCCTTAAAATATGCACTTAATATCATCCTTAGGCTATTTTTAACCTAAGCCTTACCCGTACATGAAATTTGGGATTAAATTCCCAAATAGGGCCGATGCATATAATATGGGATTAGTTTCCCATTTTAGTGATCACATTTGATAGGGATTAAATCCCCATTCAAGAGGCATGAATATTTTAATAAGGGATTAAATCCCATGGTTGGCGCGACTGCATGTTTAAATGGGTTAAATTCCCATGTTTGGCGCATAGGATAATAGTTTAGGCTTTAAAGCCTTCCACGCGCATATAGTGGTTAAAGACCACCTTAGGCTTATAAACCGCCCCCCTTTACCACCGCTTACCACCTTTTTCTGCCACGTGGGACAGTCCACGCATGGCCATTGGCATTAAACTTGCTCTCACATTATTGGTGGTGGAGAATAATACCTATGTATAAACATTAGATTTAATACTAATGTATACACATAAATATATACATGTGGCTTTTGTAAAAGGACCTTACCAAAAATAATATTATTTCGACCCATATAATGTGGCCTAGAAATAATCCTGTAGTCCACTTGTCGTTTCCCGATAGGCAAATTGAGCAAATTCGACGAGTGTTGGCAAGCCACGTGTCACAGTGCGATTCGGTCCAATATTGACCAGTTGACCAGAGTTGACTTTCCCGTTGACCGAACTTTGACCGAACATATCTAGAGCTCCCGATGTCCGTTTGTCGCATTCTCACAGTCGTTGGAAAGCTCTCGAGATGATCTTCTGCATTGAAACCATTTAGAGATGTTTAGGGAACTTTCAGAAATGATCTCGATCAACTGCTAAGCGATTATCTATTTATATGGTTTTATGCATATGATAGAAGTATGAAAAACATTGTAGATGTGTTTTAAATTTGGCTGTGAATTCTGTAGAGTTTGTTGAGCATAGCTCCAAACAGATCTGGGTATTGTATTGAGAGAGCGGTGGCTTGTAATAAAATTTGAGCAAGTGATTATTAGTGGACGTAGCCCAAATTGGGTGAACCATGTTAAATATTATCTCTTTGTGTTGTGTTATTTTATTTTGCACTTTTATTTGAGATCGTAATATTTTCTGCATATTAGTTTCTACTATTGCGATTTTGTGAGGGATTATTCCACATATTTTATCCCTTATTTCCTAACAGATGATATAGTTGTTGATATAAATTGTAAGTGATATTGTTGATTGCCTTAATGTTGTTGTGATTCATATGTATAGATGAGTTTGTGATAATATTTATATCATGTTATATGTTACGATATGGCCACGAGGTGAAGGAGTTATTTATTTATTTTGTAGGTTAAACTATCACAAAAACATCGAGGGATTGGAGACCAACCACATTAGAATTCTAGATGAATTCAACAAGGTCACCATGGCAACTAGTTTTTTTGTGTGTTGTATTTTGTTAGGGATTCCCATGGGGGATTACCTTTGAATGTGACCAAGGGGTTATGTGTATTTTATTAATGTGGTTCCTTTTTATTATTGTTTGCATGTGTTTATTTTGTGATGCATTTACCCCTTTCATTATTCTTTTAATTGTGGAGAATTAATGTGAGTAATCATATTGTTAAAATAAATAAATTAATCAAATTTGGGATATAAGAAAGTAATTATAGAAGTTGTTGGCTCTTGTATTAAATGTGGTAAGTGATGTGTAAGTAATGTGTAAGAATGTGTAAGTGATGTGTAAGTATGTGTAAGAGTTGTGTAAGTCAAATTTTGGAGTATGAAACACTCCACCTCCTTGGAAATCCGAATTTGTCCTTGGAGGCTAATTTTGGAGGCTTGTGGGACAAGTTAGACTTGTCCCATACCTCTTAAATTTTCATACCAACCTTACCTATGGTTGGAGGGTTGAATTTAGACCTTCTTTATGTATTTTAAAATGACAAATCGTAAGTTTTAATTGCACTCTTCTTACATTTTACTAATTTCAGTCCTTATGGGGTGTGGGCTTTTTGGAGTGTGTAAATAAATTGTCATATTATCCACCCACCTCATTATTGTGCATTGAGAATAAATTTGACTTTTGTGTTGGAGTTGAGGATGTGTGATGTGGCATCCTACTTGGATCCACCTCATCCTCTTCTCTTCCCTCTTCTATGAAATTGAAACTCCTTGCTTTGTTTTGGGTTGTTGAACTTTTGGAATGCTTCCTTGGGGTGAATTGTCTTGTTGATTGGAGCTCTTTCCTTGGAGGATCTTTGGGAATATTGTTACATGTTTGTGCTTGGTTGTTTAGATTGATTGCATTGGGATAGAGCTTTGTTGTTTTGGAACTTAGACATCTCCATCATGGAGAGGAAAGAACTTGGCTCTTGAAATACTCCTTTTCTTTATGAATGTACATGTTATTGAGTGAATGTTTTTGTATGTTTGTGGGTTGTTTGGGTAGATGGCCTAGGAATGGTGTAGGAGAAGACTATGGGGTTCATTTTGTGGGAGGTATAAGTGTGTTTTTTTAGGGAGGTATAAGTGTGGAGGGAGTTAGAATTTGGGTTCCACCTTAAAAATAAATAGCTTGCATTTCTTTACTCATTATGGGGTGTCATAAGAGGTTGGGGAGGTATAAGGAAATGTGAGGAATAAGGGGTACATGGGGGAGGTATAAAGAATGTCAGGGTTTTTGATACACTATATTTGGCGGTTTGAAAATAGGTGGTGATACCCATTTCCCCTTTGGGAGGCATAAGTATCATCCTCCATAGTTTCTTGCTCCTTTGGCTTACTTTATAAAGCCTTAGTATTGTATGTGATGTTTATAATGTAGTGCAAACTACATTCTATTTTGGACTATTTTTTTTAATTGTAAAATTTGCATGTGTGTTTTTGGAAGCCTGTTATTGCCATGAGTTGAATCACATCTTCTATTACATTTTGGTTGGGGCTCGAGGGCCAATGAAGAAGGATAAATTCTCCTCTTCATTGGATGTCTTGGTTGGGTGGAGAGCGTTGCCTTTCCCCTGCCTTTTTGTGATCAAAATTGGAAGAAAGAGAATTTTGCATGTTGTTGTTTTAAAGCAAGGAAAAAGACAGTTTTGGCTGCCATTGTTGAGATCAATTTCATTGTAACATTTCCCACTTGAGTGGATGAATTTGTAAATGTTTTGAAATGAAAAGATGTGGTATGGATTTTGAAAGTTGTAAAGTGAAATGAAAAGGAGATATACTATGTTTTTGCTTTGGAAAGAATGTGAAAGAATGATACGTAAGTTGTAAAGTTATATATTTGAAATCAATAAAAGATTGCACTACCTTTGTCAAATTTGTATTGTTGTATTGAAATTGATCATCAAATTGTGATTTGAAATCTTGTTGGAAAATTGAAAAGAGGAATACGTACGAAGAAACATATGTAACTATATTCTTTTGAAATATGTTAAAATTGGAAATCAGACTTTGCATTTTAGCTATTAAATGGTTTGTTTGAATCAACTAAATGTATTAGACTAGAAGGGAAGTGAATTTTCCATACTTGGAAGATGGAAAATGATAAACAAATCCTATAGAAATTGACCTCTATTTTGTTTTTTAAACTGGAAAATACTTCCTCTAAAATGCACAGTTCGAACCTGCAAACAATAAATAACATTGAAACTTTAAAATATAACATGTTATGATATAAATGAACTCAATTGGACTAAAACACTTAAGGAAAAATCCTTCAAACATTAAAAATTGGGCCCAAACCTTTCACAGTCTTTTGCTTATCAGAAGTTGTAAAAGTTAGAATTGGAAATCAATCAAGAAAAATTACCTTCCAATACATCCTAAAATTATTCTTAGAACAATCCTCTATGTTCATTTGACATGTTAAAGGAGAAAGAATGAAAAAATTGAACAAAATTTATAAGTTAAAATTTACCAATTTGCTTTTAAAAATCTTGCAGGCCTTTTTCTTAAAATTAACCCCTTAAAATTTATCAAAATATAAAATAAATGATCTCTATGCAAAGAGGACGTCGAGATATTTCCATAAATTCTTCGTTTTCCCAAAACTAAGCTCTTTATCAAAAGTTATGGCCTTCTAAAGTTTTCTTCACTTGGCATTAAATTTTGGGAAAAATTTCCTTGGCAGGCCTACAGCCCGAATTTTTCACTTGGAACTTAGGAATTTTTTTGGGAAAATTTTCCAACTTTTCCCCCCGCTCCTCCATCCCGTAGCCAATCAGAAGCTTCCACGTGGCTTTACGAGGCAATGACTGAGGCACATAATCCATTTTGACCTTAGCGTTTTAGAAAAAAAAATTGGGAATTTTTTCTAATTTTCCTCCGCCACCCACAACCAATGGTAGGCTGACACGTGGCATCCTTAGGCATCGGCGGAGGCGTGGAACATTTTGCAACTTTGAAACTTTAACTTTTTTCTTTGGTGAAAATCCCAAAGTTTCCCTGCCGCCCCGCGGCCCACAACCAATGGAAGGCTGACACGTGGTAACCTTAGGCGTTGGCGGGGGCGCGGAATGGTTTGTACCTTTGAACTTTTTACCCTTAAAATCTTAAAGTCAAAAATCTCTCCGATGGCCCGACTTCCCACCAGAGCTTTCTCAAGCTAACATGTGTCCTTTACGGACTCGCGGGAGCACATGGCGCAAAGATGACTTTTCACCCCACGCGGGAAAATTTGCAAATGTCTCCCGCCGCCCCCGCCTTTCCCTGGCTTGCCTTAAGGAGCGCCACGTGTCCCTTGTGGACTTGCGGACCCCACGAGAGCGTGGGTGCAAATGTGACTTTTTCCCCACGCGGTAGAATTTTCCCAAGGTCTCCTCGGCCCGCCAACCCACCCTTTGGGAAAATTTTCACCCCTGGGCCTGCAAGCCCGCTCTTGGGGAAAATTTTCACCCCAAGGCCCGCCGGCCCATAACTTGAAAAATATGAGGAGTTAGGAGGACTTCTTTATATCATTGGAAAGGTGAGGAAATTTCCTATCCAATGGGAGTAATTTAGGAAAAATTTGAATGTGCTTAAGTATGAGAAAAATCAAGTTGAAACTTTAATCCTGTTAGAGAATGGGTATGATGAGGAATTTTTCCCTCTGAACCTAATTGGAACTTCTAACCCCAAATTTTGGACCTTATGACCTCTAATAATTATTAATAAAAAGGAAAGTATACTCTAGTAGATTTGAATTGTTCCAGAACCTGTTAGTGACAACTGTTGCCTTGTAACATGATTGTAGATTCTTTTAATAAAAAAAATTATTCCATAATTTTCTTAACTAATCCTAGGTTGTTCTTGGTTACATTAGAGGATGGCTTAAGTTATCATAAGATGGAAACAATGATTCCGACCATTATAATGAACAAAAGAAGATAATCAACCAAACTCCTTTTGTAATAAACAAAACTTTACCATTATCTAGATTTCTTCTTATTTTATCACAAAAGGGTAAGGCGTCATCTAAGAAGAGGCATCCTACTCATTAAGATTCAAGCAACCAAGATAGTTAGACCTTCCCCCCTTTTGAAGATACGAAAGCATCTAACTCACTAGCTATAACCCAAGTCCCATATATCTTGTTGTCCTCATGATACTGACTTTACACAGTCAGAGGAGAGTATACGAGGGTACACCCCACTAAACCTTGTTTAGAAATTACCAAAACTTCATGGAACTCAACACGCTTACCCTCAATCACATATAACTCAGAATCCCAAACTCAAAAGTAAAGAAACCGGATTTAGACTACAACACATAAACCCCTCAAAAATGGCCAATGCAGGTTCACATAATCTATTGGCCCCTCCTAAGTGGAACTCAGAAATGCCAACACTCAAGGATAATATTATCTCTCATGTTTATAAAGAGGGTTAGAGTATCCAAAACCATTAACAACTCGTAGTCAACAAAGTAAATACACGTTCCCGTAATTCAATAACCCAAACTTGTAGTGCACTCTCAATTATTTTGATCAGCTGCAAAGATTCGAAACATCATTGAAGGGGTGTTTATTCCTAATAAGATAATGCCTATAATCTCTTATAATCCTTCCTGGACTTAAGGTAAGGTTTATCAAATTATATTCTCACATAAAGCAAACATCCTCAAAAGAGAGATACGATGATCAAACGGTGAGCATCTAAGGGACGTGACTAGAGTTTAAGGTTTCCATCCCCATGCAGAAATCCCATGTAGAGTCTAAAATCCCCTAGGGAATTGATCACATATCGGTCTTAACAATAAGGGTGGAAAAAGCACTCATCACAGATTTAAAAGAAAAATAACCCCGCAAGCTAGTCGTTAATATTTCAGTACTACTTCAAACGTAATAATAAGAATAAGGTTAAGTATCCTTGTAAAAATTGTATATAGTCAATAGTAAGAAAAAGAGAGAATCATGGGCAACCCCACCCAACATGCAAACTTTGCAATTAAAAGAACATTTCGTTTTGGGGCTAGGTAAACACAGGGAACCCAAAAAAGTAACATACATGGTAAGAAGACTGGAAAATGTCCATATAACTCAAAGTAATTTACCATTTTAACGATTGAAAACAACTCGTTTCATGAAATTGTTAATGCTGGCATATAAATCAAAGGGGTGGTATTCATCATGCCTGGAAAAAGCATCCACATTTTCCACACATCGCGGGGCCTTTGAAATAGAAACATTGGCGAATCATCCATGTTTAACTTGTTGGACGTCTAAACACACTCCATAGCTCACGTTTATACAGAAAGGGGGCTCCAACCCACAAATTGCATCCAAAAGAAAGAATGTTGTCTCAAGGGCTGCCATGATTGAGCATCTACACAAAAATGGATTTGCGCAGGAAGGCCCGAGGCACTCAAAGGAAACACATTGACATGGAAGAGCTAGAAACCACACCTTGTAAACATACTCCTAGCCCGCAATTCGGTTCACTTCACCACATGTAACTAACAAACATCCAATTGTTATTTCCTATCGCAACAACAAGATCCGGTCAAAGGCAACAACTTTGAAACAAGACAAGGGCACCCACCCAGTGTATGGAGGAGAGAGTTTCTCTCCAAAGTTACAGCTACAAGTGCATTGGTAGATAAGTATGTAGAACGTGGGAGCACAAAACAAATAAAGGTGAGCTTCTTACTCAAAAAAAGCAAAATTACAGAGCGACGAGACTTCAACGCCTTCTCCACCATATTGCAGGTCACTAGAAGAGCAAGGTAGGTTTTATTAATACAAGCCTTGAAAAAGGAAATCGGTGGTTAGCTCCCCTACTAGTTGGAGTCCAACACACATTTTCTTAAAGAAGACAAGATGGAATGATAGGTATTCCACCTCCAAACGCATACAACTAAAGACCAGATCTTTTCAAAAAAAAAATTAAACAAGTGTAAGCGTCCAAAAGGGATAAATAAATTATGGGGTGGGTGGATACCTCCACATAAAAAAAAATGTTTTATCAACAAAAGCTATATTTACAAGGCTTGTTACGACGCCTAGATGGCTAAGGAGGAACATTAAACATTAAACACGAACACCATGCCCTAAACAAAGGCACCACCAACAACAAGCTCCTCTTGTGCGAATCAAGGCTCGGGCACGAGAGCGAATAAAGGTAAAATAAAATAGCTTAAAGGTAATTAATAATATTCATGAAAATCGACACAAGATAAAATAATCGTTAATCGACAATGAAATATTATTATTATTATTATTATTTTTACAACCTAAAAATTAATAATAATAATCAATCATAATAATAACGATCAACAGGAAGTTCGATAAAGCGAGAACAAGATTTTCCTTTAATAGGATAATCGTGCAGGGACGCTACAAGGTTCACAACTAGAGGTGTCGACTACGACTCAAGAAGGAAAGATGGAGAGGGAGGGTGCTAAATCTTCACTGCGCAAGGACAAGGTCAACTAACGGTCAGCGGGAGCACACCCTAAACCTTCCCAAGCTTAGCAACAGGGTCGTCGGGGCAAGAGTTGGGGAAATGTTGAACGGGGCATTACACAATCTGAGATTATACAACCTCAACACGAACCATAAGAGTTGACTATTGTGTGGACTGTAGCTGCGGCGCAGTGTAGAGTTACAAAAGGGTGGATTCCAGAGACTATTTTAAATGTTGCCTCTTGATTATTAAATTGTCGTGTCCTATTAATTTTTTCCAGTTTTATAAATAGTTAAGTTTATCATGTTTTACGGACAGTTATTTTTATGGTTTTGACAACCATATATATGCAGATGGCATGTTTGATGTATATTTTTATAGCAAATTCATAGCTTTGAAGATTTGGAATATTTTTATTGTTATGGACATTATTTTTAATAGTTATATATTTATGGGTAAATTCAATTTAGTGAGAAATTTAGAAGCAAATAACAAGATTAGTACTTCCGTCTCATCACGATGCACATCCATTTTATTTGTAAATTGTTTGCAATAAATTTTACTTATATGTTTTTATACTATTTCAAACCAATTAAATATGGCAACCTAACTAGGGGGACCAAACTTGAGCAGAGTCAAAATATGATTTTATCACTTTGGGTGTGTATATAATCAATTTGTCTAACATTTATGTTTGATCCTTCCACCGTTTTTTATTAACCATCAAATATGCTTCAGTTTCCATAGTAGCAAAAATTTCAAGTGGCTTCTATAAATATTAAACCATCTAATAGCTACATCCTTAGCACCGATTACTAAACTATAACATGAAAGCACCTACAATGTGCCATTGGGTGCAATTGCTAGTCTTATATATCTCAGCGTCCCTCTTTTGTAGGTGCCATTGGGATTACAAGAAAATTCACACCATACGAAAGATTTGTTGTTTTCTTACTTCTGGAGCGGTCACTGCAGCGACTACTTAAGAAAATGTATTTTACAAAATATTTTGAAATTTTTTCGTGGGGTGTCACTCCCGCGACCTCTTGTGATGGGGTCTTTGAATACGACAAATTATCTTGTGAAATTTTTTGCTGGCGCGGGCCCTTGAAAAAGTGCTGACTGGATCTTGTCGATGTGTTCTTTGTGGACTACCACTTTGGCATTTGACTCTGACTCAGGGACCTCCCAACCCATCGACCAGAGCTCCTTATGTCATCTGTGTTAAAACTCCATGTTTCCCATTCCACTTTCCGGCACCCACAAACCAGTAATATCTTACAACTCCCTCTAATTTTGAAATTTGAATAGCCTGCCAATAGAATTTCAAATTTCCCCTAAACCTAGTAGTAATCAGATCTAGCTCTTATTTCAAATCATATTCTTTTCATGGCAGGTTTCAAGAAAGTCTGCAAGCTGTAGAGGGTCTCTCCAATGGAAAACCTGTGCCATTGGGATGAAAGATTTGGCAAACCATCAGATTGCTTTGAAATGGAAGAATGAAAAGCAGACGGATGGAAAAATTAGACACTAAGAGAAATAGATCACATGTTAATTTGAAGTCTTGTTGAATACTTGGATTTCTGTGATGAGATCTGCTACTGCAGGATCTGTGACCACGAGCTCTCCTTCGAAGGTTCTGAGATAGGGCAACAATCGAGGTGTTAGACTGTGTTGAGAGTAGACGAGTCCAAGTTGACTGAAAATCTTGGATATGAGTTTGCAGAGCTCGTGTTGGGGAAACTAAGTTGCAAAAATGGTAAAATCCAGAAAGCCACCGGGGTTGGAGTATTTGAAGGCTAGTACAAAGTGATATTGAATCCTAAATGGAGTGTTGTCAAGCTAGGATGAAGAATTTTAGCACTCTGAAATATGAAGGAAGAACCCTTGAACTAGATTCAACCCATCTATGAATTATTTTGTCGCTCCTGATCCGTATGTTGGGATTTTACACACAAAGACATCAATAAATTCTAGGTGAACAGGGGAGCTCGCAATCCATATGGAGGTTGTTAAGAGAGAGGAGCTCAAACAAGGATTGAATTTAGTGGTTCGTATTTTATGATTCGTTGTGTGGTTGTAGTGCTTAATCTAGAAAAAGACATCTATGAGATTAAGTTCCAAAAGGAACTCGTGATGATTTTGTGAGAAATGCAAAGGAGTAGCTCGGTGTGTTGACCAAGTAGCTCTGTAATTTCTTTTCAAAATTGTTGAATACAAGGATTGCAAATACAAAATAAGTACCTTCAACTCTTCCAAGAAAATTCATATTTTCTAAATAGGAGTGTGACGCCCATAAAATATGGGCACAAATTTCATGAATGGTATTGCCCTTAATTCATTCCAAACCGCTCAGTAATAAATCCGGACCATTCAGTAAACATTTTTTTAGTATCAACGATTTATTTATCTATAGTTGTTGTTAGTGGCGAATGTATAACTATTGTGGTTTCTATTCCTATTGGCCTTATGGTGAAGAACATGTGCTCTTGAAATAGAGGTCACAAGTTCAAATCCTATAGGGGGTAGGGTATGTACACCTCGTTTGTAGCAAAGTTAGTTGCCTCCCGCATGTGAGTATGAGGTAGTCCCATATGCTATAAGCCGCTTGTAGACCCAAAAACAGCCTCCCCATGGCATCGTGGACTGTAAAAACCTATTATTTATATATTAACTCAAATGAGGAATGAATAGAGGGGGGAATTGGTCTCCACGTGTGCCAACATGGCCTACAAACAGATCGTAGGAGCCGCTTCATGTCTGTCATTTATCTATGTTACGTCTCTCATGCACCCTGTTTAGATTCCATCCTCCATAGTGTCGTTTACAATAGTGTTCATGTTCCCCTTTATGGAGGTTTAAGGGACAACATGCTAGAGGGAAGTCTCACTTAAAAGATAAAAAATGTTGAAGAATGTTTTTCTTCAAACATCTTTCAATCGAACCTTCTAAATATATGTCAAAATATTGTTTCAAAACTTTCATTAAAATTGAAAAAGATTAACATTCCAATGAATGGAGTCACGGAGTGTATTTTTATTGATATATTTGACCTACACACTAAAAAACCTTTTGGGTATTGTTCTTTCAATTTAAAAATAATGATATGTGATGTTCTAAGTTTATTCCAAAAGGATTTTTTTGTCAAACAAATATGTACTCTTGTAATATAATATGATGGAAAAGATAATTCTAATTATTTAGTGAAAAAAATTACATTTAGGTGGTACACTCAAAATACCGATAGGGAGGAATTGGAGAGGTTAAAGTAGAAGGATTAAAGGTGAAACATTACTATGCAAGGATAATTATGATGAAAAAGGAGATTGAGAGAGGAGAATTTGTGAGTTGAGGAATTTGTTAAAGGGAACATAAGCAAACATTTTTTCCATGATAAATCATATATGGACTACATGTTGTTTTTTTCTTACTATTTCCATGTCGTCTATTTAGTGCAATGTTTTTCAAACATTGAATTTGCTTAATAGTTGTCAACTTGAAAAGTTTCTAATTTTTTTATTGGATTTGCAATTTTTAAGGATTCATGCAATGAATTAGTTGTGTGTTTTGATAACACAAATGTGGAAGGTAAGAAAAAAATCAATAAACAAAAGTGAAAATATGGCATATACTCAATGCAAGTGTACCAACTCAAGGGCCTAGACATCCATATCTATAACAAAAATGATGATTACTTTTGTTGATGCTTTGTTGTCTCTTCAAAGAGAGGATAAGTTATACAATGAGGATGTTCCTTTTATCCTTAAGTAGTTGATTTTATTTAATACCCAACAAAACCATAACATGCGTAGAGGAAGGTTGATACAAGTGTCATCAATTTGTTGTTCCAAATGCTTGATTTATCGACATTATTTTCCATAGAACAATTTACATATAATAGTAGTCAAATTATTAATAGAGGTGGATGCACATGTTCAAGTGTAGAGTAGTTTGTTAGGTATAGACTTTACAAAATTCATTTAATAGACTATTTTTATGTCAACTTTAGAATTCCTTCCCAAATTTAAAATGTGTTTTTGTGCATACTTGGGAATTCCTATAAAAAAAAATTATCAAAATTTTTAGTACATGTTATCTCTTTGGTTTGCATAAAACTCAATTTGTTGTTGGATTCATGAAAATTCCACTAAGGGCCGACCAATGTTGATATATTTGCCATTATGTTATAATATACTATTATATGTTATTAATTCACCATAGTGTAGTAATATAATATAATTCAAACATTTGTTAATTTTGAGATTTCAAAGTTGAAGCCAAAGGTAAAATTGAATAAGTTTGTGAAAAACTAGAAAGTATAAGCCAAAAAAGTCAAAGGTATGAGTGAAAAAGGTAAGAGATAAAGTTTACATTGTTAAGGCATTATGCAAAACTGTTGTCACCCTTGGTCGGCCTTTACCGAGAGCGTATTCTAAGATTTAATATTATGTAAAATGAAAGACTTACAATTATTAATATTTTTGGAATAATATATGTAATAAAATTGTTGCTACATAAAATTATCATATTTTATATTTATTAAAACTCATGTCCTTTGTTTCAACTTCTATTATCATTTTCATTTCCAATAAAAAAACGTGCTTTTCCATTTTTAATAGAAATGAAAATAATAATAAAAAATACTTAAGTTTAACATGTTCAATATATATTGTCCACGTGAAAAAGGAGAATATTGTACATTTACAATATATTATAATAAATACATATTTTACTAATATATATTAATGACTAAAAACTTATATTTTGTTCCTTGGCGCATTTGAAGGGAATGGGAGGCTTTGTGTTATAAACATTAATTTTTAAAAAAGGAGGTGATGTTGTTGTTTTTTGGTCATAGGCTATGGCTAAAGGGGTTGGAACTTTTATTAAACAAGAGCCGCAAGGCGGCCAGTTCCTGCCATGTATGCTGCAAGTAGTTTGATATAAATTTAGCATTTATATTGAATAAGTAAAATGAATGTCCAAGCATTTACGTAGTTACATTAAGGACATTTGAATTCATATCCCAGAGTAATGAAGAGTCAAATGTGTATGCAGTACCAAACACTAAATTACATAAGCTCGTATATAAGAATGAAATCATAGTAGTTTTACACCAGCAAGAGAAAAAATGAGAAATTGAATTTAAAGTGGTAAAACTGCAAACAATGGCATGAAAACAAGCTTAGAAACAGACTCAAATTTCCACAAGAGGGAAACAAATATTCATAGCAAACTTCTTTGACAGTCCATTAAATAGACAGGTGGGTTTCTGTTGTTTCAGCTGCATAAAACAGTTGAATTTAATGAATGCTATAATAATTAATTTATTGTTGATAACTTTTGTGGTTGCACTCACCATCAGGGCAATCCAAATTGCTTTGAGTGCAACATGAAAAGTTTGTCGGAACAAATTAATTGATTTAACAAAAATTAAATATAACTGTTCTGCGCAGAAACACTCCAGAAACGGACTTGCAGATAAATATTAAAATTTGGGTAAAGTAAGCCTAGGGGTTTCTGAGCTCACAATTTCTTCACGATGAGATTGCTACAGTCTTCTGGATGTCGAGTAATGATAAATCACTTAAAGAAATCAATACATCATTTTCAAATTTAACTCTACATAACATTAAGGGATGAGAAATCCTAGAGCCATCCATGTCCTATTTTTTCGCTCAAGCAATTCATTTATTTTGGAAGATATAATGGAACAATAAGATACAAATTGGTACACAAAATTGAGCAATGGTATTGGCAGTTTAGGTTCGTTTCTCTGAATTGAGTAACGTGAAAGCAGTTAAGTAGACTCTTCTGTCGGCCGGTGCAGACTGCACATAGATTGCATGTAAATGTCTCCACCTCCACTCTTAACTAGTCTTTATGTCCAATCAAAACTTTGTTCAAGGAAAAAGGTCCACATATCCAGTCACAACAGCTACTCCTAAGATCACAGTAGAAGGAAGAATTACAAATAATCTATACCAATGCTATACCAAAACTGGAACTGCATGCCACGTCCAAAAGATACAGAGAAATGCGAAAGAACAGATGCTGCCAAAACTCCAAATCAAATTTGTACGCAGAAAATTCAATGGACAGTTCATTAATTAAATGCATTGGTCGCTATTTCAAAACGCTAGTTTCCTTTTGTTGAATCTCTGAAATCATCAAATGTAGCATACAAAGGTAAAAAGGAATAAAACAAGGCATCTATAAGTGACTTAAAGCTAATATGTTTATCTTTATCTTGAAAACAGTGGGAACAGAGCTGAAGCGGCAAAACACATCGACAGCAGCCCCGGGTTTAACAAATTCATTTTGTGCATATGCTGTAATCATTACAGCCCACAAGCCATAATTTGTAAAGAGTAAAAACTTTTGCATTTACGACAGATTTCTGCACAGAACAATATCCGTTTAATCTATATATTCTGGTAAACGGGAGAAGTTTGACAAAAAAATATATACCAAAATTTAGATGGGAAAAACACAGATGCGATCAGTACATTTTTTTTTTGTAAATGTTTTTCCTGAATATGGGAGGCCTTTACATAGCTTGAAATTCTATACAACAGTACCAAGTTCTGTAATGCGGGATGTAGAAAGGCAAATTATATATTTAGGATGTAAAGCATATACAGCAGTCTGCGATTTCAAAATGTGACAACATTTGGAAGAGGTATGTGCCAAGTTCAAAATATTATGGTTGTATACAATGGGTGGTTTGTTGGAGTAGTAGATTTTTTGTAATATGTCAGTTGCTTTTCTCTATTCCTGCGGAAAAGCAAGAAAAGAGTATGAGTGACAAGAAATTGAAAGCGGAGGAGATTGCATGAAACTTGTTATGCAAAGAGTAGTTGAAAGAGTCACCTTAGTTGTTTTCCCAGTTGAGCGCCATAATGGCATTTGTTTGGTTCGAGTGAATGTCCTTGTTGCTTGAAATCCCGCAGCAAATAAATGACAATCTTATTCTTAAAGTATTCTTCATGTGAAACTCTTGTCGGTGCAGAAGCAACATTTGCAGCGGTTCACGGTCAGTATGCATTGGATATTTTTGTTTTTGCTGGATTTGAGGTTGCAAATAAGCCGGTGTTTGAAGCTATAAGGACATTGTTGTTGGCAGAAGCGGCATTGCAAAAGTTGTTTGTCTATTGTTTGGAAGGTTTCCAGTGATGAGCCACATTTATTGCAAATGATCTCAAATGGTATGGAGTAGATGTTGGCGATAGTCAATGTACCTTGCACCTGCATGATGAGAAATTGTAAATGAGCAAATGCAGAGGTAGAATATTTGAAAGAAAAGATGATATAAAAAGATGACGTTGCAAATTGTTATTTATTGCTCATATAGAACTCACCTCTATAGTTGTGTTTAACATTTCTTTTAAGTCTTGTAGTGCTTTTTCCATCCTCAAGGGCGTGATGAATGTTGACTGAGTAGTCTTCAAGGCCTTGTCATTATCATTTCCACCACGCTTTGCAACATTTTTGAACAAATAAAATGTGTGTTTTTGTTTTTGTAGTTGTTCCTCTATTGCTGTAAATAGAGGTTGAAATGTTCCAAATAGGTATAGCTGCAGTTAGAGAAGAAAATGTTTAGTATTATGCAATGAAGAGCACCTAGAATATGAAGTTTGTGGAATACTAGGAGTTTACCCTTGTTGTGTCTTCTTCCGTTGGCCCATCTTTAATTTCTAGGATAAGTTGGAGGCCAATCTGTTTAGCAGAGGTTACAATTGCAGCAATTGTTCCAATTACAGCAATTGTTCCAATTGCATATGGGCTCAGTATTGTTTAACAATTGCTTAACAATTGTGTTTGGAATGAATTTATATTCTATTGAAAGCGGCGGAGTTCTTTCTACGGTCTTTGGATTCATTGAGAGTAAGATCACATCACAGTCTCCACGGTCATAATTGGTTTTAGATGCAATGCTGAAATTTGTGATTTGTATCCCTTTTCCAGCCCACAACTTTGTCTTCATGCATCGGGATAAATTTGTGGGTAACATTTAGAGTAATCGATTCAACTTTCTCATCGCAAGATCTCGCTCGCAGGAGTTGTTTTCCCGATTTTTTACGCAAAGTAGTTTTATATACCACGAGCACATCGCCTTGGAAAATGTTGCCAATTGTGAAAGTGTTAAGGTCATCAATGGATGTGAGGGATGGAGTTGATGTTGCTTGCCTGCAAAGAATGTAGAATATTTCAGCATATGTCAATGAAATCATATATAAAGTTAATGTAGTTTGTTTTGTACATACCTTTTTGGCTGGCTCTTGTCTTCTTCTTGTCCTTCTATGTTGTCAAAGGCTCGTTTCATGGCTCCTGCGATAACAAGGTATATAGTGCAATATGAGAAAAACTTAGTTTGTTGTTATAATTGGACAAACAGTGTAAATTTGTTATGGAAGAAACAATAGTATTGAATTGATTATAATTGTACTTTTGGATGTTAATATTGCATACCTTATAGCAGTGTATAGTTTCAGTGGAGAGAAGTGCATTGTACAAGGTGTTGTTGACATTGTGTAGTATTTGGATTTTGATTTAATAGAAATTGGTTAGTGAAAAGTATAATGTATCGTGGTCACTCCAATACGTATCTGTTCTAACAATGCAATGCCTTTGAGGATTTGTTTTAGACCATATGTGGTCGATAATTGGCATTGAAGATGAAATTTGGTTTTGCTTGATGAAGTGCATTTGGTGAGTTCGCATATGATGAATGAGCGTTGTCTCGTTCGCTGATTTCTTGTTGATGTCAATATTGAAATCACCTATTATGTGCACGTTGTTTCTTGCTTGTGTATCCGCCAAGGCTTTGTCAATCGCATAAAGAATTTCTAAAAAAGATGCAATTAGCTTTCGCATAAAAGTTTACTATGGATATTTCTTTGTTATGAATGGTAATGGTTACAAGCAGCACTTCTACCTTATTTTCTCGGTATTCAATAGTTTCAATATTTGAAATATGTTTTTTCATGCAAATCATTATTCCATGTACGTGTCGCATAGAAATGCAATTGAAATGTTGTTGTAGTGTGTGTGTTTGTGTGGTCGGGGTATGCGTTTCTTACAAACATAGTATGTCTACTTGCATTAAATCATAGTCATTGAGTATGTCTTCAGCATGTGCTTTGAGGCTTCTTGTGTTCAAAGATGCAATAAGGAGCTCAGATTGGGATATAATTGTTTGCAAATCATTTTGCAATTTCCATGTCGAATTTTTCGTGAGACGCATCATCTCTGCTGTTATCTCTTCTCTTACCTTAAAATTCTTCATTTTCAACGGTGTTAGTAAGTACAAAGACTCAATATTTGTAACTCGGGATAGTGCTATGTATGTTAGTCCATGTTGTGTGACACCAGCTGGGTTGAAGGCAAGTCCTTCCATTGTGAGGCCTTGGGATCTGTGTATTGTTCGTGCACATGCTAATTGTATTGGAAATTGTTTCCACATTGTTAGGCGTGTTCGAGTTTGGGAATTCGGTGCTAGTCTAGTAATACGTAGGATTGGTATCCAACTCCTGTCTATCATATTGTCGTACAAGTGAGCGAGTTTTTTTGTTTGCATATGCCCAATATGAGGGTCATTAAATTTTATCCATACTACGTCCATTTCGTTTAGAAGCATGTACGATTTGAATATTCCATCGGATCCATTGACTAACCCGTCTTGAATGTCATAATTACCAGCGAATATTTCTACAAGCATATCAGTTTTCAGTACAATAGTTGATGGTAGAGTGGCGGTGTGTCGATGTGGATGGTGTACATTGTACTCGTCGTCCTCTTTGTCTATAGCATGTAGCGTAAATTGTTGTCCAGGAGAAATGGATAACATTTGATTGTTGTGTTTTTTGACATCGTCATTTTTGTAGAAGAGATATGGAAATTTTGGATCGATAGGAGGTGTTCGCAAGCATGATTCATTCACATAAGATAAGTCAGACTCTATTTGTTTTCCTGTGCGCATACGATTTAGGATAGAAATGAATTTTTCATTTTTTTTGATGCATTGTTTTGTTTAGTTGGTAGATTTTCACATTGTCTTTCCAAAAACAATATGGAATTTGTTGATCATTGAATGTAGGATAATGAAATATGAGGGAGTCTTGTGACGGGTTGTGCTTGGTAAAAGTATCCACAAAAGAGCATATCGATGTTGCCAAAGTGTTCCGTGGGACTCGCATGCTTGGATTTTGCAAGGCGTTTAGACGTTTTTAGTCATTTTAGATGTCAAAATACAGGCACTTTTAAAATATGACCGTCATGCTTGACAGGCAAAATTATAATTTAAATGTCAAAATGACATGTACATTACAAATTTAATAATATATATATATATATATATATATAGTTAGTTAGTTAGTTAGTTAGTTAGTTAGTTAGTTAGTTATAGTTAGTTAGTTAGTTAGTTAGTTAGTTAGTTAGTTAGTTAGTTAGTTAGTTAGTTAGTTAGTTAGTTAGTTAGTTAGTTAGTTAGTTAGTTAGTTAGTTAGTTAGTTAGTTAGTTAGTTAGTTAGTTAGTTAGTAAATTACTTATTATATTATATATATTTTGAAATTCATCAAAAATCTAATATAAATAAAAATCAAAATTTAGAAATATTTAGAAAAAAAGAAAGAATCTTGCAGATTTGCAGTTGCTATCTTTTTCATGAGTATGAAATAGAAACTATGAAATAGAATTAGAAACTGCACAAAGTGCAGATTATTAATTACTAACTTACACACCTTACTCAGAGTCACAATTCACAAATCCCTCCACTCGTAGACTGCAGTCGCACTATGGTGAATAGTAAATACTAATATTAAGAGCCCATCAAATTATCAATGTGGCGCAACAAGTTTGGAGAAGCTATGGTCAGGATGGGGACTGGGAGCAATAGCATACAGGTGTCCACTGGATCTCAGGGTGAAATCAGAAAGAACTGCCGCATCATCTTATGAACATCTCTTGTTGCTTTACAAGGATAGATTCTTTCATCGTGCGTTGCTCACTCTTGGCACTGCAATTCTTTCATTCTTTTGTTCTATGCCAGTCAAATATGACCGCCACGAGGGAATCGAGTGAATAATGCCAGGCTCAGCAAATTTTGCTACCTTAAATACAATATATGTTAATTGTATGTGACTCTTTCCTTTGTTTATTATATGGATTGGATATATTTTTGAATGAGCCACTTATCTCTTGGCTATATGGAAGGGATGGACATTCCATCATTTGACATCGAGGCTTGTAAAAAAGAGTTGCATCAATTTATTGATACACTCCACTCAGGGTGTGAGGGATTTTCTATTAGAGAAGCATGGAGGGTTTTTGTATTTCTAAAAGTTGGCAAACCAACTTTCCAAACATGGTAAAAGCGTGGCAGAGTACACTTTTGATTCCTGTAAGTACAACAGCATGTGAACGAGGGTTTTCAAAGCAAAACCTAATTAAAGATATAAGAAGATCAAAGCTAGAAATCATAACATTGGATGCACTCATGCGAGTATCACTAAATGGACCCGATCCTTCTATAATCGACTGAGAGAAAGTGTATGACATTTGGAGAGGGGAAAAACAAAAAAGGTCACAAAATATTTTGTGAAAGCATGGTTGATCAATGTAAGTTTTAGCTCTTTGATAAACTCATTTTATCTAAATAAAATTTGTAGTGATGTTTTATTTCACATGATGTTTATATTCTACTAAATATCTAGAAATATTATGCATTTAATTTTATATTATTTATTTCAATTTCATTTTAGAAATTTATTTAAAGTTATTTTTTCAATCTTGTAGATGTAAAATTTTACTCAATTTTTATTTTTTGTAATAGTTATTATAAAAATAAATTTGACGTGCATATTATATTTTGAATGTCAAATGACATCCATATAATTTTTTAGACCGTCAAATAAGATTATTGTGACATGTAACATTGAACGTCAAAATCCAAACACGTGGGAGTATGCATTATATCTCGCAGTCATTTGTCTATAAAATACAAGGATCTACAACCCACCAATGATATTTCATCAATAAGAATGATTCGTATTTGTTGATATTGCTTTGATAATGTGTCTAATGATTCAGAAGTTAATGGTATCAAGTTTGTTCGATTGAATGGTAGTAGGAATGCAGAGTGTATTGTCACTCCACCAGCATTGTATGCAGCCTTTCCTGTGTATGCTAGTATCAATCCTTTTGGTTTGAGTGGATCGTTGTCTACGAAATTGTCGTAGAAGCGTACAAGTGTCTCGTATATCAATTTTGTTGTAAATGTTTTCCCTGTACCTGCACCTCATGTTAGAAAGAGGTGGAATGGATTTGATGGGTTGAGTCACTTTTTTGTTGCTATGTCTTTAATGATTGCTTGTTGTTCTCTGTTTAGCATTCTTCTCTTTTTGTAGTAGTCAATGGTTGAAGATATGAAGGGATGCTTCCCAATTTCAAATTTGTTTTTCGTGTTTTTGTTTTTGTTGAAATGATATGTAAATTGCAAATCAGATTTCAAGTCATATTGTTCGTTGACATAATCATTTTCTACAGGTTTTCTCATGTTGTCAGGAACATCGTTGTTTAGCTCTTGTTCTCTAGTCACGTCATCGATGTCACCCCATGTAGGATTAAGTTGGAAAGTGAATTTAGATTCGTTGTGTTTGATAGTTTGTTCATGATATGCATATGCTTGTTTCCAAGTTGCAAATCCTTGTTGCAATGATCTCTCATCGATGACGAAGGGAACATATAGCAACAACTTTTCACGATAGTAGTTTTCATTATCAACTTCTTTGTTGTATCTGATATATCGTATGATGTTTTGCTTTCTTTCTTTCTTTTTCACTTGTTTCTTTGGTATTCTGACACAAATTCAGATAGGCAAATATGTGTTAGTGCAGCTGGTCGCTTGATGTAGTGATCTACAATCAATTGGCACATTATGTTATCTGATTCATCAGGCTCTTTACTCAAAAGCATTGGCGGCTTGAGGACAAGTGTGCGTTGATCTGATGGACTCGTGTCTATGAAGACACATTTTCTAGAGCAACTATGCAATGGCAATGACAGAACAATATGAACTGCTTGCTGAGAAGAAATTTGTTGGGTGTTGAGCAGTGTGTTGCCTAGTTGTCGCACCATTTCAATTGCATCGATATTTTTTTCTTGGTGGTCTTTTCTAATTTTTTGAAATGATTTTGTTGTTGACTTGTCAAGTTTAGTCATATACGATGTACAATAATGTGTTGCTGCATGTGCATTGAGCACATATTGGGCATCCGTGTTAGCTCTCCATAGTTGAGGAACTTTTTTAGAAAAGCTATTGGTCCATGTATGTGAAGGTTTTCGTGTCAAAAAAATCCTTGGTTGTTTTAGTGTGCTTTTTATTGCCTGTATATATTCCAGCTCATTGATTTTTAATTCTGCCAGGAACATGTCAAAGGTGTCTTCTTTTTTATATTGTTTTTTCTCTAACATAGCAAAAATGTCCTTTGCATTTTGAATTTCCAATTCTGTTGGTTGGTTGGAAGGCTCAAGGATCATGGTTCTTCTCATCGGAGGTATAGGGAAATTATATCTGCAATTTAATTTTGACTTTCTATAGCATCTTTTGGTGTGGTGATGTTCATGTATTCTTGCAATATCGCTTCCGTGTTGTCCATGTTGCAAGATATGTATTTGTTTACAAAAGATTCAATTTCATTATTCTTGTTTTGTCCATAAATTGGTGTGAATTTGGTCCATACCAAGAAGTGTGTATGTTGATTTCCTCAGTTTTGGAATTGTTATGGAGAAGTGATCTTGTATTGGTCCAAAAATGATTCATCTTTGTATATCATCGTACTCAATGCTTTCAATCTGTAGTTGTAGTAGCGTGTACAAGTGACAAGGTCATTTCTTATAAGGAAGTCGTTGTCTAAAGTGAGAAAGTGATGGTTTTGAGTAGATTTACATTTCTTTTGTTGTATGATGGATTGATTGGACAATGTTAATGTGAGTGGTTTCCACCGCTCAAGCACTTGTAAATGTCAAAAAGAAGGTTGGTGGACCTAGCTGTCGTATCATTGCAAATGTGTTTCTTCAGTAATTGCTGTAAATAATCTAGAGATGTGCGTATTTGTTTGAAGTCCATGTATCTAATATTTGATTCCAACAATTTTTCCAAGTTTGGTTTGTATTTAACATCTCTTGCAAGTAACTTTCTACCTTTCAATTGTGCTTTTCTTATCCTCACCCACATGGTTCTCGACACCTGGCCTATGATAATCTTAAGCGCTTTGAAGAAAATGTTTGTTGTATGATAATAAAAGCACGATTTGCATGTTGCAATTCCCAATGTGCAATTTGAAGATATGAAAATGAATTCATTATATTGTCAGGTCGAGGATCACCATAAAAAAGTGTTGGGAAATTCATTTCTTCAGCAAATTTGTCTTTGAAAATACCAAGTGGATGTTGTCCTTCTGCAGGTGCAACTTGTATTAATTTATTTTGCAAATCATGAATGCAATGTGACTCTGTGAATCCATGCACCATGGTTTCATTTGGTGCATCTTCTTCGTCTTCACTGCTTGTGCTATCAATGTCTTGGAGCTCATCTCGAGTGTGGTTTTTTGTGTCAATATCATGAAATAGTCTCTTCCAATCCTTTTTGACATGTATTTTTTCCATTTGATATAAGTTTCTCTTGCATAATTGTTGCAAAGCACGCATGATAATGTATGCTCATACTTTTCCTTCTTTGAAAGGGTTTTTGTATTGAAGTCTTCTTTTAAGTTCCACTCCAATTGTATGTGTCTCGTCTAAGGATCGTGGCAAGGCCTTTTGTATTATATTGGTATTGGAAGGGACATTGATGATTGCGCCAGTCATTCCTATTTGTGGTTTTTTGTATCCTAGCTCTCTTATTTGTGCAAATGCAATTCGAAGTGAAACAAGTCATTCTTCAAGTTCAGTAAGCATTTTGACACATAACAAGGACTTGTTTAGTTTGATGTTGTCTGGTGATGCATGTTTTGGCATGTTTCCAATTTTCAATGACCCATTTACACTTCTTGCATATTTTCTTACACATTATAGCTTTGTCCTTTTTAGCCAAAGTCATGTATGTTTGTTTTTCTAATTGAGTAAATTACACCATATTGTAGCTAAAATGCAATTGCTTGCAGATGGGACATGCATGTTTTGGTGTGTCTTGGATTTTTTTGTTAAATTTTGCAATGGGTGTATTTACATTGCATCGTGTGCTTATTATTGTAGTTTTTTTGTTTCTAGCAATAGACTTCAAATGACGAAGTGATGGTTTAATTGTGCCGGAATTAGATATTGTAGTTGATTATATGGTTTTGAATTTGCTTGTTGTGATTGTTCTTTGATTATTGTTGAATTACTACATCGAGCAATAGACTTCATGTAGCGGATGGATGTTTTACTTGGTGGTGTTGTCAAAGACAATCGTTGAGTATTTTGTTTAGTAATTGAGTCTTTTTGACGATTCATAGTTAGCGGTTCAAAGTGGACGTGTGTTGTTTCTATTTCAAAATATATTATATTAAAAGCTGCTTTGGGTTGTGCGCAATTGGAATATGTGGTTAGAATTAATTTTTCACTCGATGACCACAAATTAATTGTTACATTGAGTAATAGAGATACCCATTCCAGGCAAAAATTCTTTCCCTCGATTTGCCCTTGTTGGAAAAATGTTGCCAAGTTCACAATGTAATCTTGCCAATTCGAAATTTTTGGTATCTTTCGAATGAAGTCGACTGTTAAGTGTTTTTCCAAGAGACGAAATGCTGCAGGATTTCTAGAAAGTATTGCATTGCAGAATGATTGAGCGATGTAACGGCGTAAGCACTGTATGTCATATTCTCCATTCGTTAAGAGGCAAATTGAGTTGAATAAGCTCTCACCACAATCACAGGGGTGTGTAACTAGTCTAGACAATCCATAGTTATTTAATTGATTTGAAATGGCAGACCAATTCAATTCGATCTCGCCACAAGAGCGCGATAGTTGCACATGTGTCATTGGAAAATTGTAGTTGTCATTTTTTTTGCAATATAATGGTTCATAGTGACCTGCTAATGGATTTGTGTCATGGAATAAGATGTAGTACGAGAAGTTGAGGACTATTTACATTAAATCAAAGGTAATTCATTTTTGTTGTAAAAGACCAAACACATATTTGTATATTCAACCATCTAGATAGCCAATTAATGCAAAAAGTGTCGCCCCATAGTCCTGTTTTGGAACAATGCAATGCAGACAATCGCATTCTACGTAAATATGTTTATATGTCATGTATTCCATGCATAATCTGCAATTGCACTGGGTCTAATTCTAGTTGATAAGATTTTAGTGCATCGGGTTCACCTCTTTTTAAACAATTCAGGAAATGATAGCTGATGTCGTTACGTAGTTCTAAAGATGTATATTTGAAGTGTAGAAGCACTTGAAATGCGTCGAACAGGAAATCCCCACATGGTAAGAAAATGTTGGTTCTCTTACTAAGTTTTTTTCACTTAAAGCGTCATTGATGGAAGCGTACTGCACTCTATCCATTTGTTTGTAGTCTTCTACAATTATTGGTTTGTCGCATGTTTGATTGGTTGTTCTATATTGATCTATTGTTCGTTTACGTTTTTTGTTAACAAACTCCATTGAGCACAGAAAGCAATAAACAAGTAATGTTTTGAATATGTACCTTTGCGTAAGAGCTACAATTATTTTGTTTGTAATAAATCACTTAGTCGTGAACACCTGCAACATAGACAACACAATAACACAAAAGTAGATATTAAAAAATGATACATTTTTATAAGATTTGCTTTCAATTAAAATTGAAAAAGATAATAACTTATTACAATTAAATCTGGAATTAATTTTTTGTTTATGTCTAAATGTATATATCTACTTATTTTTCCTTTTACATTTTTTTGTTATTTTTTATGTCAATAAGTAAAAAAGTGTTTCGTTTAATGTTAAATAATTTTTCCCATTAAAACGTTTTTTTTATATTATCCACATTCAAGGAAAATATTCAATCAAACATTTCTATACCTACTTTACAAATTGAAGTCCTAATTTTTTTAATTTTTTTATTTTGCTTACAAAGTTGACCAAATATCTTTTAATTTTTTCAAAATATTGACTATTATAAATCATTATAATAGCAATATGAATATCCCGAAAAATCAAAGTCTCACTTGTAATAGTCATATTGTAAAAGATTTGATTTAGATATAAAATATATATATTATTATAAATTAGTGTAATTTAAATCTAAACTGCATGTGCCACGTGCGACCTGAAGGCAGTGCTGTCAACAGGTTGAGACACCAACGAAATTTATTTAGAGAATCCATAGACCTGTTGTCCATAGTTTTTCTGCATTTTCCTGTCAACGGGTTTTTCTTTGGGGTGAAAAAATGGTTGCTTATGGCAAAAGAAGGGGCAGTTTTCTTGGGGTCTATTCATAATTCTGGACTGGTTCCGTGAAGCTAGTGCCCGACCTTCGAAATGGGGTTTTCAAACCATGAGTACCCATCATTGGTGCAGGTGTGTAGATGTATATATACAATGTGTGTGTGTTACGGTCACAATGCTGATGTTTGGTGTCTTGGAATCGTGATGTAATGCCCCGTTCTTCATTGCTCCTTTGCTTCTGCTGACGGCCACCGTGCTTCTTATAGCTGAACATTGTTGCATTTCCTTTGAAACGTTAGTGTTTCGCCTTGTCGAGTTTAACTGTTGGTTGCTAGTAATAATGATAATAATAATAATAATAACGACATTATGATTGTATTTCGATCAACGTTTGTATTTTGTTATTATTTTTCTTTTTGTCGATTGTTATCGACATCATCCTTTGATATCGTTAAACCATCCTATTGTTTTGCTTGTCACTTCCGCTGGTCGAGCCTCGTTGCGCAAATGAGGAAGAGTATGATTTGTGGTGGCGCCACGGATTGGAGGTGGTTTTTAAATGGCGTTTGGACTCCTCCCAACCACCGAACTGCAAACAGTTATGGTATTTAATGTTTTTCCCTTGCGTGAGAGAGATGGGAGTCGGTGGAGTCCTGAATTTCTTCACCTTGATCTCATTTGGATCCTTTTATTCAATGCGTATGGGTGGATGAGTGTTGGGCAGGTTTTGTGGGAATGAAGGCCACCTGCTTCTTTAATTATTTCATTTCTGCTTGGTTTATCCCACGTGCTGTGGGTAAGAAATATCTCTTCCCTTTTTGGTAGTGGGCCGCATACTTTAATTTTAGATGTTCTCAGCAAATCTTTCCCAGATTTTCTTGTTGTTAGCTGCGTGGAGGGTTGGTGTTTGTGCAGGAATTTTTGTACTCCTTTTCACCTGCTACAGCCTGCATTTATTTTTCTCTGGCGCTGGCGCTGAGCTTTCAATCGGATTTTATTAATTGTTCTTCCCTGTGTTTACCTTTTACCTGCTCTGGCTTTGTTGCTGGCCGCGTGAGTTGTGTGGTGAAGGGAGTTTTCTTGGCTGCGTTTCCCCTTCCTTGCTGCTGCTCTTTCCCTGTTCCAAACGTGTCCTTGGGTGCTGCGAGGTGTGTTCTTGTTCAGAATCTACGTAAAACAGCCTGCAACAGCTTTTAGCCAGAAGCAGACACGTTGCAGTAAGGTAGAAGTTTTTTTTTAGCGCCTCCAACAAGCAGGTCATCCAACTATGTTGTTGTTCAGTATCGACTGCATCCTTAATTCGGGATTCTCCTTCAAGGTATTTTTATCAAAATCGACTGTGACAGTGAGAGAGTTACCAGGAGACCTGATGAAATTTATTGCTAAGATTCTCTATTGTTTTCTTACCTGTTTTACGATGTAACTCATGGAAGAGTATCTCATAGAGGCGGATCTGTTTTATATCAGAATATTCACGAAGCACAAATTGCCTTGCTGTTTCATTTCTTCCATTTCTGCCCTATTGAGCTCCCCATTTAATCCCAATTTACTGTCTTGATCGTAGAGATTCCCCTTCCACCATCCACATGCAACCAACTCACGTCTACTGTTTGCTTCCAAAATGCATTTTTTTAAGTCACGGCTTAACAGGTTTTAGCATATGATCCTGGTATCACATACTTAGAAGCCACCGAACTCAATGTGTGAGGGACTACTGTATAGTTGATGGAGCATTTTTACCCGTCTCATACTACAATACTGGGATGACTTGCTGCTACTGAATCCAGAAGGATATTACCCGCTGGGATGCCTTATTATTAAATCCAAAAGAATTGTACTCACTGGATTGTCTCTTTAGATGGACATAATCTAGTTTCAGTTGTTTTCAGATTTAGGGCATTGGCTTTTTAAGTGGCAATGGATAGACTAGTTGTGGTGCAGGTTTGGCATAGGTCAATAAGTGGCTTGTGGAGTGGATATTAGAATCTGCATGTTCGAGTATTATCCACAGCTTTTGGCCTGGCAATGTTTAGGAGATCGATGAAGGATAGAGGAATCAAAAAGAAACTTGGATGTAGTTGGATTAAAGGCAATAAAATGGTGCATGCTTTTGTGTAGGTGACAGATCACACCCACAGGCACGGGAGATCTATGCAATGTTGGAGAAAATGTCTTGGGAGATGAAGGTAGCAGGATATTTTTTAGATTCAGAACATGTACTGAGAGAACGGTAACACTATGGAAAATGACAAGCAAGAAAATTGTAATGGATCCAAAGCAGAGGGAATTGCACGGTTACTACAGTTTGAGGAGGAGTTTAAACCGTTCTTCAGAAATGGCTGCAAAAACATGGTCCGAGGTCAACGATCTCATCCAGAATTACACGCCCTTCAAATCTGCTTCAAACCACAGCAAATCTCCGTCGCAGGAAGAAGGGCAGCTTGAGACGATCAATACGTGGGAGCTCATGGAAGGGTTAGAAGATAATACTGGAAGCAATCCTTTGGTTGTGGTTAACGAGATTGCCATGAAGAAATATGTGGATCGAACGCTAGACCGGTCATTTTCTTTTCACAGCGTCAAGGACGTCGAACAGCTTGCCAGAGACGAACCCAAACGCTCCGTCATGCACGCTGAGTTACTCCCGGCGTGAAGCTCGCCGACAAAAAGCTCAAGTTTTCGTCCAAAGCAATGGAAGAGGCA
This sequence comes from Taxus wallichiana var. yunnanensis, assembly GCA_018340775.1. Classification (NCBI taxonomy): domain Eukaryota; kingdom Viridiplantae; phylum Streptophyta; class Pinopsida; order Cupressales; family Taxaceae; genus Taxus; species Taxus wallichiana. Next base: position 242,244,549 of record CM031241.1, read on the forward strand.
GGAGGGCAAAGCTGAATCTATGGAGAAAAAGGCAAGATATTTCTACACCTTTCTACTGCTATTATATTTACAATTATTGCGAAATCGAACCGCTTTTTCCTTGCATTGATTTGTCAGTTGGATGTCATGATGGGAGATTTCCCCTTTCTGCTTGTCTCTTCTTGTATTTGCTTTTATCGTTGTCAGTATGTTGGTCGAAAGGATGCGTGTGCCCTCTCCTCTGAATGTTATGTTTCTCTTACTCGAATGATAGACCTTCGTCTGTTTTTTTATGTATTAATTCTTCTCTGCGATTGAGTTGCAAATTATTATGTTGATCAACTAGTATTTTCGATATTATGGAAGTAAGTTACGATAACTATGAAGCTCCTACCTAGCACCCTAGTTGTATTTTGACGTTTTTGTTAGCCCCTTCGCAAGTCCCTTTGATAACCTTTTGGCATCGAGAAAGGAAGGTGTAGTAGGATTGTGTGAGCAATACGTGGGCTAGCTTGACTTAGAGTTTTGGTATTAATCTTTGGTAGAATGAAAAGGTTTGTGTGCAATGTGTTTTGCCGTCTCACGTGTTTAGACTATTATATTATCTTTCATCTTATTTCTAGGCTTTTAAGGCCATCCTCAAGAAGTATCTTGACCATCCTTATCAACTTGAACCATAACTAGCTTTTTGGATCAACTCGAGCTTGAGGTTTCTTTGTGTGAATCCGATTACCTCGTTGACACTAGAATAGCTTTGGTCTAATCCCCCTCTGTGAATTATTGTTGGTGGCGCTCTTCTATTTTTTTCCTAACTTGCAGTGTTAACGCTATTAATTAATATTGGTCGGTTTTTATGCACGTAATTACCTTAATATTTTGTGATGGAAATTTCCTTAAATGTGATTATCTTCGGGAAAAACTCATCTTTCTTTTGATAGTCTTATGGATTCATAGCGGAAGGTTTTGTTTTGATAATGTCACCTAGAAATTATGTTTGTATCTATTGTGCGACGGTTGACTGTGTTACCAAGGGTTGCCTTAAAATATGGTTGTTTTGGGATATGGGTAATTCATTTTAAATTAACCAAACATTAGTATTGTAGTGGAGGTATGCAAATCTTTAGTGTTATAAAAATTTGTTGATGACATTATTGTATAATCTTGTTGACGGAACCCCCTTCTTCTCTCGCGTGCTTGCTATTAGCCTGTAAGACTTGGACCCTTCTTGGATGATTGGAAAATCTTTGTAGTTAATGGTCAAAACTAGTATTCTTGCCTTCGCTTCGAAACTTATGTTGTGTGTATACTCTAATTGGTTTCCGGTTTGAAACTCAATTATGCATGGCTTTTTGTGTTAATTTCTGAAACCCGTGTTTCCCCCTTCTTGGGCCGATCAACTCTTGTTCTTTTGGAAAAATATTATTTTAGCCTATGCGTTTGGTACCTTTGATAAATTTCTAGATGACTGGTATATATATCAAATCTCAATCTTGTAATTATTGTTTAATTACTTACTTGATGGGGATTCTATTTTTGCTAGATTGTTTGTTTTCTCCTTATAGGGCCAAGGGCCATTCTCATATGATTGTTACTTTCGTTGCATTTGCTCCTAACTGAAGTACAAGGTCTTCTCCTTCTTTGATTGACATGTTATAGACTTTATTATAACTTGATGTGTTCATAGTGTTTAGAGGTTTGACCCAAATTCTTGTAATAAAGTGCTTCTTTTCATGATATTGTTAGATAATAGTTATGGTGGTTTTGTGTAGCCTTATCTTGCTCAGTTCTCGTGAACTGACTCTTGTAGAAAATTTGTTGCAGATGGATTTTACGTGTAGATGAGGGATAGAATTGTAGACTTTTGTCATCAACCTCAGTTGAGAAGTTCCTTTGCTCGAAACCTTTGTATGTTGTTCAATTATTGTTAACGTCCAGTGGAAAGTTTAAAAGAGGATTAATGTCTTAGTATAAAGTATTGTGGACTTGGTCATCTGAACTTTGGAAACCTTGTATTGTTTGACCATCTTTGAAATTATAAGAAAATTTGGTTATTGTTGTTGAGTGACTTTGTTGGAGTATCAGTATTTTAAGAATTGATGTAATCTTGTTTGGTTCTTGTAAATGAGTGTTGCTACAACCTTGCCTTGAGAATAAATTTTGAGTTAAACCTTGGTATGACTTAGTAATAAAGTGTCATAAGTAAACTAACATGGGATTGTTTAATACTTCTGGAAGTTAAATTAAAATTTGCATTCAAATAAAGTAACGTAGGGGTCACCAACTTGAGAGCAAGAAATTCTTTAAGTAAACAAGGGTAGGACTATCATTGCAAGTAAACTTTATATCATGATAACCCTAGCTCCTCTAGTGAACATTATTCCTTTTACGGTGAAATTTGTAAAATGACCCTAAGGTGAAATGAACTGTTAGTTGTTTGAAGATGATAAGATTTAATAAGCCAGAGAAAACAAATTGGAGACCTCACCATCTTTCTCACCGCCATTTGGAAAGTAAATTTTTACTCCTTATTAATACTTTTAGCGAAGCCTAAGTAAAGTTGTTGATAATTCTGGTTAAGAGCCCTAGCTTCAATTAAATACTGGCAATAACTAATGAGGTCCTAAAGATGTGTCATCTCGACCTTCTTCCTCTAACCCTTTTTCAAGGCACCTTGTATCTCTTCTCTTAAGTGTGTTGAACTTAAAACCATGTTGTCTTGTGGGCAAGAACGAATCTTAGTAGCGTTAGTGGTGAGCAGAGGGCCTTGTGGAATTTAAATACTCCTTTTTCTTGATAAACGAATTAAGCAAATAAATGTCATAATAGAGAAGATTTAAAGATAATTACTCAGTGTCAAAAGAATAAACTTGGCTTGGCAAGTTGAATTATACGAATCATATCTTGAGCCTCCTTGAAAACGTAAGCTAAGAATTGCAAGATGTCCTTTTAAAATAAATAACCCTCAAGAATATCTCATTGTGGTTGGCCCTAACTGTAAGTGTGTTCTGTGATTGGACTTCTATGTTGTCTAGTCAAAAAAAAAAATTATCCGGTCTTTTACTGTGTTGTTCGTGTGTGAATTTTTGGGTCGTTACACGTGATGAATTCTTGTAGCTAGTAGTAGTAGGGACGAGATCATTCGGACAGAAGGGGACTGCGTTGTGGAGCTGGTAGGTCACCATAAATCACACACCAGGAAAACGTTGTCGATTTAAACCTTGCAGGTTGAATTTTGTTGTTGACATAAAAATATGTACAAAACAAAAGGACAAGGTTATAAGAAACCCGAAATTCACCTTAGTTTATAATGTCTTCAAATTTCTTTGCACTTAATTTATTTGTTAAAATAAAACAAGGAGAAAACAATTGGGTGCGATGGAAATTTTTTTCAAAACATAAGAATCTTTCGTAAATATTAACTTTACATTCAATTTTATTGTTAAAATTAAGTGTGATAGGAAAACAACGCAAAACCGCATAACACAGTCGTAAGAAGACAATTCCAAACAAAAGTTGAACACATGACAAAACATCATAATTTCCTAAAATTTGAACTTTTTGTAGTACAATGTCTTTTTCAACATAAATATACGGGAAAACAGAAGGGTATGGTTTCTTGTTCTACATTTTGGTATAGTTTACTAAGGTCTAAAAATAGATTTTCACAAATGGGTGGTGCTCAAAAGATGAGCTTTGTGGCTCTTGTATCCTATTTGATACTTTTTATCAGTTTTCAGCAGGCTGCAGGAGATGGCTTTGTGAAAACAGTAGGCACACATTTCTTTGTCAATGGAAATCCCCTTTATGTCAATGGGTTTAACTCTTACTGGTTAATGAGTGTAGCAACAGATCCATCACAGAGAAACAAAGTTTGCTCTATTTTTGAAGAAGCTGCAGGTCATGGCCTCAATCTTGCTAGGACCTGGGCCTTCAATGATGGCCAGTAAAAGGCATTGCAGGTTTCTCCTGGTGTTTATGATGAGAAAGTCTTTCAGGTATGTTCCCCATAGAGCCTTGCCTTGCATATTTGTTTGTTCTCCCTGTCTTTGCATTGCATGTTTTTAATGGTATTTGTGCTTCTATTTTCTAGGCTCTGGACTTTGTGGTTTCTAAAGCCAAGAAACACAACATCAAGCTCATTTTTAGCTTAGTAAACAACTATGTTAACTTCGGAGGAAAGACCCAGTATGTAAATTGGGCTCGCAATGCAGGACAGTCTCTATGAATTCTGAAGATGATTTGTTCACAAATGTTGTTGTTAAACGCTATTACAAAAATCATGTGAAGATATTTACATTGCTGGAAAATCACTCTGCAACAACAATTTGGGATAGAACAGTAGCACTAGCGGAATAGGAAATATGGAAGAAATGAAAACGTACCAATGACATCCACCCCTGTAGAAGGACCTTCCATAGTTAAAGATCTTTGTGCTTGACACAACTCCACAGCAACTTAAGCACCGAGCTCCAATGTTCAAGATGAAGTTTCAAGCATGCAACAAAAGTTTCAAGAAGTGACAGTGTATGGCGCTGGAGTCCAATGCCAAGTACAATAAACAATATTTAATAATGTTCAATCTTTTCATGTTAAGACTGATTTTTTTCCATGTACTGAATTGAATTAATGATTGTCAAAATCTGATATAAATGTTAGGACACTTGTCAATTTAAAATTTTATTATTTTAAAATGTTATAAACTTGTCAAAATCTGAATCACATATAAGCTATAAAGTTAACATATAAATTTCCGATTAACTATAGATTCACATCTGAAAACATTAGAAGAATAAAATACGGTATGGAAAAAGTTTAGAGTCACGAAGGTTGGGCCCAAATCCCAATCAAGGGCCATATATACGTTAGAATATATGGGATTATTCCCTTCGTATCTATTTGGGCATGAGGAGACAGAATATATTATGCCGAATTTTAAGATTTTTTGTACTAAAAATTAGTAGCGATCCTTCTCTTTCATCAACCAGATTCGGTCTGCATTAAATACTTGATAGGGAAGGCGCATTTTCCCCACTTTCCTGTGATCTACAATCATAAATTTGGTCGTCCAACTGTTGTTATTCAAGTGGCCGTGTATATATATGACTTGTTCAGCTTCTTTGCTCTACTTTTGAACAAGGAAACGATTTACTTTTCAAGAATTCTGTGAAAAGTAGTTTTGTTATTAATATTCAGTCAAATCAATTTAAAAGTTGGACACATGTCTGGCTAAGATTTTTAGTTTTAAAATTTATATAAACACTGTACTGTAATAAGGGAGAAAAATAGTCATTTCAAACTTATGAACCAATCAAAAATTTAATAAATTAATTTGAATAGATTTATTAAATAATTTAAAAACAAACATTAGAGAAGAAAGTAAAATTCGTATTGTTGATTGGTTGGAAGCAAAGAATTATTGATTTGGAGTGAAAGGTATAGTATTCTGCCATAGTGCCATAGGCAGGAACTAATAAGAGGATTGGGGAGAGGGGCGTCGACCCCACCTGCAACTCATTTTTTTAATTTATGGGGTCGGGGTGGGGTCGGCGCCCCTTCCCCTAATACTTTAAACCCCACGATTTGTGTAAACCTTAACCCTCCTTCCTTTAAAACAAATGACCATTAATCTTCTTGTGGTCTGTATAATTTTTCTTGTTTTTGGCGGCCTCCTACTGTGTCAATGTGCGCTTTGACTCTTGCTTGTAAACATTTTTCCTATATATATTTGTTTATATTTTTCTCGTATATACATGTAGGTTTTGTAAATTTATCTATATTAAAAAAGAGGGAAATAAAGAAAAGAAATGTAAAAATGTATTTATAAATACATAGAAATCTTGTAGTAACCAAATAGATTTTTGTTACACCTTGGTTACTCAAGAAAATGTAAATAGGAACAATGAATAAATGCTATTACTATTTCAATGGGACACATGGAATTAAAGGATTTAGCATGTCATATCCATCATTAAAACCTGTACACATGTCAATTTATAAATTTAAGTGTTTATTTTTTTAATAAATCATTGCTCCAATAAGGCCTCAAATTTGTCAAATCATCCCTAACTAACCAATGAAAAAATAGTTAAATATTTTTTTATTAAATTGTTAAATTGTCAAATTGTTTAAATTGAATAAAAACATTATAAGTTTCAATGATAGGCAAAAAATTATCATTTGTGATTGGTCCATTGACAAAAATTATTTCATTGAATCGATATAATATTTCGCATGTAGGCAAGAACTAGTAAGTGTGGAAAGGGAAGAAATACTCACAACAACTTCGATGTGGGTAGTTTCTTTACAAATGAGATGTAAATAATAACTTAGAAAATGGCATTTTGAGGATAAGCAAAACCTAAGAGAGGGATGTTAAAACTATCACTCTTCTTGTGAGTATCCATCCAAGGATTTGAACTTCCTTCCATGGCTTCATTCTCTTTCCCTCTCCCTCTCCAACACAAAATAAGACAAAATGAGAGATTAGATTTAGAAAATGAATATATGGTATTCCATAAGGATTTCTAGGGTTAATTTTGCCAAACCTAAATCTAAGGGCTAGGAAAGATTAGATCTAATAGTGTAGGATGCACCCTACATCACTTAAGTGATGAGGTATTTAAGTGGGAATGTTTTAATTAAAAAGGTGTGTGTGTAATGTTAAATGGGGCCTAAGGGGTTAGACCATGTTGTGTACCCTTGACACTTTAGGTATTAAACCATATTATTTGATTTATTTTAAAATAGGAGATTATTAATCTTACCTAATAAAATTTTGAATTTAATTTGGGGCCATTCAATAAATAGATTTAATAAGACCCTTGGGGCTAAATAACAAAGAGTAAAATGGATTAATATTTGAATTAAGCAAATGAGCGGAACTTAATAGGGGAAATCAAATCAAAATATTTTAATAGGGTTGGGCCAATAGTAACTAATTATTATTTTAGTCTTGACTGCCATTTAATAGTTTAAAATTTTGTAATCTAGATTTAATTAAAATCCTAGCTAAGGCCTTGGAACCTTTCAAAAAAATTCCATAATTTTTCCTGTTTGCTTTCGGGTTTCTCGGGGTTTTATGTGGGAAAAATGCGGGCGTTACATAAGCCACAGAGAAAATCTTTCCATTCAATTTATTGTCCTTCTATATATCTTACCTAGATCTACATATTACACCATACACCATACCGATATTTTCTTTCTCGTAGGTATCTACAAGCAAGCAACATGAGCACTTAGGAAATTGTGCATAGCAATGTAAGGCTCATTGAAGAGTTATCAGACCTGCAATTATCAACTACAAAAATAATAACTATTCCTCTAAATCAAATAACATATATTATTCGACGTTCATATTGTATTATACATATGTAATTGCTAGTACATTAAAAATTTAGAAATAAATATGAAATAGCCAAATTAATCCTAAGATTTACCTATTTTAATTTTTCTAAAATTATAGACGTGTGTTTATTTCTTAATTTTTAGAAAATATTACATTAATTTTTTAAAAAAACTAAAAACTTCCTACTATCATTGTTGTATTTAATTAAGTATTTTCTATTGTAGGATTTAGATTTTATTACATAATTAAAGGTAGGTATACTTTTTTATTATGAATTTGCGAAATTAACAATATAGTTGTATGGTATACAAAATTAGCGGTAATCTTCTTGAATAATAAATAGTACACTATTTATGGATACTTTTTCCAATAAAAAAAAGTGACCAAAGTTGAAAGAATAGACTATTTCTATTAAAAATAAGTATTGTTTAATTTGGAAAAAATCTATATTAGTCATTGCTAATTATTATATTCTATATAAAGCCCTAATCTTGTCGAATAATTCTCAAACCAGTAGTAGCTGATTTTTGCGGTTATCTCGACGTTGCCAATTGACGGAAATTCGAACTGAAGATGGAAAAAATTGCAGGGACTGTTTTAGCTTTAGCTGCGGCCACTGGAGCTTATATGAGCTTCCATGTACATACAGAATCCCTTTCAATTTGTAAATATTATTTGAGGTATAACCATTGTTTTATTTTTTGACTGAAGTATTAATTTTGTTTACAGAAATCTGAAGTCTCAAAGCGTTATAATCAAATTCACGATGGCAAAGCAGAGGAATCAGGTGCCCATGAAAAGAGGGATTTAAAATTAGTATTCGCTGTGGAATTCGACGGATTACATTGTTATGAGACCATAATTCGTTATTGATCTTGCTGTTTACTTACTATTTAACTATTTAACTATTTAGAGTCGTGATTTCTTTCCTCAGTGTTTGTAATTGTTACTGTGAAAAGTGATTTATATGAGTCGTAATATGAGTTTGATCATGTTGCTGTCGTTGAATACATTTTTTATGCTTAAGTATTTCCAGTGGTAATATCCTCAGTATGTTTAATCAAAACTGTGAACAGGTGAATTTTATCGTTAGTTTCTTAAGCACAAATTAAAATGGTGATTTTAATGCCAGTTGACAATGTCATATTCAATTAACAAAATAAAAATATAAAAAATTAGATTAGAGATCAATTCTGCAATAAGACTGAATGATGTATATTAAGGCTACTGATATGAATAACCCTTCACAGAATTAATAACATAATTAAAAATTTAATGATCTAAAAATTGAATTTGTAGCTAAATAAAAAGCAGTAGTTCTCAACTATATTAACTCGAGTGCTCTAAAATTGGTCAGTTTAAATTTTGTTTTTTAAAAGGTAATTATTATTTTTATTTTAGGTGAGACACAAATATACTTTAAAAATGGTAAATCTGCATGCCTAATATCTCTTCATATTACTTGATACAAATCGATTGATCTGGATCTGCAGCTGTATCTGAAGCGGGTTTAAGCGTTTATGAGAGGAAACTACTTCCAGTCGCTGTTTTATTTGTTGTATGCAGAAGGAGGTCGAGGATTCGGAGGCGCTTCATTCGAGTGCATTTTTATGGTATCAATGCTAAGTGCCTGTAAGCATTTGATTTACTTCATGACAAGTTCCAGGCATAGTGGAGACTTCGCATAACCATGCACTGACCAGAACCAGAACCAAGTGTGCTCCATCATACAAGGAAAAAAATCAATTATGCACTCAACACCTGAAAAAGTGGCACGACTGTGAGTGCCTGATACAGAAATATCTGTTGATGTTGCAGATTGATAGTTATTCTCTAGTCCTTGTTGCAACAAATCCGTTAACAAGTGATGAAGCTGTGGGGAAAAATTAATTGACATCTCTCAAAAGCTATTTGCAATGGAACCTAAAATAAGATGGAGATTGATCATCACATGATTGAAGGTTCACTAGAAATTTGAAGAAAGCGTACCCGGTTAACAAGCAATACACTAGGAAAACAGAAAAAATGAAATTTGAAATTTGAAGAAAGCGTACACGGTTAACAAGCAATACACTAGGAAAACAGAAAAAATGAAATTTGATAGCTATATAGAATTTGTTCCCCACCTAGCAGATAGATAGCCAATGGTAATAACTAATAACAACAATACCAAATAAACAGGAAGAACAGAGGAGTTCCACCAAAAAGGAAACAGCCAAAAGCAATTCTCGTTGCCAAGCTTCGGTGCTAGCGAAGATTCAATTTGGATACCTCGACACCCATATCCTAGATGAATCAGACCCCAAGAACGAGGGGAATCCAGATCAGATATGGAACATTCTGTTAAGCTTCTCAGACATACATCCTTTACGGCGAATTTAAAATCCAAATATAGAGAAGAGGAAAACAAGTTTTGGTATGTCACAAGTCCCTATATTTTTTTTAGAATCTTCCTATAATTAATTCGCCGAGGCGTTTACTTTGAAGAAGGCATTGCTGGAAAGTGTCAAATTCTGGTGGCTTAACTTTACAGGGTGCCGGATTTTAGATATTTTTGTAATTCCTAGATATTTACTATTTTAGATATTCATCTTTGACTCTACATCCCTGGCAGATTATTATTTATTTTCACAGATCAGTGAGTGAATTTGCAGAGAAAAAGAAAATAGCGATGAGGCGCGAGGGACGACTGCACGGGAAAGTGAGAAGTTGCACGAGGATCAAAGATATTGCCGATGCAGATCATGGCCATGGTGATGGCGAGGGCGATGCCCATGGTCCATTCAAGTGTTTGCCCTTGAAAGTGGGTTCTTCCAAGCCTACAAACCACTCCAAGTTTACAGGGAAGTGTAGGCGCGCCGGGTGCAGGTTTTGTCATTTGGATCCCCCTTGCAAATCGAGAAGAAAGAGTAAGGGATGCCGCAAGCACACATCTTCCGACCTCCTTTCCAGTTACCGCCTCTGTCTGTGGAGAGTCGCAGATCACCAATTTACAGGGCTCAAATTCGCGGGCTTATCGGCCTCAGATTTCATTAATTTCTTCAACCGTGATGATGATGATGATTCTGATTGTGACAAGGATTCAACGGTGACGACGGATGAAGAGGAAGAGGAGAAGGAGGCAATTCAGGTTCCTGTCCAGCGCCAGGCGGAGGAGGTAATTTATGTTCCTGTGCAGAAACAGTGGGAGGAGGTCATTAATATTCCTCTTCTTTCGTCTGTGAAGAAGGAAGATGAAATGGGGGAATTCAGCAGTTGCATGAGAGCGAATCGTGGATGACAGGACTCAGCGACGGGGAATGGGAGGAATGGCGCTTCGTCGACACCGAGGACTCGCCTTGTCCATAAAACCTCTGCGATAGCGATATATTCCGTGTATATATGCTTTAACCTGTGTGATAGCGACATATTCAATGTGTATATGCTTTAATTGTTTGTGCAGTTGTTTTATCCGCTAAGGGCACTCTTCTTGAAGGTTGTTCAATTCCGGTTTCATGCCGCTCAAATGATATTTTTTTGTTGTAATTTATTGTAAATTTTATTGTGGAGAAATTTTAATTTTTGGATCTGGAATGATTAAAAAGGAACACTATTTTTAATTTTATCAACGATGGTGAAACAAAATACCATCGTTTTGTTTTTAATTTGATATAGAAAGGAATATAGATATATAGGGGAAAGGATCCAGTGAGTGACTGTGGACCCTAAATTAAGGGGCATATATATCCACTTAAACTTCATAAAATTAGAGTAAAAAATACCCTTTAATACTCTGGACTTGCCATCCAATTGAAGTGACTAAATTGACGTCTTATTCCTTTACAGAGAAATTAAATTCAAAAAAACCGAAAGAATAGGTGGACAAGTGTCTTGCTATCATATTCAATTTGACTGTGTTCTTTAATGAGCTGCAGTTTCATTAACTGCATATCTTTGACATAGATTTTTGATGTAGGTGGATCGTATACCTCTACCCAATCTGGCACAGTAGATATTGGCAGCGAATACTTAGAGCCACACCATATTGCAAACAAAACCGAGGGAGAAGCTCGATGCCACATGTTTAGAATTAGATCTGATCCAAATGACTTTGAACATACTTATACAATGGAATATGTCACCGTTCAGATTTCAGGTCGTGTAAACCAAGAACTAACTAATATAAAGTCACGAATCCTCTCACACTTATACTAACGATTTTGTATCAAATCTATTTGCATTTGTGTTCAAGTTTATCAGGAGGGAATCACTAAGTATTGAATTTATTATGTTGATGCAATAGTGGCTACAAACTAGAGTGTGGCAGTGTTGAAATCTGTATTTGAAGCTAGCTGCAATATGTAAGAGCTTGACGTCAAAGATCTTTACAATGAAACACGTAACTATGGGGATCTCTAATTTGCAATAGCCATCACTTTAGAATCAGGAACCAAAAGAACACAGTAATGACATTGATTGGGCTGCCATTATTATACACATAGCTTTTTCCTCGGGATTAGAGAGGAGACATGAAGATTGACATTTTTAGAATAAACTTTGGGTATTTCTTTTCAAATTTTATTCCATATTTAATATAAAAAGTTGCATACTCCTCTAGCAATGAGAGATGTCAAAGGTGTAAACATATAGCTGATTTTAGTAGTGGAATTGTTCACCTAAATGTATAATAGATATGGCACCTTATGGAGTACAACGATTGTGGGACATATACATCATGGAACAACAAACTCAATTGTCGGGTGTAAATCCAAAACCCATGACGTTTTCTAGCATCCTCCCAACTTCTATCAAAAAGGGAGATTTAAATCATAGCATTTTTCAGTGTTGTTTGCTGAGTCACATTAGCATAAACATGTTGTTGGAAGCCATGACCTACCACCTTTGTCTAACCAACACCCAACCGAGCCATCGATGTAGGCATTCATAGGAATCCTTACGGTAGTCATGCAAACTTTTCGACTAAATTCTTGATAGGAGTCATTGAGACTAATTCTTCAAATGCAATGTCAAGAAGTTATTAAACCCGATTAGCTCATCTTGGCAAACATAATAGGAAGTGTTTTTGCAAGATATAGCAGTTAAATGTGCCCTATTTCAAGTGTATGTAAAATGTGGTGACAAGACCTTGGAAACTTTAAATGTCCAAATGAGAGATTTAATATACGGACACAAATTGTTTAACCAAAAGACTGAATGTGATATCTTATTATGGAATACCATAATTGTAAGTACATGGATTTGGAAATTGTAATCCTTATTCCGCAACCTTTTCCAATATCTTCTTATCTTGCATCAATATGGGATCTTTAGAGTCCCTTCCGGCGTAACTTGCAACTCATTTGCAATTGCTAGTAGGAATATAGAGGCAACGCTTCAAAAAAAAAATGTCAAATGTCATTACTTACTCAATACTTGTGACAATGCCTTCTTATATCTTTTCCTTTACGAATTATGTGTACTTTTTGAAAGTGAAAATTATCACCAATGTAGCTCATAATCTCCTATCTTTAAGATGCACCTCTGTAAGCCTTATACTCTGCTTTAATCTTTACCACATACAATAGTAGATTCCAAGGGAATCGATGTGGGAGCACCATGCAGATTCTACAACACAATGTAGCAGCCAAAAATACTAATAAATATACTAAAAGATTCTCTGATTTGCCTCAGTAGATACTAGGTACACCAAAATAATTATTCATATAATTTGATTGTTTACACAATTGCATTCTTTCCTACATCAAAATCTGCCTAGAATAATTAACTTTGGCATTTGTAACATGATTAATTGGATTGCTATTTTTTCCTTCACACTAACATGGTCAGGGTATGTGCAATGGAAAATGACCCTAAAATGTTATCATTTCCCATAGTTGTTATTATAGCTCATAGATAACACTCCATTCATATTGCTTACTTTTAAATCCACCTTGAGTTAATTCAACATTATAAATCAAGTACATCAATGGGCTTCTATCGAAATGCCTCATGTATTGTTTGTGTAATTGCCGCAACTTACTAACATCTACAACCTTCACCAAATATCGCATCTAATCAGATCCCCAAAAGAAAAAGGCCTAAAAACAAAAAAAAAAACATTCTCTAAAGCTTTTAGTTTCTGATCAGAATTTATACCTAAGATAATATCATGTCTGGGTGGCATGATACATTCTCAACAAGTCTCTTAAGTGCTCCCTAAGGATTGTCTGCTTTGGATATCTTCTCTTCTGTCATTAAGTAAGAATAAAAAAATCACATAGCTCTTATTAAAAAAATTCGAAAACACAGAAACCCACAACCAAAAAACTTTGTTGCTACTTTTGAGTGGCTTGTCTACTTGCTTGGTAGAGGAACCCTCCACGACATTAGTAACAAGAGAAATTGGCCTGTGGTCAATGACCTCATCCACTCCATACACTTCTCAATATTATCCATCTCCTGACTTGTATGCCTAGCCTTGACCCATTCACCTCTCTCTAGACTTGCCTTCTCTAGACTTGCTTTAAGTCTAATAATAACTACTTGTGGGGTGTCTTTGATACACTAGACAAATCGAAGTTGCTGACTTGACAATTATCACCATTTCAGCTCCAATTTAGTTGTTGCTTTCATTTGTTCAAAGCTATGGCACGGCTTAAGTGAGCTATCAGCTCTCTCTTGTCACAATAATTTGGCTCATGCCTAATAGCCTTTTTGGAGTATATATATATTTCTATTAAGAGGAATCAAAGCTAAGAAAAATGACAAAACATGGCTTTCAATTATACTATTTGGAGTGATCAGCCATGTCACTAACCCATATTTCTTCTCCTAAAATACAATACCTACTTCTTACAGAGAATATGGATTTACTCACAAGCCACTGACACTGTCACATGAACTGCAACAAACAACACTTCAACCAAATTCTGACTCACACCACACTATTTAGTTATATGGGGACTAGTCACATTGTTACTCTTGTTTTAGGTGAGACACAAATATACTTCAAAAATGATTTTATATTATAATATACTAGGGAACATCCCATTACATAGCTTAAAGAATCAATATTTATTTCAAGGAATTATATTTTATAGAAACAAGTCATTGTAGGAATAAGGAACACCTTCAATAGATAAACCCCTAGTTAAAAAGGCCTAAACTCTAGCTATGTGATTCACATATGTTTTTGTTCAATGTTGTTCCATTTCTAGACTAGAGTCTAAGCTGTTCATCTACCACTTCAAACCTATGATCCTATTGGTCAATTAATCTAAAAGACCCACACTTTTTTATCGTTCTGACCACTCCACACCATTCTCTTTCTTCTCTATATTTCTCTAAGGGTCCCCCCTTGAAAAACCCTTTGTTTACTATACCATTTCTTTCCAAACTCCTAATAAACCCTCCGTCTACCAATACATTTTAAAAAAAAATCTATACAAAACATCTACTCTTAATGTTGTGCATTTAAAATATATCAAATAATTTTTCTTTAGGATCCGATTTCATGATGTGCCCTCAATTTCCCATCTTAGACTCTTGGAATTACATGTCTTTCAAGACCTCGAGGCTTATGCATATGATGTATTTACACTATCATTGTCACCGTATGCCTCTAATCTAACGTAATTACGCCGAAAGGCGTGTCTATAATGGAGAAAGCTCGGGGGGGTCTCACAAGTGTCAGAACATCTAATGGTTCAGAAACTCTGCATCGTCGACGATCTTGACGGTGAGAAATAGCTACGTACCCATGACCATTGACCGACCCCAGATCTATTTCAAACCGCCATATTTTCGATGTGTGCACCATCAGTTAGCTTCTACGGCACGTTAAATCAGCTGTTCATTTCTCTGCGAATAGTTACCCTGTACATGAAACCTTTTGAAGATGTGCACGATTCAGATCTTCTCTTCAAATAGAATCGGATCCTTCAAACAGCTCCACCGCCCACGTACAAGAAATTAATTATCTCATTCGGTTCTTGCTCGATAGTTGGCAGCTACTCCAGTCAACATGAAATATATCATGGTGCGCATGGTTTCCCGAGAAAGGTGCCTGGGTGGAAGGAGTAGGAACTGATGTTTCTTATGGTGAAGTTTGTAAAGTACCTACAGAATCCAATAAAGTAGATAACTTGAACGGAATGCTAAGCTGTCGTCTAAAGCCCACTGTATCTAATGGAGTTTCAGGAAGGGATGCTGATGGAGTTCTTTCCTGCTAAGAGAGAACAAGGGCAAGCTTCTGCATCAAATTGCATGAAAGAAGCCAAGGAGCTGAAACATGCGGGAGAAAATATAAAGGTCTTTCCAATATAATTTCTCCTCGCCATCATATATTTATCTAGGTTAGGAGTATTCTTGTAATTTGATGCAGTATGATTCTGCGGATGGCTAGCCTTTTTTTGTCTCTTAACATCTGTGTGATGCATATTACAGAATAAAGGCATGAACTTGAATGCAATGGGTTGTACTTCAATGCGGCTTTGAAATTTCTGAATGGTGCTTCATTGTTGGAGCCTTACAATGTTGAGAATGCAAGGCATCGAGAAATAACCCAGTCAATGGCAGTTAATACAGACACTCAAAGCTGTGCGAGTAAGCTATAATGTCATTTAAAATTTAAAATGGAAGCTTTCATGTATATTATTTCATACGCAGTACAGGTTTCGTAAGCAACATCTGAATGTAACTAATCCAACACAGATAATGATATTGAAGTTTCTCAAATGGATTTACAGGTATTGTGCTGTGACATACGAGAGAAATAAGTAAATAGTTGCTGGCCTGACATAAATGCATGGGAGTGGCATATATGAGGGTTGTAATATCAAAAGTTTTAAGCGTAAGTAGAGATCGGCATGAGCTGTAAACGGCTTTTCACAAAGCTCCACCTGGTAATGTAACATGCCTAATTACACATTTTTTGTTCCATTCAGTTGTTTCTACAGAGAACACACTCTTCCTAAAGTAGGATAAAATTTCATACTTCAGACACCCTGTTGGATCAACTCCTTGTTCCTAATGATGTGTCAATTATGCAACTTAAACTTGCGAGCCAACTGAAGTAACAAATGTCAATATGGATGATATGCTGTTAATGTTTTGTTGAGAACAAAGTATTTTTGCCCCATGAATACCTTCATGCCGTGCTATTTATATATGAAAGACTATTCGACTGCAGAGTCATTCATGAGACCCTCGCGCCTTTTTATAAGTCAAGGGAGAGACATAGTGAGAGCAAAGGCGTTTAAGTATAGTTAGATTAGTAGTGGACGGATTCTCATGGGCTCCAAATATTATGTCGAGGACGGCAGATGCAAGGAAATACCGCAATTCTCCTCTTTCCCCTTCTACGATTTACAGTAGACCGCGCCATAGCAAATATGAAAGTTGTTTTATAAAGAAGCTTTGTCGCATGCAAATTGCCTTAACAAAGAAATAGTTTTACAGAAAGGGCATCTGACTAGAAGGTTTGAATAGGAGCCACCTAGACAGGTTCAGGTTTGGAAGTGTGAATCCAAGCATTCTCCTATCCCTTCTTTCCCTTCTCGTCGGTGCTTCTCTTGGCATAACAAGATCACATGAAAATGTAAGTCCTACACTCTCCTAGAGGAAAAACTGTCGTCGATTTGGGAACTATTTCCTCTTTTATTTGTGTAACCTGGGTAATCTCTTAACTTAAAGTCGAGACACTTGCATAAGAATAGGCCACACTTCATTGATTCTTCTTCCAGATTCCATTTATTATATGGCTCCCCCTCCTTGTGGTTGACATGGATTTCTCCATAACTGGCCAGCACTCCTAAAGAACATGCTCATCAAATCCCTGTGCCTCTTTATAACCTCTGGGTCTTCTTCTCTCCCCCAAAAGATTGCGTGGGGAAAATTAATAACTATTTTGTCAAACATTCTTCCTCTGGAGTCGACCAATGGATCTATTCTGGTTGCATCCACCCCATGTAGTACCCATGCTCCACGTTTTTGCAAGTTACAGATTGTAGTCCTCGCATATTTGTAGAGCCTTAGAACCTTCTCCGTAATCACAATGCACATAAATATGTATGTCAGTACTAAAGGTTGATAATCACATAATGTAGAAGGAACTTTAATTCGTGATAACAATAAAAGATTTGAAACTGGGACTGATTAATTCCCTTATAGAAAACATGAAAAACAATTTGTATAGACCTAGCTACTATCAAGGGATGTGGAAAAAATGTTATCTGCATGCCCAAACTTAATCCACAGAAGATAATGAGAAGTGTCTCTCTATGACTAACAAAATCCTATGCAAGCTTGAATAGTGCATAATCCAAGTCTCCAATGGCCTTCCTTGTCCCTGCAAAAATAAGAATCCATAAATATTTCCAGTAAATGTAGAGATGATTTCACCCGAACACAGAAAAGATTCCACTAAGGTGTGAGGAACTAATCTCTGACACAGTTGGGCTAAACCCATCACACAGTCATAATGACAGAAAAATATTGTAAATAATTCCATATCCCGTAACAAAAATATGAGTTCGTCTAAAAACCAGAATAGTCCAAACAAAGACGGAGAAAAATATTAAACAATTGATGGGGATAACATAGTTCAAAACAATGTCTACCACCAAATCATTGCCTCATTACACGTATTTGTCTCACGAAATCCAAATCACGGATGTGCCACAACATAGCATCTACAAGCGTTATGCATTAACAATCTTCAATGCTATACATTAGCAATTCTCTCAAAGACAAAATAATGACACATCAACATTTCGGGTGGGAACGGAGATATGTGGCGGTGACATCGGAAGAAACCCCACCTTTATTGGCATGACATGCCCATTTGCCACCTTAGGGTTTGGCAAAAATGACAGATGTAGTTTTTGGCAGGTAAATACTTATATATTGTCTTTGAATATGAAGTTTTTCCCAATGTAGAGCTCTTCGATGGAGCCTATCTCTCATGAAATTTCACGGGGAGATAAAGATTCAATAGAGACCTCTAAAATACAAGGCGGGAGGCCCACCACTTTACCACAACATTAATTTGTTTACAATTTGACTACTTTTAATTAAATATCACTCCTACAAATGTGCGTGAGGGATAGGTAAAATGGAGTTGTTCATTGTTGACATTGGAGGTGGGAAGGGTGTAGACTCTATGATCTATCAACCTTTGATGTGTGTGTGGGTGTGGTTCAAAGTTGACGACTTCGTTCCACATTATGCCCATTTGATGTGTCATGCACCTGCACATTTTGTCATGACACTAATTCTGAACTTGGAAAGATTTTATTAGGTTCGACTGTTGAACGTGAGTGTATCTTCTACAGGACTATTCTTAGGTCAACACAACCCCCAATGTATAGTACCATGCCCTCTGCTGAGCAAAGATGAAGGTATCTAACTAAGCAAAGTTTTTGCAGCATTACAGTTCACAACACTCATGCCAATTAATAACTATTTTGTCAAACATTCTTCCTCTGGAGTCGACCAATGGATCTATTCTGGTTGCATCCACCCCATGTAGTACCCATGCTCCATGTTTTTGCAAGTTACAGATTGTAGTCCTCGCATATTTGTAGAGCCTTATAACCTTCTCCGTAATCACAATGCACATAAATATGTATGTCAGTACTAAAGGTTGATAATCACATAATGTAGAAGGAACTTTAATTCATGATAACAATAAAAGATTTGAAACTGGGACTGATTAATTCCCTTATAGAAAACATGAAAAGCAATTTGTATAGACCTAGCTGCTATCAAGGGATGTGGAAACAATGTTATCTGCATGCCCAAACTTAATCCACAGAAGATAATGAGAAGTGTCTCTCTATGACTAACAAAATCCTATGCAAGCTTGAATAGTGCATAATCCAAGTCTCCAATGGCCTTCCTTGTCCCTGCAAAAATAAGAATCCATAAATATTTCTAGTAAATGTAGAGATGATTTCACTGAACACATAAAAGATTCCACTAAGGTGTGAGGAACTAATCTCGACACGGTTAGGCTAAACCCATCACACAGTCATAATGACAGAAAAATATTGTAAATAATTCCATATCCCAAAACAAAAATATGAGTTCGTCTAAAAACCAGGAATAGTCCAAACAAAGACCAGAAAAAATATTAAACAATTGATGGGGATAACATAGTTCAAAACAATGTCTACCACCAAATCATTGCCTCTATTACACGTATTTGTCTCTCGAAATCCAAATCACGGATCTTCCACAACATAGCATCTACAAGCGTTATGCATTAACAATCTTCAATGCTATACATTAGCAATTCTCTCAGCACAAAATAATGACACATCAACATTTCAGGTGGGAACGGGGATATGTGGCAGTGACATCGCAAGAAACCCCACCTTTGTTGGCATGACATCGCCCATTGCCACCTTAGGTTTGGCAAAAAGCGCAGGATGGAGTTTGGCGGGGAACTACTTATATATTGTGCTAAATATGAAGTTTTTCCCAATGTAGAGCTCTTGGTGGAGCCTATCTCTCATGAAATTTTGTAGGGAGATAGGCAGATTCGAATTAGAGACCTCTAAAATACAAGGCAGGAGGCCCACCACTTTACCACAACATTAATTTGTTTACAATTTGACTACTTTTAATTAAATATCACTCCTACAAATGTGTGTGAGGGATAGGTAAAATGGAGTTGTTCATTGTTGACATTGGCGGTGGGAAGGGTGTAGACTATATGATCTATCAACCTTTGATGTGTGTGTGTGGGTGTGGTTCAAAGTTGACGACTTCGTTCCACATTATGCCCATTTGATGTGTCATGCACCTGCACATTTTGTCACGACACTAATTCTAAACTTGGAAAGATTTTATTAGGTTCGACTGTTGAACGTGAGTGTATCTTCTACAGGACTATTCTTAGGTCAACACAACCCCCAATGTATAGTACCATGCCCTCTCATTGAGCAAAGATGAAGGTATCTAACTAAGCAAAGTTTTTGCGGCATTACGATTCACAACACTCATGTCGATTAATAACTATTTTGTCAAACATTCTTCCTCTGGAGTCGACCAATGGATCTATGCAGTTGCATCCACCCCATGTAGTACCCATGCTCCATGTTTTTGCAGAGTTCTGATTGTAGTCCTCACATATTTGTAGAGCCTTATAACCTTCTCCGTAATCACAATGCACATAAATATGTATGTCAGTACTAAAGGTTGATAATCACATAATGTAGAAGGAACTTTAATTCGTGATAACAATAAAAGATTTGAAACAAGGACTGATTAATTCCCTTATAGAAAACATGAAAAGCAATTTGTATAGACCTAGTTGCTATCAAGGGATGTGGAAACAATGTTATCTGCATGCCCAAACTTAATCCACAGAAGATAATGAGAAGTGTCTCTCTATGACTAACAAAATCCTATGCAAGCTTGAATAGTGCATAATCCAAGTCTCCAATGGCCTTCCTTGTCCCTGCAAAAATAAGAATCCATAAATATTTCCAGTAAATGTAGAGATGATTTCACCGAACACAGAAAAGATTCCACTAAGGTGTGAGGAACTAATCTCTGACACAGTTGGGCTAAACCCATCACACAGTCATAATGACAGAAAAATATTGTAAATAATTCCATATCCCAGAACAAAAATATGAGTTCGTCTAAAAACCAGGAATAGTCCAAACAAAGACCAGAAAAAATATTAAACAATTGATGGGGATAACATAGTTCAAAACAATGTCTACCACCAAATCATTGCCTCTGTTACACGTATTTGTCTCTGAAATCCAAATCACAGATCTTCCACAACATAGCATCTACAAGCGTTATGCATTAACAATCTTCAATGCTATACATTAGCAATTCTCTCAGCACAAAATAATGACACATCAACATTTCAGGTGGGAACGGGGATATGTGGCAGTGACATCGCAAGGAAACCCCACCTTTGTTGGCATGACATGCCCATTGCCACCTTAGGGTTTGGCAAAAAAATGACAGATGGAGTTTGGCAGGTAAGTACTTATATATTGTGCTAAATATGAAGTTTTTCCCAATGTAGAGCTCTTCGGTGGAGCCTATCTCTCATGAAATTTCGTAGGGAGATAGGCAGATTCGAATTAGAGACCTCTAAAATACAAGGCAGGAGGCCCACCACTTTACCACAACATTAATTTGTTTACAATTTGACTACTTTTAATTAAATATCACTCCTACAAATGTGCGTGAGGGATAGGTAAAATGGAGTTGTTCATTGTTGACATTGGAGGTGGGAAGGGTGTAGACTCTATGATCTATCAACCTTTGATGTGTGTGTGGGTGTGGTTCAAAGTTGACAACTTCGTTCCACATTATGCCCATTTGTTGTGTCATGCACTTGCACATTTTGTCACGACACTAATTCTGAACTTGGAAAGATTTTATTAGGTTCGATTTGTTGAATGTGAGTGTATCTTCTCGGGACTATTCTTAGGTCAACATAACCCCAATGTATAGTACCATGCCCTCTGCTGAGTAGAGATGAAGGTATCTAACTAAGCAAAGTTTTTGCGGCAAAGACATTGATTCATAACACTCATGCCTCTCAAAATACATTTATTCCGAAGTGAGTGTATTTTTTAATAATATTTTTGTCAACATGTCATTAATTATGCCGAAGATGTATTTTTTAATTGTGCTCATCTGAACAATGTTTTTGAATGTTGATGTATTTTCCTCAGGCATTCTCAACTTTTTAACCTTTTCAATGGCATAAAACTGGAAACACCAAAACACTATCAGTTTTAATCAGTCTTATGATATTTTTACCACTTCCTTGGCTCATACAAAACCCGCACGTTCAAACCCAGGAGCAACACAAAATAAAAACTGCCTTTTTCCTAAGTCTTCACAGGTTCTTGCTCTCCTTTATGCATACAATAGTATCGAGTTCAAAATGCAGCAACACTAAAAAACAATTTATGTCGCACTTTTCAGTGTACTTGCAGCGGTCGCCAAACAACATCCATATTTTTTCGAAAAACAATTCCACAATTTTTCACTTAGTTCTTCTCATGCCTCCGGTGCAAGGTAGCAAAAAAAATTATATGCATCTTCTTTCGAATCATGACTCCAGTGCAACCAGCAAAGCAATTTTTCACTTTGTTCAAATCATAGAAAATGTTTTCCCTATTTTTTATTATAAAATACATGGAATTTTTCTAAATAACTATCTCTTCTAACTAACGTATTTTAAACATGACATTGTTTTTCATAGAAGTTCATGTACAATTTCATTGATATATAAATATATATTAAGAAATTACTTATGTGGTAGGAAAATAAACATTCACTAAATAATTTTATTGCTATTATATGAAAAATTATATTTAATGATACAATAATAAACCTTTCACCGGTTTGCATTAAATAACAACATAAAATAATACTTACCTTTTACAATATTTAACGATGCGCACACATGCAGTTAATGTGACCATGTTCATGGTCTTTGAATATTTTTGAACATGAAGCTCAAGTATGGTTTTTTTACTGACTTAGGTGATATAGTAGACCATTTGGGTTTCACACTTGGAACCAATCGTATTTTCCCAATTATTTATTTTAGCCATTTTAAGTGCAAATTACATTCACATGAATAGTGTCATCTAGATCAAAATGTTAAAGTGGAGCATATATAACAAATATTTTTTGGGCAGAGAAAAAGACAACAAAAACGTTCGCTAGATAAAATCTACCTGACGCTGATGTCACCAACCATTGGAGGGGCTCAATCATTGATGGTTATCTATGCATCTCGTATTTCCCTACAATTAGTCAAGCTTAAAGTTGAGAAATGGCCTACACAATGTTACAAGAAGATTGGGATGATAAATTTGACCACACATAACAAATATGTTTTGGGTCAGGACACTCTGAGATGTGGTTTAGGTGTACGACATGTATGTATTTTATTCACACCTTTTTATTTCCAACATTCCAATCATTTGTTCGCCTTATCTAATAAATTAAACTCCAAATCGATAAACTTGACGCCAAAAAAATAAAATAAAATAATAAAAAACCCCTTTTCCAGTGGTTGTGATGTCACCATTAGATAACCCTTAGCACATGCTGAGAATGGTTGTCTTCATTGCCAATCAAAGTATAGATAGAAACCATGCATGAAAGACATGGGATCCATTTCTTCTAAAGCTGCAAACAAGGAGCATGGTATGTTGTATTCATGAGGTTGGGTTTCAAACCCAGGACCTTTTGGATTTTCCCCGTTTTTTATTTTGACCCCTTTAAGAACAAATTGGACTCTCATGAAAAATACAAGCGACATGGATATGAAAATGTGGATCATGGTAAAAATAGAAAATCTATTTTATGTCAATGGTTATTGATGGAAAATTATATCAAGATTGTTAAAGAGTGAAACCCTGGCCGTTAGCCCAATAACTTGAGGGATTCCCTGATCACAAATGTGCATGAAATCGCTAGACTTCAATTTCCGGTCCATTACACATATCCCTATCTATACATTGTCCCACGATATGCGCAATCAAATTCATTTTACAGTTACATGTGCTCTTCAAAATAACTTTACACTTCGATCAACATCTTTATCGCCCCTCTTCCTCTTCCACTATTTCAGTCTCTCCATTTTCACTTCTTCGATGCACCCCCTTTGGCGTTTCCATCGTACATTTCACATACGATTGCTAGTTTTAAAATCATTTATGTCAACATCTAAATTCCAAGTCATATTTATGTTTCCAAGGTTCACATTCCTTATTTGTGTATGAATTTGTTTTCTCACATGTCCATTATAAGCCTCCCTATAAAAATGTTTTGTACCCTTAAAATTTAATTTATATAATTAATAAATTATAAAATATTGAATGAGAATACATTTTTATTTGAATAAATTCAGGATCGAGTTTCTTTGAAAGTTTTTTCTATGTTTAATCAAAGATAAATTAATATTATTAATATATGGTAGATTTTGAAGTAAGATTTTTCATTACAAATATTTTTTGAACCATAAATATGAATTCAATAAGTTTGGCTTAACAAATCGAGTAAATCTAAATTCACAATTAAATATCTATAATTATGATATGTTAGAATTTGAAGATGAATTTTTTAAAATTAATATCTTTTGAAATTTTTAAATAAATATATTTAAAACATTTATAATAATAAATAATTTAATTCAAAGATATAAGTTTGTATAGTCTATAATAATATTAATAAAAATCGAACAAATAGTCTCTTATATTAATTACTTAAATAACCCTAAACATTCATATCAAAAATAAGTTTTTACACCGATAGCATTCCCTTTTATAGGGAAGGGCTTGAATTTTGACATGGGCAATAGGGAATCGGCGATTCAATTTATTTCTTAGGTACGTATGTGATGAAATCCAATGGTTGGCATTGTTCTTTGGTAGTATGAAATCCAATCCATTTCTATCAAGCGATTCAAGTTCATAAAGGAAAGATAAATCCTCCTCTTTTCATATAGATGTTTACGTGTGGCAAATTCGTCCTCTTCCCATGAAAGTTGGGTGCCCAGCAGTTGCGAGACTTCCACTCCCACGTGAAACAACCGAGACTACTTATCTTCAGCTACCTCATCCTCCCGAACTTCATAGTTCCCTTCATCGTGGTGGAATTTGACACATATATGGACCCCTAGTTCCATGACTTAGATGAGTAAACCATGTCGTGTCGATAAGGCCTAAAGACGGTAGGGTCTACTTGGTAGCATGTATGGATGCACTTCACCTACGGACGTGCTTCACCTACACTTGAGCGTACTCGGGCGTGGTTTTTAGCCCTATGTGTGAGCATCTTCGGAGATTCATAGGGTTACACACTATAGTCATAAACTCAAGCGACTCGATTACCATCGCCAAACATTCACCAAATGAAAACCAAATCCAAATATGTGAAGCTGCATGTTGCGGCATAAAGATAGCCACCACTCCAACAAAAAAACACGTCGCCGAAGGGTGCCATCCCAATATGACTCATCACATGCTAGTGTAGGCGAAAGATTCTATCAGTAGTGAAAAAAAAATCTTTCCAAAATGCGATCATCCATTGTTATTAATAGAAAAAATAGAGCTCATTACATGAAAATGAAGACACTAGTCTTGAACTTCTCTACTTACCCTAATGAAGATGAAGAAATAAAATAGAATCAACATCATCCTCTTGATGAATCGATACCACCATGGAAAAAGGAGCTGATGGGTTTCCCCATACCTTGGTTACTAAAATAATGACATGGGTTAAGCCACAGAATCAGACCATGGCACTAATTTACCAAGTCTACATTGAATTTCGAAGGAAGATTATACACATATATGATCCTTCATGTGGAAGAACATTGTTGCCAACCTTTCATTTCTTTGGGCATTGATGTAGATCCGATTACGTTCATTTGGAGTTTGGCAACATTTTGAGCATGAATCTTCTCTCTCTCTATCATTAATGCACCAATTTCATCATAATCATTTGGTGACACATTCTCATGGACGAGAAGGCATAGTGGTGGTTGTAGTCCAATACACATCAAAACGACATCCTGAAATATAGACATGAATTGTTGGCTTCTTTGTGTCGATGAAAATGGATATTAGTATGGAGTGCATATAATACCTTGACATGTTAATGTTGAAAACTACAACATCTTGTGTGGCATTACGACATTACATCATACGATACCTCATTTCTAATTTTTTTCAACATTCTTAATATTTAGGATACTCACCCACGAAGATAAGTGTTAATGAAGAGTTTTCTAATTGTTATATATGTAAAATTATTTTAAAATGCAATATATGTATATTGATTATTTTACATTAAACTAATGTCTTCAACAATAAATATAACTTTGAAATTTTAGGTAATATCAATTTGGGTTGTAGATTTATCCCGTGTGCATGGCCTATTTAACGCATAACGGAGTTGGTTTTGGGACGGCTATTAGCAAGAGCTCCTTTTAGTTTTGTGCAATTCGATGATGTCTAGTTTATTCGCAATCACCCCTTTGTTGTCTAAAACAAAAAATATGCAAACCACCAACGACTTTCATGCCCATCCCTCTAGAGGTCCCTGTCAGATTGACACTCCAAAACAAGTTAATGTGTAAATTAAGTAGTAATTGGATAGTTGTGGAGAGTGCAAAGTTTTTACCTCGAATCGAAATATTTCGGCATTGAGTAATCAACATTGAATCCATTGGTATTGCACCCCATTGTTTTGAATCTCGTGGTATTCATCATCTATAATCTTGGAGTTCAAGTCCACCAAAGATGCCTTCTCTCTGTTGATCGGTTCGGAAGATACATGTCCAACTTGCATAGGACCCTCATACTACTTTGCACATTCTATCACACTCATTTATCGTTGATCTTGAAGACAACTCCCATGAAGATAGCTTGGGCTCTCGCACTACATAAATGTCAAGGCCTAACTTTAGACATTGCGACTATTGACACATGAAGACATTGCACGTCAGGCCCTACATTCATGGTTATTTTGTTAGTGTCATGCATGCAAAAACTTTTTATCTACCCAACATTTTCTTCTCCCATCTGCTCCAACATAATACTTCCCATATATGTGCCCAGCGCAAATTAGAAGAATAAAGACTCCTTCAAATGTAAAGCTCCTTACAAATTTTACACCATATCTTCTCCTCTGCACACATTCTTCCTCTTTGTTGTCTTATTTTCCAAACTTGAGTTCTTCTCTCCACGACCATTCTTTGTTTTAATCTGTAGTTGCATCCCCTATTGGTGTCTCCATTGAACCTTTGCAAGTGCGATTGATAATATGGTTTTTATTACGAAGAAATTTGTTTCCCTATGAGAAAAAGGCTATGGTAGTTTACGTCAATGGATTAAATTTGTGAGCGTTTAGACATTTTTAAGCCGTCAAATTCAGATTTGGAATGTAAAGGAATCTCTAGTGTGTAGGAAATGTCCCTGCCATTGACACCTTCAACGCAGTGACCAAAAATGCACTGCAGAAAAATGAAATTTCTACTATTAAAATCTACAGTGATAATTTATCTTTGATCTTAGATCCAACTGTTTCAACAGATAATGCTTATTTTTTAGAAAGAAAATGACCTGTGAAAAGATAACACAGAGTCGAGATAAAATTGTGCTCTTGAGACTCATGAAGCATTGACGCTATTTCACCAAATGTAGCCAAAATGTGTCTAATCATATCCATTCACCTTTGCTTGCATGCTTTATCATCTTGTTCCCAAAACAAAACTTTGAAGCAGGCGTGGACCATCCGTTGAAGCCATACAAAGAAGGGATTTTGGAGATATGTTTAAGTTATTATGTCGCAATACATGGAAGCATGCTAAATGTTTGACAAAATGCCATAAATATATGTAGTCTCAAGGACTGCAACGATTGTGGGATATGTCAAAAAATGGGTTTGTTGAAAAGTCCTAATAAACTTTCATGCAAATGCGACCAACAAGTGTGAAGCCAAAGTCCACAACCTTTGGCAAAGCATCCTCTCACCCTCTATCACAATGGGAGCTTTATAAAATGGCATTTTCCTTGTCCTCATGAGAAACCATCTGGTTGTGCAAAGTTTTAACTATTGTGAGGATTCTTGACATCTGACTTGTCAACAACATATTCGTCTAAACCGAGAATCATCACCGCCCATTCTCTTGAAAATTCTCAAGCAGTTCATCCACGAAACATTATCCTTGAGCAACTTCTTAAATTCATCAAAATTTTGGTTAGTTAATTTCCCATGTCCAAGCACCTTGGCTCGAGTCTCATAACCCTAGAAAAAAGCACCCACAAAACAATAATCCATTCCTAGTCAAAACCAAACCTACAAAATCATAGAATTGTACATTCAAAAGAGAAAAAATAGAATGCATCATTGATTTATATGAACGAAAACTAATCTTCATGTTGAAAGAGTATAAAATTTAATCACCACGTCAAAATATTGACCCTTTTAATAAGGACAAATTTGTGTAATTTCACCACGAAGTGGTGATAAGCTATTTTGTAGAAACCACATGAAATGAGATGAATGATTGAATGAACATAACATGGAGTCACTCTTCTCTTTTTCTTTTCCTTCACATGGTATTCAACTTGTGCAGGTGTTCGGGGACTCGCCATATTTCTTAATCTTAGACAAGTGTCACTGAGGTCATTAGTCATATTTTTGGGTCTACACGCTTAGTATATGAGATTTCCTCGTTCTCTTAATATATGGTGGAAGTTCCTTCAAATATAAGGCGTACACATCCTACCTCTTTGAGGATTTGAATTTGTGACATCTCTTTCAAGAGCACAAGTTGAAACTCATATCTCGTGCATAAGTAGTAAACTTATAGTTCGGTGTGGGAATTTTTAAGGATGTGTTGGTCTTTAGAAATCGAGCACTAAAAATTCCACAAGGTATAAGCCACCTTTGGAGAGTGTGTTGACTCGTGGGCAAGCACATAAGCATGAGGGATTAAGACATATGCAAACTTTCCTATCTACAAGAGGTGGTGAAAACACTAAGTGAATGCATCCACTTAATCTCCTCTTATCGTGGCCCCTGTTTGTCCACCCAAGAGACCATGGTTGATAGAATGTCCTAGTCTCTCCACTATTTAATTTTGGGTGTTGCATCATTTTCTTGGCTTCCCCATCCACATAACATAGATGTATCTCAAGGCCTCCAACTTTGTTGTGAGAAGGCATCTCCATTTTATGATGTTCTATTGATTTTTTACCGGCTACCATATATATTATAGATTTTATACTAGCTACCATAAATGCCCAATCCTGATCCATCAGCGTTGAGATAGGTTGCCTCGCATCTTCTCGGACTAAACAAATAGCGATTAATTTAATGAGAAAGATAATATACAGGAAAAAACTATTTTCAAATATTGTAAATAAGATGGTAAAAATAAAAATATAATAATCTATCAAGCCATCCTCAAATAATATTCATAAATGTAAAAATAGACACAAATGGCAGAATTTTAGAATGCCATGTAACCACAAACACCACTATATTCCTTTATTTTTGCAGCGATTCAAAGTGGAGAGAACTTAAAGGTTCGAAATTTATCTTAACATGTCACACCTCTTGCTACGTCCAATTTTTTTAACAAACTCCACAAGTACTACCGCCAAACATGAACAACTATAAATTTTATCAATTCTAGGTAATATACCTACTTTAATCTATTCTAATCATTGTTCTATATAAACAAGCATGACGTTCCATCCATACCGGAATTTCAAATTATCTACATCTCATCGAATAAAAATTGTTGAGGTTTTGATTGTTTGAGGGTTTGTAAATTTTAATTTTTATTATTTATTTTCATTATTTCTTCACATAAATATACAAGAGCTATATATTTTTACATATATTTATAGAGGACTATTTATAAAATTAAAATCACAAAAGACGACCCACATCCTGTCAATACTTCCATCTACACAAATCAACGTACTTTTGATGGGTTTCACAACAATATTAAATATTATGAAAAACAGTTTTGATAATGAAACATGCTTTAAAATACATCCTAATGATAGATTATCAAAAACTCGGGGTGGGTGCGGTGGTGGGAAGGGCATCTCCATTTTTTTTTGACATACAAATTTTTACTTGCCCTTTTCAGAACGGGTTTGAGGTCGTGGAAGTGGCTCAATTTTGAATCTTGAGATTACTCGGCTCTAAAAATAACTAATGCATCCAAAAGGGTCCAGTGCATACTGAGTTTTAGTTCCCTTTCACAAAGCACAATTTCCTAATAATAAGAAGCTTATGATTGGCCTCCATGATCTTCACTCTTCCCTCCTAAACTATTCATTTGCAAGTCTTGAGATGAGTTGTATGGACTTATTTGGGTATTGTTATGTCGAAAAGCGTTTCTTCATTGGGTTGAGTTTAGTAGGGCTCTAACACATGTCAAAATACGACGGATGAGATGAAGCCATAGAGCGAGGACATTGATTACGGATGCAATCCAATCGTCTATTCTAAAACCCTGACAGTGGCAGGATTTCCAGTGTCAAAGGCATGGCGGGCAGTCTGTCTATTTTTTCTTCGCACTAAGGCAAAGGACATGAATTATATTTATGGCATTGATTTTTAAAACAGATACTTCCACGTCTTGTACAATTCCATCTTCCACCATCGATCTTTATGCATTGTTTTGACCCCCGCCTTTGTCGACTTGTTATTTTCCTACTGAAAAAACCGCATGAGTAAACGTTGATGCATGGCTTTCGTAAAGTGTGAAATGAGTTCTTGAGTAGAGGGCTTTCATGGCTTCGCTTTTGCTATTCCTTCCCAACAAGGAGAGTATCCCTTCTTCATCTTCCTACATGGCTACTCGCTCCTCAATTCCTTCTACACCCAACTCCTGCATGACACATTGCTTCCCACGGATACATCACAATCATGCCTCATGTATGGATATTTTCAACTATTCCTCTCGCTAAATGTTTTTTTCTCTACTCTTAAGTTGTGAATGTATACGATCAATGGAGTCGATGCCATCTGGAAATAATGATGTCATGGCCATCACCGTCGGGCTTACTCAATTTTGTCGAAATAGGTGTTTGGGATTTCAAAAATTGGTAGTAGTAGTAGTGACGATTATCGCATTAAAGCAGCCCATATGGTTTATTAGCCCCCAAATCATTTTCACATCACGACAAAGCGTCAAACATAATATAATGTCAAGATATATTTATTTATGTGGTTTTGCGGTTTATGTGAGGAAAATGAGAAGTGTCGATCAATGGGAGGAGACGATTGGCTTGTGGCCGCATGAGGCATAGGCAAGTCACGACACTTGGTTTCCATGAAACCCCACCACCTTCCTTTGATTTACAGAGTAGCTAACACTAACTTTTCCGATTATACGTATAGTGCCATAAATGTCAGTGTTTGTTTCTAGATTTATTAGCTCTTTTTTGTCGGAAAAGAAGGGCCATGAGAGTCCATGATGCAATACCGGTGTTGAAAATGTTATCCATTGAATAAGACCGTCTCTGTCTTTTGGAATATGGAATCCTAGTAGTTTTAGGTTTGGAAGATAAAATATATCGTTTCAGGTGAATGGATGTAGTTTCAGTTTTAGAGTTTGTAGTAGGCTTATAGGAGCATCTTGGGGAAGACGCTGCAAGAGGTAATGTAATATGTATTTGTATTTGTTGCATATGATTTGTTAGTCATAAATGACAACCGTCCCACATTGTGTAACAACAGAATAATGGAAAAATATAGGTTAGACATTTTTGTGGATTGTATTAGTGTTGATATGTGCGAGTTGATGTGATCTCCAAACATATTTATTAGAATGTAATTCAGTAATTGTATAATGTATTCTACGGGAAAACACATTTTGTATTTCAATAATAAGAATAATGTTTACTAAGTCCCTATAAGACTAAGCAGTTTTAGGTCATTTTGACTTTTGGTCTATTTATTTCTAAGGCTATTTTTATGCTTGGAACACAAGCCCATCGTGTCGTTAGAGGCTACATTTCTGTCTTTGGATGTTGTTCATCACTTCAGTATGAAGCATGGTTATATAACAATGGGTGTGCCATCGAGTGGGCGTAGATTAATTATTACAAATATTGGGCGTGGTACGAATTCAAAGAAAATTTTACGAGCCTAGCGTTTGTATACATGGAGGATTGGAAACAAGGACATAATTGAGTGTCACAGGACATGGCTCCCAGTTTGGGTTTCAAGGCCATTCATCCTCTTGAATAGGAGAGGAAATTTTGTCAAGGGAAGGATACTTCATTGCGCTTATTCATTTGGAAACTATAGCGATAATTACGCCAAATGTTGTTTCTTACAATGGGGTGGGCATGGTGGGAATTTGATAGCAGTCACATATATCAACAGAGGATAGGGAGGGGCAGATGACGTCGAAGAATGGCCCATGTGGAGTTGTCCATCTCTCGTGGCTGACACGATACAATGGCACCATTCAACGACATATTATTTTTTATGTTTGTTTCATTGTTTGCATGCATTATTAAGATCAGAATTGATAACTCCCATGTTTAGCTTATGGCTTTGAGCATGGAAAGGTTAGAAGTAATGGTAAATGCTATTATGATGGATGAAGTAGAACCAAAAAGGATACGATATGGTAGGCCAAGGCACACACATGCTTATAGAACCTGGTCGATGAATTCTTTTCTCTTGCTTTCAAGATTGAACAACTTTCTTCAGAGTGGAGTTCCATGAAAAAATTCTCCTCGATAGCCCTACACTCCCATTCTTTTATGAATCATCACGTAACCATCACCGTAGAGTATGGTGGGGAAGGTGTCAACCCTCATAAAGAAAAAGAGGCTAAAAACAAGGCTCATCCCATGTTGCATCTAAGGATATTAGCTAGGGTGTGGTCTCATGTGCATTGTGTATAAGTTCGAAGTAGAATAATCCACCCCAAATTAGAGTCCACATACTCCACCCTCTCAAAGGTGCTCTCGCCAAAATTTGCTATCGTTCATTATTTCTCAAACAATCATGAAAAACCTTATTTAAAGATGGCATGACACCGCCTTACAAAAGCTAAAACAATATTCGTTTCTCCCTTGTAGATGAAGCATATTTAAAGCAGAATTCATCACTATTTCAGGGTTGTTACTCGTCAAAAAATCCAAAGTGGTTGGCATAAAGTCCCTCGCAAAAAACCACAAATTATATTAAATAATTTTAGCTAGGGTATCCAACAAATTCAAAGCCTTAAATCTTTTTCTTCCTCAGATAGGTCTACAAGCTCATTGGAAAATCGTCTTTATAACCTATGTTCAAGTCAGCGATGAAATTCAATTGGAATCATATGGGAATTTTAAAGAATAAATATAACTTGAAATTGCATCCTAATCCCCATGATAAGTATCATCCATAATTACATGTTCAGTAAGGTGTTTTCTCAAGTGGAGTGAACCCACCCACCACCGACATGTGGCGGATCCATGAATGGATGAGATCACGTTGGGGAGGACTTTAAAGCTTAGACATGTTTCAACCGTTGATCACATCTCTCGTCGCTAATACTTATCGCTATGAACAATGGTGTATATGAAAAGGAAAGTTTGTTCAAGTACAATCTCAACAAACCATCTCTTGGAGATGAAACCCTAAAAGGATGAGCCACAATTTTAACATGAAAGTAGGGAGAGCTGAGAAAACCTAATCTATGATGTCAGAATAAGGTGAGAGATCAAGATAAAGCATAGGAAATGAAAGTGGTTGATGGTGGTCATTTGAAAAACAAATGATGCATTTATTAATGCCAATGTTGTCTCCTCCAAGAAAGAAAGTAAATGTGAGAGATAAGCCACGACATTTCGTAAGTTGCAGGGTTTTACGAGGATGGTTAATTAGATGAATGTTTCTTGAAATTTGTTGGACTTTCAAGAGATTAGCTAATAGAAATGGCGAGAGGCGTGCTACATATATGGTCTACAGAGGTCTTTGTGCGAGGTACCATGTGAATAATGGCAACAAACTCAGGATGATAAAGTGCAAGATAGATAATGGATAATTATTTATTATTGTTTATATGCTGAAGCTTCTTTTCCTTCATCTACTCGATCTTAGAAGTATAAACGGGGCCTACAAAGTGCTCTAAGAAACAAGCATACCGGAAAGGTTTCAAACATGAAGCTTGTTTGATTTCTACATTTTTATTTTTTTGCACCTTTAAGCAAAAATACACATGTTAATAATATAAACTCAATTATCAATTATTCTTCAAACATCATTGATTTTCTTGCACTTACTCAAGCTTGGAATTGTAAAGTGGGGCTACAAAGTGCTCCAGAAACCAAACATTTCGATTGAGTTTTGAACATAGAAATTTGTAGATTTTTCCCATTAATTATTTTTCCCCTTTAACCATAAATTCCACTCACATGAATAATCGTACCAAGATTGAGTCAATAAAGTGCATGTAATTTATTCTCACTTGTCTGTTTCCAACTTTTTGTCATTGTCTTCATATTCATATAAATAATCAAATGTTGCCTAATCAAATATTTTGAAATTGTTCCCGAGTAAGTTTTCAACCAGGAACCTATTGTATTTTCCTTTTTTTTATTTTTTCCCCCTCTAAGAAAAGTTTTTGTTCATCGCACATTGTTTGTTTCCTTGCATGATTGAGCTTAGAATTGTAAAGGGGTGGGGTACAAATTTCTCCTTGAAGAAAGTATTTCAATTAGGTTTCAAACATGGAACCTCTTCAAATTTCCCCATTTTTAGATTTTCCCTACAAGCGCATATTGTGCTCACGTGAATATTGCGAGCAAGATAGACATGGTTTTATGGAACATAATGCACTTCTCCTCACTCAAGCACCTTCTTTATCAACCCTTATCCTCTCCCTCTTTATCACTTC
The DNA here is from genome assembly GCA_018340775.1 of Taxus wallichiana var. yunnanensis. NCBI lineage: Eukaryota > Viridiplantae > Streptophyta > Pinopsida > Cupressales > Taxaceae > Taxus > Taxus wallichiana. The sequence goes on from CM031241.1 coordinate 242,279,282, forward strand.
CTCAACACTTACTTCTTCCCTCCATCACCTTCAACATGTCTATTCTTCAGAGGCAAGGTTGTCCACTTAAAGACAACTTAGTGCGCCCATGCTTGAATTTATTGAAGATGAGTTGAATTTCAAATGTGTGGAGTCCATTCAAGCTCAAGACAGTGGCTTTGATTCTGATTTTTTCAACTCTGGAAGTGTTAATTCTCGAGTCTAGAAGACTGATCGTCACCATTTTTACCTCCTATGAACATGTGCCAAATCTACACTTCGTAGATTTGACATTTGTTCAAAATAAGATGGTCTTGAAGATAGACCACCGCCATATGTACCTCCTTCCCACATGTAGTGAACCTGTACTTCGCATATTTCAAAACATTGCACCATTTAAATGTAGAGAATTGTGGCTTTTGATAGTGGCGGGATTGATGCTTGCCACTTTGAAGAAAGCCAATGTGTCACAAATCCAGTGATTTAGTTATGGATCTACCAAATCAACAACGTATGGAAATATGGTGGCTACAACATTTTACCCAAAGCCGCAAGAACCTATCGAAGTCAACTAATTTTTAGCAAGTTCAAACCCCCTCGCTCGACTTCTCCATTCATTGTTGGATCATCACCCTTCGAATGTTATTTTCAAATAATGAACCTTTTAAATGCCAATATAAGTCACTAATGAGAGTTTTCCCTCTAATGCTTGACATTTTGAACACATCAGCTAAATCGCCAAAACTCATGTTCATCAATTAGGTTTTGTGTACCACACCAAACACTAAAATTCTGATTTCTGGCATTTGTCACCCCAAGCCATTTTTCTTGCTCTGAGCCGAGTAATGTTCACCAAGATTAAACCCCTCCTTTCACTTTGTCTTCATTGATCGTTACCACATCCTACACCAACATCTTGCACTACATTGTAAATTTTTTTCTACATGTCAACTCCATATTCTACATATGTTTTTCCTTCCTTTTCACTCACATTTCAACTACTTTCATTTAAATAACTACCAACGATGGTTACTCCTCTATATCATTACCACCCATTACACCTCCACCCACCATACTAATATTTGCTTCTTTTCCACTATCACTTCCTCCTTATACCCGAAAAATCAAATACCTTAACCAACACTACTCCGCTTCTCTATTCCCTTCCCCTTTGCACATATAGTTCCTCCACTTTGCATCCCTTTCAGGCGTTAACATCGCATTACTTGTGTGCGATTGCTAGTAAGGTAAAAAAGTCGTTTGACTAATCTGAAAAACTAGTTTGTCTTCATGTGCACATGCAAACTGCTTTTTTCCTTATGTGCTACTCTTCGTTGATTTTGACATTGGCTCATGTGCATGCTTTACTTAACCCCACCTCATCCTTGCCAATTGTAACTTTGGATTAATGCTCCCCACATGAATGGTTTTAAAACATAGTTTATTTGAGCACAAGAAAAGGTAAATATTTGAGGACCATGATTATTTTTAACCCTAGGTTGGCTCAGATTAGGGTGAAAAGCCTACGAGTATCATTTTGCATTCATTCATCTCGAATCTTCCGAAAGAGTTTACTCTGGAAAATTTTTGGGGCAGCCCATGGAGCATTGTTGAAGCTCTGTATCTGTGCTTTTTGTTGTCTGCATGGTTTTGGAGATCTGGGTTAGTGTGATTTATGTGGAGTCGCCATTGCTAGAGCCTGGGCTCTGATTTTATCATTGTTCTTTTCCTCTGAGTTCGCCGTTCACACCTGAGTTGGGGTTTCCTTTATTTTAATGGCATACTATGGTCTTCTAGTTTCTGTTTGAATCAATCATGGCAGCGCTGGTTGTAATCAGGAGCTCTGTTTTATGTATGATAGCTTGCTCTGATTTATGGCGAGTAGTTCGGTGTTGGGGTTTGAACCTGCTCGTTATTTGCACAGCTTTGTTTTCCAATGGGATTGGTTTTGAATGTTCTGCTTTGTGACTCGCCATTTGCGTGTTTACACTCAGCTCAATGTATACACATGAGCTTCCTTGGTTAAAGAGAGCATTGAGCTATGCCCACATTATAAATATGTGCATTCGCTTTGTGGGTCACAGTTGCTTTGTTTAATCGCCCAAATATGTGCATATCTGCTATCCGGCCACCATTGTTCCTTCAAACTAAGCTCTGGATCTACCCAAACCTGAGCCAATGAGGTCGCATTCTGTCTTTGATTTGTATGGCGCGGTTGCTCCTAAGGAAGGCTGCCTGCACCTTGCACCTTGCCACATTATATTCAGAATTCTGTCTTTTATGACTCGAGCTGGGGTTCCTTGACGTCACGATTCGTGGGGTTTGTATATCATACAGCTCGAATCGACTCACCATGGAGCTCGTTATTATGAAAGGCAGGTATTTGCTTGATTTTTACTCTCTGCTCCTAGCTGGCGACTGTTTTGTTCTACATGAATTAATCTTGCTTTTGAATTCACTGTACCTGCATTGTGAATCCTGTAATTTGTTAGTCGAGCTACAATGGTTTCTCTGTTCTATGGTTTTGTACTTGCTTTATATTTTCCACTATGGAGTGCATTGTGTTCTGAGTCCGTCTATTTTGATACTCTATGCCGCCATTAATTATAGAAGAAGCCTATCTTTTGTGGCTTTTTGACTCTACCCGAGTTTGTTGTATGAGCTCATTGCTGTATTAATTTTGCTGAGCTGGTTAACCTGCTTCATTTCCCATTTTTACTTGTTGCACTGGATGGACGGTTCCTAATTCGCTTGTGCTCTGTTTCTGTGATGTGGGTTACTTTGCCTTTGATTTGAATTTGGTTCATCTACCTAGCTTGCTGAGCTACTACTACAACTCGCTGTTTTTAATCCGAGTTTGGTGCATTATAACCTTGTTTCAGCTTGTCATTAGCTCGACTCAAGCTCGGATTCCTCTTTATTGCTTTCTGTATTGCTTTAACAGTTTAGCTCGATGTCCCTGTATACCACTCGGCTCATTGCTATTTGTCACACAGCTCGTTGGGTATTCTCTTCTTGGCTTACTGTGAGCTGATAGATTCTAAAATGGCTCAGTCATTATTCTTCTGGCTAGCTCTGTTTTGCTGTCGAGTTGGTCTTTCTGTTTGCATATGGAATTCTTGTTATTGTATCGACTCAAATCAACTTGGTTGTGCATTGCATTAAACGAGCTTGGTTGTTCTACTTTTCCAAGTACTTTCTTGCTTGCATATCTCGGTGAGCTGTCTAAATTGTAAACTTGAGTTACTTTGTGTTTGTCCTTCAGAAATCCTTTGAAAACATTTGAACAGCTTGGTCTCAATATAATGACTCAGCCTTCTGAATTTGCATGTTTTCAATAGCTCAGCTTATTTTTATGGTAACTTGGTGCCTTCTCTCTTGCATGAGCTAAGGCTTCATTGAGTCCTCGTTTGTGTGTATCGAATATGTTGTTAACAACCTGCTGCACTCATTTTCTCTGTAGCATATGACTAGTTCTGATTTATGTCATTCATTGAGCTTTGCATAGATACATTTCATTGGGACTTAGCTGGATATTGATGAAAAGATAAATACGGAAGTATGTAAAGGAAATATATTTTGCTTTTTTGAGAACACTGTAATTTTTCCTTCTCGTCAACTTGCATGGTTGCATCCTTCATCTAGAAAACTTATCTTTTATGATGAAAATCTAATCTTGTATTAATGGTTGTAATTCTTCGAGTTATTATGAGTCTCTTTTAATCATGCTGCTATTACGCTTTTATGAGGAACTTTTACTTAAGCATCGATGTACCTTTGAGAATCTTGAATTCAACTATAAAAATCATTAGTTTCTCTTGATCTTAAAAACTCAAGCCCGATTCCTTGATGAGTACCTACAATTTTGTACTCTGCTCTTATGGTGCATATTTGACCGATTTACATGATTGTTTTCGTAGCTCGTTTGATTCACTATATTGTTGTTTTATGACTTGAGCACCGCCACTTGCTTCATGTGAATAATCTTTTGATTTGAAGTAGTTTGTTGATCTATACTTCTTGATTATGTTAAAAATCTAAGAAGCCCCTGTAAAAGCATCACATTATTCCATTTATTATCTTCTAGAAGACAACATCATAGCACGTGTATCATTGCTTCTTTTGCTCAAACTATATTCTAAACTGTCCTTTCTTGAACTCATTCGGATTACATAGTTCATTCAAAATGAATATGTACTGTTATCACCGAATCGCAAAGCACCCTTATGTTTACACAAGTGCATATACTTGAACTCACGGTGTGATTGGATAACATGGGTACTATCTTCAAGTTGTGGGACTTGCTACTCGAGATAGACCTCCAGAGAAAGTTGGTTCTTACTCCTAAACCACCTACCACGATCTACTCTAATGCAGGGTAAACTAACTGTTCTAATCTAACTTTCCAAGGGACCAAGGAGAGAGAATGCATAAAATGAAAGCCTACACTAAAGCGGTGATACACCAGAAAAGAGGGTGTGAAAATAGTCTTCCAATGTGTGAAAACTAAGAGTAAAGTGCATACTAGAAGTGGCGATGTGAGCTTCTCCACAATCTAAAAATGCATTTACAACAATGTTTCATACATGCACAATAATAATAGATCCTTGTAAGAGCATAATGATTGACACAATACACTTGTAATCAAGGTTGAAGGGGGCATGATAAGAATGCAAAAAACACAACAAGGGAAGATGCATTCACAAACTTATATTTTATTGCTTCATGATATGCACACATTTCAATCATATAAGATAAGGGGCTGGATCACCATGCAAGGAGTTTACAATAAGGGCACTGCGAACACATTGGCTTCACAAAGCAATTTTTTGAGCCTGCTACAAAACTCCCCTTTCTGATGAGCCAAACACTCCAATTTATAAGAAAATGAGAGAGAGAGAAGGGAAAATGGAAATCACGAAATCTCCTTGACCACTTGTAAGAGGCACTAAATGGAGTGAATGATTGTATGTTACCACGAAAAGACTCTTCATATTGTCTCGGTGTGTTGCAACAGAGAAATAATGACGACCATGCCTCTTAATTGCACTCCTAACTACCAAATAAAACAATGTCTTGAACCCGGCCATGTTTTATGAAAAATCTCCATCGATTTCTCATCAAATATGGAATTTCTTGATTCTTTGTGTGTTTGGCTGAGTCACGATTCTAACGGTACTAGTTTTGTGCGATTTCGTTAAAAATTCCAAAGTTATGGCCTTTTGAGTGTGAATGACTATTTTGGGTCTGATGGACATTTTTGTCATTCAACGAGAACGAGCATTAAGCGACCTGGAACCGAATATGTTTATTTTATTTAAATATATATACCCTTTTTAAAATGAAGAAATCTAGTTTTTGTGATGCGAGAGGATGTCATGCTCGTTCGAGAAAGTCTAATTTTATGAAAATCGGAGTTTGGAGTCAAAAGTTATGGCCGTTTCTGATGGTTTAGGAGCCGTGGAGTGGTTCTATCCAAAATTGGAATCGATTATGCATAGTTATCCATGAGCGGTTTGGGGAAAAGGGAGACAATTTGTCTCTACTAGAACAATTGACAACTATCAAGAGAGCTCCCAACGAGCAGCTAACTGACTTCAACTTCAGATTTCAAAGGTCTTGGGATAGGATTCCAGTGGCCGTTAGACCAACGGTTGAAGGTGCTTTTCTATATTATCTTAAGGCTTTGAATTACGATATTTCTATGTTAATTCAATCTATGGAGGAGCCTGACCTTACTTCTTATAGTATAAGACGCGTTAGGGCTAAAACCTGCCTTATTCAAGTGGTGGTGGCTCCTGAGCCTCCCATGCCCTTGTACCCAAACTTAGAAAATCTAAGCACTAGTGTGCACCCACTTTGGCTCCTATTCCCACTCCTAGAAATCAAAGTTCAAATGAAACTTCTACTTCATCCTCTAGTGCTTCAAATGAACTCCAAGAGGTTATGAAACAATTGGAGAACCTTGGAAATGAGTGGGTGACTATCGAGAGACAAAGCAAGCTCAAAGTGCTGGGCCAGTATTAGCCTCAGCGTGATGCAGGCTAGACCCCATACCAACAAAATAGGCCACCGAAACTTATGCTGCAAATCAAAATCAAAGCCAAGTAAGGCCTCCGCTAATAGACCATTTCATCCCTATAACCCCTTGATGTTGCATCTCAGCGCTTCTAAAGCATTAGTGCCGATCAAAACAACATAGCTCAAGAGTATGATTGATGTTTCCCATGCAATGAACCTCACAACCAATCTATGTGCTTTAATGGTGCTTTAAACCAAGACTTGATGGTGACACCATCGGCGTTAAGGGTGAAGTGAGTCAAGAAGTAAATCAATGACATAAGGGATATCTCAAAGAAACACGGCTCAAATGATACCACACTTGCGAATCGGGCAAGTGAGGATTTTGTGGCATGAATCAAACAATTTCTTAGAATGTAGTAGGCTAACACAAGATCAAAGAAGAGGAATATTGGTGAAGGGCGGTCATTGGCTCCCAGTGATCTACAACCTTCCATCACTCCACAAGGTGTTGGTAAGCAAAATACAACTCTAAACATGCGAGGACAACCCAAACCACCTTCTAATCCAACTCAAATGCCAATTGTTGCTACCCATGCGCAAGAAAGGAATGTGCAAAGCTTTAAAGGACATCAAAGAGATGTTTCATCCCCATTTAGCATCATTTTGATCAAATGAAGAAGACAAATGTGAATATATCAATGTGAGAATCTTTATCCATCCGGAGACAAAGAGATCTTCTCTGGCTGCCATGAAGAATTGGTCAACTTCAAACCAAAGCGAGTCCATATACGCAAGAGAAGGTCCTCACAAATGCTCGGCACGAGAAGGGAATCATGGAGGACAACAAGGTAAAGTTTGAAACCCCCTCCATTCTACGTTTCATTAATCATTGGGATAAACTAGTACACAATTGCATGATTGATTAGAGGGCAAGTAGTTTTGTCATGCCCAAGCAAATATTGATCGAGTTGGGTCTCGATATGAAGTCATATCAAAGGGGGTAGTGCGATTGGATGGGACAACGATAGTGATAGTGGGAGTGATTAAAGGTTTGAATCTTACCTTGCGTATGTATGCCCCAACTGCGTTACCGTTTTTGCAAGATGTCTCGATTAATAGATTTGCCACCACTCTTTGCCCTATGCTTATCGAGGGATTTCATGACTAAAATTGGAGGCTACTTATCTCGCTGATTGGTCACACTTGTTGTTCGAGAACAAGATATGGTACTAAGGTCACAATCGGATCCGAACCACCGCAAACTTTTATATCGAGCCCCATACTCCAAGCCAAATCAATGCCAACCTGCTTGTTGACATTTGACCAAGAAGATTATCCAGCACGTGATGAAGTCGACACCAAAGTTGGAAGCATCCCGCATTTGACTCTTGACGAATGGGCAAGCAAGGTACATGTTTTTGATCCCCGAAGTAGAAGAATCGAGCTAGGATTCTATTGCATACATGAAGAAAACCGGTCTATTCCTAAGCATCACCAAACCGGACCATAAGGATGACAATGAGGTATGGCGGTTATTTTTCGATGGATCAAGGAGTAGGCAAGTGCGGGAGGAGGAGCTATGCTTGTTTCACCTCAAGGCATCAAATATTATTGACTTTCCGTTTCAGTTTTCTGTTCAAACAACACAGTGAATATGAGGCCTTGATTCATGGACTTTATTGGGCTGGGAAAAGGGCATAAAGAACTTGCAGTGTTCGGGGATAGCGAGTTAATCATCAACCAAGTTAGGGGACAACATGCCATGCTACAAAGAATGACCTATTGAAGAGCTACTGAGAACGGGGTATGGGACCTCATTGAGGATTTGAAGCTTTCAACATCGTGTCCATACCTAGGAAGAAAAATGAAGCCACGAATAGGCTCGCGGCGGTTGGAGCAATGTTTGATGTGGTTGTGACAAAATCAAAAGGGAAAAAACGCAACCACATATCCATGTGATTGTAAGGCCGGTAGTGAGATAATAATACAAGGTGACGGAGTGTTTGAGAACGATCAGCAGATTGTTAATTTCTTACAAGAAGACGTGAATTCTCGGCTACGAATCGGACATGCATTAGAGCGATCTGCAGGGGATCAAGTAGTGCGGTGCGGACAAACAAGCTTCCTAAGGGTTTAGTAACGTTGGAGTCTATCTTGACCCTAACGACTAGTTCCGTAAGGAAAAGGCTAACATCAAGTCAAGAGAGAACATTCAAAGTCAATTTCGGTGGGAAGGCAAAACACTTCAAATTGGTAAAGTGGCCCTTTGAGCAGGAGAAATCAAATTTCATACAACTTTGCTTTAAGAATTTCTAGATGTCTTCGCTTGGAGCTATGAAGACTTGAGAGGATTCAACTGAAGTTGGCACAACATACCATAGAATTGGATCAGGATGCTAAACCCATCGGGCGAAGGAGACCGGTCGACCCTCACATTGAGCCTCTAATGAAGAAAGCTAAACAAGCTAATAGAGGCAAAGCATTATATTCCCAATCAAGCACTCAAGTTGGGTTGCAAACTTAGTTTGGTCGGGAAGAAGAGTGGAGAAATTAGGTTGTGTGTGGACTTGAGACCTCAGCCGGGGCATCTCTCAAAGACCATTACCCACTTCCTTTAATGGAACAAATATTGCAAGTGGTATCCGGTTCGGAGAGATTCTCTCTCCTAGATGGCTACTCAGGGTATAATCGGGTAATGGTGAAAGAAGATGACCAGTTCAAGACGACTTTCACCACCAAATGGGGCACCTATGCCTACAAGAAGATGCCATTTGGGCTATTAAATCTTTGGAGCCACTTTCCAAAGGGCAATGGATATGGCCTTGAGGGTTGATCGATCAATAAAATAGTTCGATATATCTTGATGACATCACTTTGTATTCTCCAAAATGTAGCGGATCACCTTTTTCATCTGAGGCAGGTATTTCAAAGGTGTAGAAGATTTGGGGTATCATTGAATCCCAAAAAATACATATTCTTGGCTCACGAGGGAAAACTTATAGGCCATATTGTTTCAAAGGAGGGGTTGACGATTGACCCGAGAAAGAGTTGAAGCAATCGAGCATTGTCATTGCCAAGTCACAAGAAGGCTCTTCAAAGCTTCTTAGGAAGGATCAATTTTGTCCACGGGTTTGTTCTAAATATTGCAGCTCTGGTAAAACCAATAATGCCGATGTTAAAGAAGAGCATGGAATTTAAGTGGACATCCGAAGGCAAGGCAAGTTTTGAGGCAATAAAAGAGGCTATATCTCAAGCTCCAAACTCTCGATCCAGGACTTCTCTAAGGACTTTGTGCTATATGCCTTCGGTGGTGGAGACACAATTTTTGCAATCTTGGTACAACAAAACAAAGAAGGATTAGAACAATTAGTTGCTTTCTTTAGTCAAGGCTTGGAGGAATACGAAACTAGGTACTCTTTCATTGAAAAGCATGTCCTTGCAGAATCGAGAGCTTAAAGAAATTCAAGCACCTAGTTTCAAACAACAAGATCCAATTATTGGTCTCTCATCACGGAGTCAAGGACTTCTTGTAAACAAGGATTTGAATGAGAAACATGCGGGATGGATAACCCGTGTCATGGAATATGACATCGAGATCAAGGTCACAAAACTAGTACATGGAAAGGGACTATGTGAACAGTAGCCTTGAGTCAACAAGTCAAGCGGTGACGAAAAAGATCTTTGTCTTGGTACTACATGATGGTCAAGAGGGAAAATGATGACGTGCCCACTCCTTGTTGGACCTGAATATGATACACTTCCTACTGGACGGGCCTATGCCCTCCGAGGAAATGAGCAAAGCAAAGAGGAGATACTTGACATAAGCCATTCCATATGTGTTGGTTGATGGTGTTTTGTTTAAAAAAGACATCAATGGAGTTCTATTGAGGTGCATTGGGACGGAGTCAAATTGAGAGGGTGTTACAAGAATTTCATGATGGAGATTACGGAGGACATTTTGCCCCACGGGTAATGACTCTCAAGATAATGAAGGCGGTATTATTGGCCCACAATGTTCAAAGTGATGCTATACATGGATAAGAAAGTGCAAGAAATGTGCACTCTTCACAGTGCAAATAAAGACTAATGACACTTCCATTGCACACGATTTTGGTTGACCAACCATCAACACAGATGTTGGTCCAAAGTGATCATCGTCGGTTACCCTCTCGACCATCACTAGTTTTACCCAATTGGTGTCGGTTTCTTGTTCTTTTGGTTAACCTACCCAAAAGAACACCAATTTCACTTTCTTTACATTTATAGTTCTTGAGATTCACCATATTCTCTCTGTTCTTATAACATCTATCATACTGCTCTCTTATACGGTAGATATTGGTCTCTTGCCTTATTTGGCAAAATGTTATTTCCTCATGCTGGATCGATACAATGATTACCTCTCGATCGACATCGGTTATCCCTAATCGGCTTGATTAACTTTGTGTTGTTTTCCGGTGACATATTGACCTAATCCACCTACTCCCTGTCTATTTTTCATGCTTTATCAGTATTGTGTTATTCAACACATTACATTCTAACCAGGCAACACTTGTTCACATTGTCTTGACTCGTAGCCAAGAAAAGGCCCTCATACTTGTGCTACCCATCTACCACTTCCACCTAGTCCTTCACCACCTTCCATCCTATCGCCCATGGATCCTACCAGCCTATCAGTATCGCCACAAGTGAAGAGGAGTTTACACGAATCCTTGATCAGAACCCTACCTCTTTACAATTCTACCTTTCCCATTCATCCACTCGAGATGCTTCGGGACGGTTGATATACGTCACGCCCATATCTATCCCCCTCGAACCTCATTCCTTCTTCTATGCCAACCCCTTCTACCTCTGCCCCTACTCCGCACTGCCTTATCCCAATAGAGTTTTGTAGACATGCCCCATACATGCTATAACGGCCATATCTACAACAGTTGTACCCACTACATCAACTATACCTTCTTTAATCACCCAAATCATGGATTCATTCCGCGCCCATCATTTCACATATACCAATCACAACACAACCACCCCTAGTTTGGTGACCCTACCCCATTTCAAAATATTGTCCTCTCTATTCCACAGTCCTTACCTCCCATCTCTCTACTAGAGTCACTTGAATCCTCCACCCCCATATACCTACTATAGAAAACATCACTGTTTCATTTGTTATTCATTACAGGTACGTGCCCCCTATCTCAGTCCCTCGATTTAAACCTACCCATTTGGAATCACCATATACTTGAATGCCATCCCCATCCCATGCTCAACACCAACCCTCTTATCCTATAGGTGGTACACATCCATCTCAACCCACCAATGATCTCATTAGGTTAATAATGGAGAAGATGTAGACCTAGAGGCATCGGTTTCGGATCACGCAATTCCCTTACCTACGTTGAAATTTGCAAGGAGCCCATCCATCCATCCATCGTTATTTTTCCATATCCTACACATTGGGAGATGCCTAGATTCAAACCACTTCAACATCAAAGAGGACTCTGTGTAACATTTTGTGGTATTTCAAACATGGGTGCTATCCGATCTCCCATGATGATGCTTTTCTCCTGAGGACATTTCCCATGTCTTGGCCGGCCTGCATTAGACTAGTATAGTGAGTTACCTTCGACATTCTATCTACTCATTTAATTAGGTAGCCCAAGCCTTCTTGGATCACTTCTCGATTAACATTGTTAAGAAGGTTACCATGACTGACCTTTATTCTACACACCAATATGATGATGAGTCTATCACAGGACTTCGTCGCTCGTTGGCATATCCCGATCAATCAACTCACATTCCAACCGCCACAAACCAAGCTCATAGAGCTTTTCACTTGTGCTTGTGCTTGACATATTTCACAAACCTTACAAGTGCAGACTTTCTAAACTTCGATGAGGCATTCACCATGGCACGAAAACTAGATATTCGGGCCATCGAAGAAAAGAAAATCTAACTACGGAATAAGAACACCGCATTTAATTCAAATGAAGTGTCTTCTTCTTTGAAACAACATAATAATTATTCCAAAACCAAAGGATCCGCCAAAACGATGGTACTCAAGGTTGGCCCCTCTCATCCATAAAATCAAGAAAAATCATCTTCTAATCTTCCCCATGTTCACACTTTTCAATTCAGAGGAGAACAACGGAAATACACCCCAATTGGAGAACCTTACTATTCATTTTTAAAAAATCTTATTAAATTTGATGCCATCACCCTTCCTTTTATAAAACCACATCTTGGTTTTGATCCCGCTCACCCACACCTACTTGCTACAAAGAACACAATTTCTATAACTATCATCGCATAAAAGGTCATAGTGATGGAAATAGCTGCATCACTTTCAAGAACATTGTCAAGAAATGTTAGACAATGAGATCTAGTATTGGACAACCCAAATGCACCCTCTAACCAAAACTTATCCATTTACAAGAAACCATTCCCTAACCATGCCCCGTCTTCCGACTAAATTGGTGATACCTCAAATAATAATAACAACGTCCTCGAGGTTCATGTTATTTTTATGACATTCTAGTTACTTCTCACTTGCTTCCTATTCCTCTATAGAGGAAATGTTAGCCCGAAATACCCTACCTTTACAAGAACCCACTTCACCTACTCCTACACCCACAGAGGAACACCCATCATCTCCCCTTCACCTATGGAGATGCCTATAGTTAAGCATCCGATTGATTCACCACTTACCTACCTCCCCGACTATCGAGCAAGTCCACCCGTATCACCTCTCCCTACCCATGGGAGACACCTATTCATCTCTTGCACAACTATAGGAGGACCGTATCTCATTGGCATCACCTCCTCAATCATCTCCTCCACCTTGAGGATCAAGTAGAAGTTCCGTTTCTGTAGCGAACATTCTCCATCGACCCACAAAGGATCTTGTTGACCTAATTTTAGATCTCTTACCTATAAAGGTTAAAGCTAGCAATTTCCCTATTTCTCGAGATACATTTCATGGGAATCCTAATTTAATCTACATCGGCTTCACCTATAGCCGTTCCATTTTCACACTTAGCTGATCGTCTAGATTATGTTCATAGAGCCTTGCTTTGGGGACGTCTCCTGTTTCCCACCTCCACCCAAATGCAATTGTCACTCATGGAAACTTAAACCATTCATTCAAAGGTGTTTCAACCACCCAAGCCACACATAACCATGGCTCTTGGAACATCCTCTGCTACATCATCCTCATCTATTCTCGACCCCCTGCTTACCAGATAACGTATTTCCACAACACCTATCATATATAAACCTAGTAGCAGACACTAGGGGTCATACCGACATCAAACCTTACCCATCCCCTATCAAAATTGATTTGGCCACATCTTCCCAAACATCTATTAAACCCACTTCCATGCCTAAAAGGAAGACCCATCCTTACGGGCCACATACACTAACTACATCTGCCACACCTTTATCACCGTCACCTCTACCGTCCATCCTAGGACCTCACCCCTCAACCCTTACCAAACAACCCCCTTCCAATAGTAAACCAAAGAATCACATAAACCCTTTACCACAACCCACTCATATACCCAAATGATCCACACAACCTTCACCATCACCCTTAACCTCCTTACCTCCTATGCCATCACTACCTTCCATAACTTCATCACTACCTATGGCGTTCCCTTCTCTTCTACCTACACCTCCGAGCCAACCACTGCTATCAACCATTATTGCTTCGCATGATTATCCTCATGGGTAACTCATCCCTTACCGCCATCCACCTTTCCTTCTACATCACGTGCTACTTCTTCATCCCTATCAAAGAAAGTGCAACCAAAGATTAAAACCCCAACACCTTCCCTCCAGACAACCAAACCTATTACCCACTCCAGTACCAGTTCCCCTGTTGTGTCTTTACCCAAAAAGGTGTAACCCAAACTTAAGACGGTGTTACCCCCAAAATCTTCCATTAAACCTCCCCTCTTAAGAAACCCCGACCACAACATCTCTCACGCCACATTCACCGATTATTCCACCCAAGCCCACACTCACATCACATTGTGATCCACTGACAGGATCATACGCCATTATCCTAGCTAATCTCCTAGAAACCTCTGTTATCATGCTCCCACCTCTTAGGCCTTAAGACCCTCTCAAACCCCAACCACAAGGGTTTGACGATACCAAATTTTTTCTTGCCATCGTGTGAAAGTCATGATGTCAAAAATTATAAGGCTCTAAAATCGGCCCTCATCTAATTATTTCCTTATGAAGTAAACCTTGATGACAATGATCGCGCTTGATGAGGACCCTATTTTTCCTCCTCTAGTCTCCACACATACCCTTTCGTATCTCGCACCACAACCTGAATTTCCACCCCCACAACCTTTCTATCCACCCTTGAAATTTGAAATCAACATGGTTGTATCATAGAACTCACCTAAAACTCCACCCAAATGTCGGTGCACCCAACTCATTTCACAAGGCTCTTTTCCCCTCTAGGCTTTTGTCCCTCTCGTCATTATACCTTTCATGGTAAACCTTCTTCATCTACCTCCCGCATCAAATCAACATGATCCACGTTTGCCACCCTTTCCTGAGAAGGATAAAGGAAATGAAAAGGAAACCAACCCATCAATCATCCCGATGCAAGCATACCATCACACACCGCACCTAAAGTCACCATTCGTGGTCCCATATACCCTATTTCCAATGGGATTATGCACACCACACTATGCTCAAACAATTGCATCAATCCTCCTGTTGATGTGTAATCACAACACTTCTGAATGAATGTTGCGCAACATGATGGGTTGAGACTCTTAGTGTGATTGTATAACATGGATCTTTTCCCAAGTATGGGACCTTGCGAGGTGGGAAGGATCTCGGATGAAGGTCGGTTCTATTCCTTTGTTCGGTGCACACAAACAATTTGTAGAGGATTCACTCAAAACTCCGATCTAAGTTGACAAGGAGAAAAGATTGAGAAGATACAAGAAAATAAACCTAATCTAACCAAGGTGATGCACCAAAGGAATGATGAACAACTATTTTCCAATAAACACAAACCATAAAAATGCAATACAATAAACATGCACAGGTAACCAAGACTACAATGGGAGATCATTTGAATGCAATGAATACAAGAGAGGGTTGAAATCATCCACAAACTTAGTTTTTATTGCTCCAAATATTGATACAATCCATTACAATGGCCAAGAGGCACAAACATGCATTACAATTTGAATGGGAGGTCTAAACTCCACAAATCCACTTGCTGATAAGAGAAGAAGGGAGGGGCAAAACAAGAATGTCCAACCTTTTGAAAAATGCCCCTCCTTACAATTTATAGGAAGAAAAAGAGAGGGAGAAGAGAGGAATTCGAAATCTACCCCAACCACTTCCAGATTGCATTTAATTCATCTCATTATGGCGGTAGGTGAGAACCCTAGAAAAAAAAAAATGGTGAACTATTTTTGAATCTTTGAGGACCACCTGTAAACTTTCCAAAAGTCCTCTCTTGCATGAATCCGAGCTCCCAGTCGAAAGTTATGGCCATTTGAAGGTTAGGGTTGATTCTAAAAACTGGCCTGAGAGTTATGAAAGTCCAAAAAGCATGGAACCCCGAAAACCCAAAATTCGGATTTTCAAAGATTTTGGTTTCAAAAATTAAAACACTGTTCATTTACTAATTTTCTTGAGAGTTCCGAAACTCCGAACTCAAAACCCCAAAATTCCGAAGTCGAAAATTTAGACTTTTGGACATGGAATTTTAGACTTTTTTATTTCTACATTTGGCGCATGATTCAGAGGGTTTTTTGTCCAAAACCTGAAAGTCTAAAAATTCAGACTTTTGGACTTCAAAATTTTAGACTTTTCCTTTCAATTTTCCAACTTTGAGCACGATTTTTCCGAAAAACCTAAAAATTGAATATTTCGACTTTCAAAGTTTCAAGGACTTTGAAGATTTTTACCATTTTTCCGATTCCATGCTTTGATTTCTCCAAAACCCTAAAACTCGAAAGTTTGAAATTTAAAACTTTGAAGTTTTGGGTTTCAGACATTTTTGATCATTTTTCTACCCTGTTTTTTCCGAAATGCCGAAAATGCTAAGGCCGAAAACTTTGAGCCTTTTCTCCATTTTTTCCCTTCGATCTTTGATCTTCCTCGACATTCCCCTACCATTCCTTTGATGCCATTACATTGCCAAGCTCGACTGCAACTTGATTTTTGGAAATGATTGTGAGCTCGCATGGCCAAACTATCCTCCATTCCTTCTGCTTGCAAGGTCATGTTGATCAATTTTTTCGATGGGGGCAAATTGGACAAAACATATCCCTCAAAATGTCCCTATATGACCTTATCCAAACTTTTGAGTCACATCATCAAGCCCTATGTAGATTCTTCTATCTATCGATTTTTACACAATGACCCTACACCCATAGCCTCCATTATTACCCCTCATCATGTCTGCTACACTCACTAAATTGCCCTCTTGTTCTATACATCCACCTACTCACCAAGTGGCCACCCTCAGCTTTTCAGATGAAGAGATCACTCCTCTAGAATCCAATGAGCTAGATCCCACTCTTTTCATTTCCATCCACATCGATAATATACATATACCATGCGTTATGATCGATGGTGGTTCTAACATTAATATCATCTCCTCTCATGCATACAACCAAATGTGCATACCCATCAACTATATGCATAATAACTTGATCATGGTGCATTCCTTCAATGATGCCATGACCTCTACCTTGGGTACCATTGTCCTCCACATTGGAGTGGGTCCCCGTATTGTCCCAGCTATTCTATGTACTAGAAGGAGAGTTTCGGTGACATGTTTCTTAGTCGACCTTGGATCCGTGCCATGGGTTGTGTACCCTCAACTTTACACTATTGCCTAAAATTTGAACATGAAGGGCATAATTATACCATTAGATGACCCCTCACCTTCAAGACCTATAATATGCTATATCAACCTAATGACGTTCTTGTACCCATTAAGGCATCTACCTCTATGACCACTTCTTCTTCACCCACGACCCCATTAACCGATGTCATTCCTACCTCGGTCACACCTCGTTTTCTATTCCTACCACTAACACACCCTCCTCCACCTGGCTCATCTACCTCTCAATCAACCAACCCCATCTCCATCCCGGCCTCTAATGCTTCATCTATTCCATTTACCCATATATCGATAGTCGATCCTGGAAGGTGTTTTTAATGCCTCACTCTGGGGAGTTTCACCTATACAATGTTAATACATTCCTTACTCCGCAAGAGTATGGAAAAATTCACCAACACCCTCACTATGATCACCGCATAGGTGAGTGTCTTCTCTATGGTCCTCCCCACCTTTGCACCAATCTCATCTATGGGGGACTTGATATTGCCACTTATACACCCGAACCACCCTCACAAACCCAACCCTTTCTCTTTGATCTCTAATCACTCACCAACCGCCACTTCACCCACACCTTCCTACACCGATGTGCATGGAAAGGTTTTGGTTTTGGATTTTATGAACAAGGTCGTCACATCGTTATTCCGTGTACTACCCGCAAACACAATGACCATAGTGGTATTGGTTTCACCGAACTATCTTCCAAGAAAGCCTGCATTGAACTCATTGAGGATGATGACCTTTCTTCACCATCTTCACCACCTCCACCACCTTCACCACCACCGCCTTCCCAACATAATTGATGGATCCAGAATCTATTCCTCCTAAATTTTTCTTTTCATAAATACCATTTCCTTGGGACCTTTGATCTATCAACGCGATGGCAAGGATCCTTCTATTCTTCCCTTCCTTCCGTATCCTAACATGATCGAGGACGATACACCTTCTATTAACTTCATTCAATGTCGGGGATGATGATTCTATACTCACATACCTTAGTGTTGAAGACTCTTACATTCACCGGTCATTTCCTTCTGAGACACAGACAATGTTGAATGAATCGACTATCAAAGTCAACATCCACACTTAGGACGACTCGCGCATTCTAATGATTGGCTAATCTCTAGATGTTGTTGAATAGGAAGCCATCACTTCTTTTCTCAAAAATCATAACCATGCTTTCACTTGGTCCTATACTGATATGCCTAGTATTGATCCCACCATAGTGGTCCACAATATCGTAACCATTCCCATCCAAACCCGTAAAACAAAAGTTGAGAAAAATGCACCTCACATTCCCTTTTCTCGTCAAAGAAGAACTTCAGCGCCTTCTTTCTGTTTCCTTCATCTTACCCATTGATTATCCCCAATGGATTTCTAACATTGTCCCTGTCACTAAAGTGATGGGGGGACTTTGTATTTACATGGAATTTCGTGACCTCAACCTAGCTTTCCCAAAAGATGACTTTCCTCTGCTGGTATTGACCGAGTTGGTTGACCTTACCATTGGTCATGAGATGTTATCACTCATGGATGGCTTCTTGGGTTATAACCAAATCTTGCTGGCCCTAAAAGATCAACACAAAACCACATTCATCACCCCTTAGGGAACCTTCTGCTATCAAGTCATGCCTTTTGGCCTTAAAAATGTTGGTGCCACATATCAATAGGCTATGACTTACATCTTCCATGACATCATGCACCATACATTGGAAAATTATGTAGACGATCTCCTTGCAAAATCAAAACATCGGTCAAACACCTTACAGTCTTAAAAACCATCTTTGATCACCTCATCAAGTATTGTGTTCACCTTCAACCCAAGAAATGTGTCTTTGCGGTTCTCTTGGGAAAGCTCCTGGGATTTATCATTTCCTTACGTGGCATAGAGGTTGACCCTACTAAAGTCAAGGCCATTCTCAAAATGCCTCCCACCAACTTCGTAGTTTGCAAGGTAAGTTACAATCTATTTTCCGGTTTTACTTACTAACTCTCAACCATTGTCAATCGTTTCATCACCTCCTTAAAAAGGATGTCTCCTTCAAATGGGATGATGAATGCCACAAAGCTTTTGAGGCCTTAAAAAAATACCTTCTCCAACCACTTGTGCTCATTCCACCTAAAGATGATCAACCCTTATACCTATACATCTCTTCTACCGATCACTTCTTAGGGGCCATTCTCACTCATCATGATGAACAACATAGGGAGTAGGCGGTTTATTACATAAGCCGTACTCATTTTAGACTACGAGACCGATACACACATTTCGAAATTTTTGCTTAGCCTTAGTTTTTGTTTCCACCAAACTCCGCCATTACCTACTCAACCAAAAAAGCTATGTTGTGACTAACAAACTAACCCCTTACACTTCATGTATGCCAAACCTTATCAAAATCAATGTGTTGCATGATGGCTCATGCTTCTAGCCGATTTAGACCTTGAATTCATTCATCAAAATCTATCAAGGGCCATGCCATTCTTTGAAACTCATGATGCTCCTCTTTTTGGGAATTAGTCTTCAAACTTTGATTTCCCTTATGACTCCATAGCTACCCTCTCTTTAGATGATGACCCTTACTAGATAAATTTATTCTTTGATGGCTCCAAATGTCAGCGTGGGGGTGGTGTAGGTGTCATCCTTATTCCTCTTGATGGTGAACCCATGCCTTTATCATTCAAACTCGACTTTGAGTGCACCAACAATATCGTTAAATATGAAGCACTCGTATTGGGTCTCCTCACAACTTATGCCTTAGATGTTAAGTCCATTAATATCTTTGGTGATTCCCACTGGTAGTAAACCAAGTCAATGGTATATATCAGTGTCGTAATGAAACACTTCAAGAATATAAATGTTACATGGGCATACTTTTGACTACCTTTGACCGCTATAAACTTCAAACCGTTCCGTGGTCCACCAATAAATTTGTGGACACCATGGCCTGCCTCGCTTCCCAGATACCTGCTTCACCTGTAGATTCAGACATTTTTGTCACTGTGAAATGACTACAGAGACCTTCTTATGCACCTTGCAGTGTTAACCTCGTCCAAACCGCCTCACTAAACACATAGGACCTTTGGTATAAGCAGTTTACGGACTACCTTTCCCTTTCTATATTGCCTCCTAACCTCACACGTAATGGACAACGTGCCTTTCTTAAAAGGGCCTCTCGTTATGTCATCATGGGTGGCCTCCTCTATAAGCGGCTTTGACGGTATTCTCTTACGATGCCTTACAAGTTCTGAAATCCCTATACCATTAAAGAAGTTCATGATGGCATATGTGGAGGTCACTTCGGTGGCCTTCTTTGCCGCTAAGTGCATTCTTCTCCTAGGCTATTCTTGGTCGAACCTTAATCATGATTGTTGTGACTACGTTAAGCGTTGTGTAAAATGCCATTAACATGCCAATCTTCATCATACACCCAAGTCATGCCTTACAGATGCGCTGTGACCTTTGGCCCTTTTCTTAATGGGGTTTGGATATTGTCGGAGAGATCAATCCCAATCTTCCCGGAGACATGAATGGATCATCACCACTACCGAATACTACACCAAATGGGTTGAAGCCATACCCCTCATCTCTATGAAATCTGAGAAAATATGTGAGGTCATCAATCATCACATTATTTTCCACTTTGGCATTCCCCACCGCCTCATCACTGATAATGGAAAACAATTCAAAAACAAAACCTTACAAAACTTTGCGATGCCTTCGGCATTAAACTCGATTTCTCTTCACCTTATTATCCACAAACCAATGGCCAAGCTGAATCCACCAATAAAACCTGAACAAAATTCTCATGAAAGTGGTTAACAATCTTTGGGAAGGACTGGCATATACACATTCCCTTCACCCTGTGGGTATACTATACTAGTATTCACACTTCAACGCTTTGCCACTCCTTTTCTCTAGTCTATGGTACAAATGTTGTTTTGCCTCTCGAAGTCTAGATCCCATCTCTTCATATTTCTCTTCAAGATATGATCAATCATGATGACTTTTGCGGGGACCGTTTAGCACAACTTGATTTATTACACGAACGTTGTCTTAATGCTCTCGACCATCTCCAATTCTACCAAAATGAATAAGCGTGCCTATGAAAAATGTGTCCATGAACAAACCTTCAAGTTTGGTGATCTCGTCCTCAAGGAAAACCAACACATAACCAAAGAGATAAAACAATAAAAGGGGCAAGTTTTCCCCTAGTTGGCTTGGACCATATATCATGACTCATAACTATGGATCAAGTTGTTATCGTCTATCTTCACTTGATAAAGAAGCCAGAACCCGATCCCCTCAACACCTTGCATATTTGACCATTCTACTATTGACTTCAAGTCCTAGATAACTATTTATCTATTTCATGCTCGTCCCTTGAGTCTATTCACCCTTCTCTTCTCTGCACTTCACCCCCAATAACTAAACAAGAATCATGTGCTTACCCGCCACTTGTTTTTTCCTTATCTTAAATATGTGTATCTCGGCTCTACACATGGCATGATTCTCATGGATACTTTTCATCTTCTTTCAGATGATATCCTATGGTTGTTCGCCCTTGCCTTCTAAACAAGAAGAAAATGCTTCATGATATAGTCTTATCCATGACTTAAAAGCCCAAAATAATTTCCAAAAATAAAGGGATCAACTCCTTGAGTCAAACTTCCAATACAAAGATGACTCCCTCAAAAGGACATCTTTCACTCTAAATTGCCACTATAAATAGATTGTTCCCTCGAGGACAGCTATAAATAGCTCGCAACACTATCTATAGTCCATCCTAAAAAGAGGACTATTTTCTCAAAATAAAAATATTCAGAAGCTTCCTGCATCGATCAGCTTCATGAAGACCTCAAGGAGACATATATTCATCCCGTATAGACTTCCCGCATCGATCAGTCTATCTAAAATAAAAATTCAAAAAGAAAAAGAAAAAAATTTCGTCATGGACTCGCCTATTGTGATCTTGGACCTCTTGCCAAAAGGCATGCTACTTCATACCATATAACCTAACCACCTTCACCTCCTTCCCCTTTGTATCTTCATTTCATACTGCCTCAAGGGACCTGTTGAAACTATGACATTTGGTGATCATGTGACTATTCTTCACCTTTAGAATAATCAATCATGTAATGTCTTTAGGGTCTTACATTCACTAGCCTACCTAAGGTATGGTCAACCCATTATGATCCTTGCCAATCAGGTGGCTTTCTCGCCTCCTCTTATATTTTCACTTCTTCATTACTTATTGATTATCCTATACAGGACTAAACCCTCAACGTTTATCTCTCGGGACTTTTCTTCTTTCACCACAATCAACTTAAAATCACCCATACCTATTTTCCCTTAATGCACCCAAACCTAAATGACCTTAACTTAATCATGCCTATGACCTAGAATCAAACATACCTATAACCTAACGACCCATTCTTCTACCTCCTCATATTATTCCCTAGCTTATGGGAGAACTACATCAACCTGAGGTCCCTTTTCGCTGGGACTATGTAGATAGCACTTCAGGCATGGGGCCCTTGAAGGTTAGCTCGACCACTCTTTACCCTCACCAATTTTCCCCATTCTACCATGATTTCCTGTTCATATCAACTTGCCATACAAACCATGTTCACATCAATTAAACTATATATGCTTACCATGCATTCACATAACCTTTACCACTTAAATTATTTCACATTTTCATACATAACCAATATTTGAACGTTTTTCACCATCACATGCATTTACATCAACATTTATTACCAAAAATCAAAATTAACATCCATACCTATGACCTAACTCCATCATTCCTATGACTTTACTCCACCATGCCTATCAACATTACTTGATCCAGCGTATGACCTAACTCCATCATGCATATGACCTAACTCCACCATGCCTATCAACTTTGACTCCATCATGCCTCATGATCATCCTTATGGACTGACTCCATCATGCCTAACTCACCTAGTTTCCATCCATATCACAACAAAATTAAAATTCTCATAACACCAATAAATCATCAGAATCTTGTCCATTTCATCATATAAACATACATGTGTATCCATACAATATGCACTAATATCAAAATAATGTGCATCTCTACAAATCGTTGGTCCTTTGTAGAACCACACTGTGATAGCCAAACCCCGTTTCTCTCCAAACTCCTCGTCCTACCCACCCATTCCTCCCCAAACCACTCAATCACTATCCTCGCCACCATCCTTTACCTATCCTTATTTCCACCTTCTTACACAACCCAACATTACCTATATTTGTCCTTAATCGATGTGTTTAGGGATATGTTATTTTACCCATACCTCGAACCTACCCATCTTGATCTGACCTATATATACCGCCTATGTTGGACCCAAAGCATTTTCTTCCTCTCCGTTATTCGACTCTTTGAACTGTGTGCTCTTTTCTTTTATACCTTACTTGACTACATCGTTTCTTACGATATGTTGTTTGACCTAATGACCTTACCTTGCCCCTATTGCCATGATGTTTATCTTGACCCTTGATAACCTTCTTATCACCTTCTTACATGGAACATACCTAAATGTTTGCACTTGACTGTGACCTACATTGTGCTTCCACACCATATCCTATACCTTACGAATCACTTCAACCTTATTAGGAGAAACCTATCAAACTTGGACAATGTAGAGTTTGCAAGCTCTCAACTTGTTAGGTACTATCGTGTCACAAGTTTATGCATGTGTGTCACGCTTTATGCATGTGTGTACGTTTGACTACCACTACCTTTGACCTTGGCCCATTTACCTATTTGCCCGATTTTCCCTTTACCCCATTACCCCATTGTTCACCATTCTTCTTGAGATCCACTTATATCAAACAACTCACTGATTTTGCCCCTATCACCTCATCGGTTCCTGGTTTGAGGAGGATCACCTTCACTCAAGCATGGGGAAACCACATCTTATTTTTGTCAGCGTCACTTACCAATACAAGCTACGCAACAAAAAGGGGCAAAATGTAGACACTAAAATTAGGTCACACTCCCCTTAACCCCTCGTCACTTAATCAACTTAAACACACTTACCTAACCATGGCCCCTTTCACCCCACACTAATATTAATTTAATTAATTTAATTAAATTAATCCTTATCCTCATCATATCTATTATTTAATTATCCTAATTAAATTAATACCCACCCCTCCACCTCACCTAGCCACCTCACCCTAAGCCTATTCTTAGTATGTTTCCATAACTAACTAAGACCTAACCAACACCCTAGAAATCAATGCCTACACCTCATTCCCGAGACACAAATGGTAACTCCCGCTCCTGTCTAGAGGAATAGAGAGATTTGGCAGCAATTATAGCCATGATCTCCTATTTTTAGTTAACTTAGGGAATCCCACCTTATCCGATGCCAGTTACCCCTAAACGACATTGGTTAGCCCAGAATCGCATTCGGTCACCCTTAATCCCTTTTGGCAGCCTTATTCTAGAGGTTGGTAGATTCTCGAGCACGAGCACACATGTAAGCAACTAGAGAAGCCATTTTTTCTCACACAAATGTCTATCTTTCACCTTGAACCATCTAGCACTCATCCTAGCACAAATCTAATCTAGCTAAGCAAGATGAGAGCACAAGCAAGCCCATCAAGAACTCTTCAATGTTTGGTAATCCTCCACAACATTCAATCTCCTACCAACACATCCATTCCTCACTCACAGGAATACAAAATTAGATTCCAAGTAAGTAGAGCATTTTACTCAGCTCATTTGGCTTGATTCCTTATTGTATGTTCATCCCTTCGTATGTTATCTTCTCTCTCAACCATTCAATGAGCTCTTCTGATCACTACCCCTACATACCCCCATCAAAACCTTGTAAAACCCCATCCAAATAACCTAGTACCTCATCCCGACCGACCCAACCCTTTGTGCAATCACAAAGGGAACCCAAAATCATTTGTGATATTTCCATTTCCACAGATGTCAAACATCGGTTTACCTTAATCGGCATCGGATTAGCCTACATTATATTGGCCTCATACCACCATTTCCAACTCAAACCATATCTCATCTCGGCACCACCAAAACCTGCTAGATCGCTCCACTAGCCACGATAGGCCACCTAGACCTCACAAATACCTCACTCGGTTCTCCATCAACTCAAAACCTCCTCAGGCCCCTGTTCTTGATCCTCTATCATTTTGTTAGTGAACGGCGTCGGTCACCCTTAACTGACATCAATTACCTTAGAACGACATTGATCTATGATCTACCAATATAGCTCGAGAATAGCGACCTACTTACCTACTCCCTAGTTACCCATAACCACCTGTGACCTCCTCGGTCCTCTGTCGGACCTACAAAACCGGGACCATTTACTCCGACCCCGGATCATGTTCTAGCCTAGCCTGTTAGATTAGATCTTACTTATTGTGTTTTGTATGAGATACCTAAATCATATTGACTACAGTAGGACAACATTTACTTTATTTCTCGCATTAAATTGCTTAAATAAAGGCATTGTGACAACCATCTAGGAAGTATCACACTTCTATGATTTAGTATACACTGGGCAATCCCCTTGCATATATGGTTTAACTTTTCTGGTGGTCTTGCTTTCTATTTCAGGTAGTTCCTCCCAGCCAAAAGGAAGCTCTCACGCTCAACTCTAGATCGAGGAATCAACACGCACGCAACAACCTTCAACCATCTTCAACAGGTATTCCTCCTAGCCTTTTACCCTTATCTATTTCGTCAACTTCCTACAAACGACTAAGAATCAGGTGAAACACATACAACCTTTAATTGTTATGTTTCATCTATATTCATACACTACCACTATAAATCACTCGCATTATGGAGTGTACAATAAAGGTTTTTTCAACAAAATACTAACCAAACAACCAACGCAACACTAACACAATTAACCCAAAATAAATACAAACAACATCAACTATAAAAGTAAATAACTATCTCAAACGGTATCAAATGTATTCATGTACAAATTTGTAACAAGTTTGATATATAAAGATAACCTTTAAATTAAGCTGGTGCATCTATACTTTTACCTTACAAAATCAATCACACCCCTTATCAACATCAACTACGAAAGTAATACCTATACCTCTAAATCAAATAACATATACCCTTCAGCATTCACATTGCATTGTACACATGTGATTGCTAGTTAATAATATATTTTACATTTATTCTAGTGACAAGTAGCAACTGTGTGGCCCGTATAATTATTAGAAAAGAACTGTACAAGCCACCATCCAATAGGTGGTGGATCATGGTAACAAATTCAGCGCTTAAAGAGGAAGGACGTTTAACAATTTTGGATTTTGTTGTGTTAAACTATCGACAGTTAAATAGATTCAACGAAAATGTATTGATGGATTCAAATTTTATATTTGTTTTTCTTAATACGTGACAAAATATATAGATTTACTGAATCAATATTTATAAAGCAAGATTTTTTAAAGTTAATGTCAAACATCTATAGGATTATACTTTTTCGAAGAGAATGTGTTGTTATATACATAGAAACACAATCACTGTGAGTTTACCATTCAAACGCTTCAAAACTATTACAGTTACATTCTTTTTCCATAGAACTTTCAGGTGAACCATAAAATATTCCATTAAACATAGATATTTTATTGCGGTTGGTAAAGACAACATTGTGGCATTAATGAATTGGCAAATGTATGATAACGAGATTGGTTTAAATGGGTTCTAGTTGCTTTATGGATGAATGAAAATGGATCGAAGAAAAAGATATTAACTATCGCAGTTGCAACCATATTACCCCATCATTTATAAGCTTTCCAATTTCTGTTCCTTCACGACCATTTCATTTTGTTTTTCCTGGCTGGGATGTGGTGGTGATCTAGGGTCTGGACTATGGCCTCCGCACCTCGCACCACAAAGGGATGCCAACTCTTCCACACTTAGAAATGGATTATTATTTACATTTGGGTTGTGTCTGGCTTAGACATGGAGGATAAATATAAAGTTGAGCGCAATAATCAATGCACTTATCTTCATAACCATTGATCTCGTTATTGCTACAGCCATTGATCTACTGTTCTTCCAAGTTTGAATCAAATAATTTGTTCTTCTTGTGGTCGATGAATAACAGAGGATAAACACTGACGTAGGAGGTTATTCTCGTTATATGTGGGCAGCTACCTTTAGGCTTAGGTAGAGTCTATATATAAAATTAAAAGAGCAGTTCAAAGTCAGATGGCGTACGAGAGACGGATTTTTAGACGTAGAAGAAATTTATGAATCCATGGTCATACTTTGACATTTGAGGTTGAAGTTTATGTTGAATATTGAATGAAGCATTTGAATTCAACTGTTGGAGTGTTTGAAATGAAGAATGCAGCATGGTGCCAGAAAATTCATCTTTCTTTCCGATTGCATGCTTACGCTGATAGTTATATATTAGCATTGTCCCTAAATTTGTGACATACATGTGAAGATATAACAGTTTCCATGTTGGAAAACACATTATAAACTCTCGAAAATAATGTTTCATCCCATAAGATATTCTTATTAGCAAATTGCTAAATGTGAGATGCATATTAACGTAAAAAAATCATAGCCTAATATTATAAGTATTTGGAAGGAATGATCGATCTCCGTTTTATTACTATTCGCTAACTTTAAATTTTGAGGATGTACAATTGTTTATTTTGTAATATATTGTATAATTGTAATAACTATTTCTATTAATAATTATATTGGTTCAAAATGGCTCCAAAAGCACTCTCAAAACCTTGTTCGAATCATGAACCTAGCTCTCGAAGAGATGGTGTTGCAAATGGAAATGAGAGCGGTGGCTTGCGGAGCTGCGTGTGGTGGCACGGGGGATGGCGAGACAAACTTTTCGTGTGCCCAAACAATGTGAGTGGTAGACAACCTAGCCTAGGTGAGAACATGGTGGCGATGGTGAAGGCGATAGTATTGGGAAGGGGACCTCCTTTGTCCTCCCTTCACATCGACATGAAAGCCTTTTTCTAGTTTTTCATCAAACCCTAAGAGCGATTTGGGTTTTTATGGGGAGGGTTATGGCGGTGGGGAAGAATCCCATATTCGACATGAAACACTCTCCCCTCTAAAGTGGCTTGGGAAAATGGAGACGGTATTGAGGATGTTAAGCATGTGCATGTTGAGCGGGGGTAGGAGATGCTAATAGATCCTTTAGGGAGGTTCTGCGCAGGGGAGGACTCGGTATCAAATCCATGGTGCCTGCTTCCAATAGCCCATGCATAACTTTTGGAGAAAATGTGCTTGAGTCAAAGGCATTCAATCGGGAACACACTATGATTTGTAGATTCAACGGTTTATGGCCCAACCTTCTAGTCCTTCACGAATGGATCTCGGGGAACATTGGATCCCTTTCTTAGATGGCGAGTTAGACCTCTACCCCTCGCGCGAGGGAACTTTTCTTGTTGTTTTTACTTTAATATATGATAAGGAATTCATAGCTGGAAATATTTTGGAATGTCAATCTCATTATCTTATCACGAAAATTGGGTTTCCCTCTTTTAATCCAACTCTTTTGAATCATTTGATTGAAACCGATCTAGATTAGATTGCCAAACTTACCTTTGCAATTTTGTGACCATCTTTGTCTTTTTTCCATCGGAAATTAATTGTGAAATATTTTAAGCATTGACTCCCACCCCATTTATTTTACCCATAAAACCAATGCTCGAATACTAGTTGAGATTGATAGCACAAAAAACTTACCTGGTAAAATGAGCTTAAAGATCAAAACCAAACATGGACCCAACCTCTAGACTATGAACATTTTGGGGCATATTGCTACTGAT
This sequence comes from Taxus wallichiana var. yunnanensis, assembly GCA_018340775.1. NCBI lineage: Eukaryota > Viridiplantae > Streptophyta > Pinopsida > Cupressales > Taxaceae > Taxus > Taxus wallichiana. Next base: position 242,308,003 of record CM031241.1, read on the forward strand.
TATGTGATGGCAAAGCGTAAAAATGAAGGTGCCACTAGGTGGAAAAATTTCTCTACCGGATCAATTTGTTTTTGATACTAAGGGAGATTTAAATACAAATGCTAATTTAAATGAATTGGTTGATTCAGATTTACTTAGAGAAATCTATGTTGAGGAAAACAAGAAAAACTTAAATGTTGATTTTCAATCAAAAAAATTGTTGAATAAAAATTCAGTGAAGCAGTTAAGGAAAATGCTCATATATTTCCTTCAAACAACAATACATATTAGCAAATTGAAGTTCTTCAAGTAATGCTTCTTGTTGAGGACGCCTCATGGCGGTGGAAAACGGTGCATGGAAAGAAATCCTACCACAAGAAGACTTTTTCTCCTTCCTAATTGTTTCTTTTCGATGTTGGATAACTATTCCTATTTTTGTTGTGTTTAAGGTTATATCTAGGCGTTTAGGCCTTCTTTGTTCCTAGGTAGTACCCCGGTGAAAACCACATTTACCCTTTATCTAAAACAATTGTTACTTTTTTCCAAATTCTTTATTAAACTAATTAGATCTTCACCTATCTTCTAAGTATCGGAAAGTGTAAAATAAATTATTACAAATTTAAATAAATAAGGAAAATTTTCAATAAAGTCAAAACAATGCTTGAACCATATTTTTAAGATCACAACAAAAAAACTCACATCCCCTATCATTGTAGGATTTTATAAGTATTTTTAATATAATTTAAAAATAAATCGTAAATCTAAATTTCTTTGTCAATGGATTTATTTGTCACTATCAAACCTCAAGCAAATGATCCATGTTCCCATAAAAGAATTAGGATTACAACCAAGTTTCTTACATTCATGTTATATTGGAAAAACAATCATTATCTCTCTTGCAAAATTTTGACAATTATAATGAAGTTGTAATATTAAAGTAGATAATCTTGATATAGGTCGTGTTATAATGTTTGTAATCAATATTAAAATTTCTAGTTTGGTTTAACAACAAAAGAGATACATTTCTACATGAGGTGAAAATGTTTTGCAATTTTTGCAATATTTCAACATAAAATGAAGGTTTTGATTTTTTTACATATAGAAAATTTGAATTGTTAATCGTGAAAGTAACATCCTAAAGTTGGGAAAACGTTAATGCAACAAGACGTTTCGTTACATCATGTGGACACTATTGTTTTTGTTAATTCTACACAAGGTTTTAAAGAGAAAGTAAGTAAATATACACTTTTTTATGATCATAAACATTTTCATTGATGCGATTAAAATGCTAATATTAAATTTTAGTAATAAAAATATTATTATAATATAACTAGAAATGTAATGAAAAGAGGGGCAATGTTACATGATAGTTAAATATGAGGGTTTATATAATTGCCAAAATAATTTGAAGATGAATTGAAGAGGTATACATATAACTTGGGTAGTAAGGTATGTGAGGTTTCCATAGTCATATATGAAATTCCAAGCTTCAAGAGCGTACAACAACAAGAACGTCTTTTGTCGCAACCTCCAGTGATGTCCATGGGTTATGAAATCTAAAGAGAAATGTTGAGATGTCACAATTATTAGAATACTATATTGGCGAGAGGGAGACAGTATTACGCCATCACCATGCTATTGGTGTAAGGATTAAGAAAAACTATGGCCAACTATGAATCTTCGTGACACCGTCTATCACCTATAACTAAGAAACATACAAAAATGATATGAAATTCTTAAATATTTATAGCTTTAAAAACACATAATCATGAGTAATTCCATAAATATTAAAAATAAAAATGCATTAAGAAAATTTCCCACAAAAATAACATCCTTTCCAAATCGAGTAATTAAAATAATAAGAACATAACACTTATATAGAAAGAAAAATTAAAGGTAGTGGGGATAAATTTCCCCATAAAAAAGTTCCATAAAAGTCCATTAACATGTCTACATTGTTTTGGGTGGAGAGGAAAACATGCAAGAGGAAACACATTTTCTTGTTTCATTACAAAGCCTTATCTTGCTCAATACTTTTGTCAAATTACTTAATTCTGACATGTGTGTTTCATATCGTGCTAGAACTTTCAAGTTTATGGTGCCAGACGGCCTGCTCGACCAAGAAGGTCAATTATGCATGCATAAGGTTCTGCTGCTGGTACGGTGCCATAGTCTCTTCTCATGCAATTGAAGTAAAACAGACCTTTTTCCACTAATCTGGTGTGACTACACGTAGATAGCACACAAATCAACATGATGTAATTTGGTTTAAATCCATCACATTGTATCTGTTCAAAGAGATGGACTGCCTTCTCTGCATGGCCTGCTGTGAACATGCTGCAATCATTGCATTCCATGACACAACATTTCTCTCAGGAATTATGTCAAACACTTGGCATGCATCATCTATGCTTCCACTTTTCCCATACATATCCACAAGTTCACTACCTACATAAACATTTGACACAACTCTCTCTTTTTGGTGGCGTGAGAATGAACCTACTTTCCCTGCTCCATCCCGGCTAAACCCCGCAGAATACTTAAACTAATATGTTCAGTTGCATCACTCCCCTCTCGATGTAATTGTGAAAATATACTTAATGCCTCTTCACCACATCCATTTTAGACGTACCCTCCAATCATTACACTCCATAAAACCTCATTTCGATCAGACATTTTGTCAAACACTTGACGTGCATCAACAATATGGCCTAATTTCCCATACAAATCTACCAGTCTGATCCCCACGGTCACTTCTAACTCGAATCCAATCTTCAAAAGGTGACCATGTTCAAACATCTTAATACCTTCCTCACCACAACGATTGACAACACATCTTGTGATCATGGTGTTCCATGAAACAACATTTTCTTCACGCATTTTGTCAAACAATTGGCATGCGTTCTGGCCGGTGCCACATTTTGCATACATATCTAGGAGGGAACTCCCAATATCAACATCTGAATTAAACCCAATTTGGATAATGTAAGAATGTACCTGTTTCCCTAGCCACAGTCCATCTCTTCCTAATCCATCACAGGACTTGATAATGCAAGGAAGGTGAACACGTTTGGTTTTAAGACTGGCCCTTGACATTTCCATTGCCTTTGCTTTTGCAATTGAGAAAATAGTTTAAGATATTCCCATCAATTCCGATTTTGAGTATACCCTACAAGCATAGCAGTCCATGATACAATACCTTGTTCAGACATTTTTTCAAACACTTGGTGTGCAAGTTCTATTTGCTGGCATTTGGCATACATGTTAACAAGGTTGTTGTTCAAAAATAAGGCAGCCGCCTCATATCCAGTTTCTATTAAATTAGCATGAAGTTGCTTGCTTAGATCAAGTGCTTTTCTACTCGCACAATCCATAAGTGCGCGTACATATCCCCTAAAGTCAAGCAGACATGAGGTATTTTTATGTGTATGGTCAATCAAATATAAAATACTGGATGTTTGTTTACATGGGGTGCTCATGCTCATGATCCACTCTTGGCATTTCCTTCATAGAGAAGATTAGGTTTTCTGATTTTTACTTCGAGTCAGAAGAATCATCATAAGCAATGGATGGAATGCACCTTGCATAAAAATTTCTGAAGCTACCCAATGAAGAAGAGATGATTTGTGTAGTGTCTAGATCCATGGTGGAAGGCTGAAGAGAGTAACATACCTCTTCCCACATATTCTCCTATTTCCCACCTCCATCTCAGAAACCCATATTTGTTCCAACAAGGTAAACGCCATGGAAAGTGCACTGTTTAGATAAAACAACTAATTTTTGCAAAATATCAACTTCCTTTTGAATTCATCCAACTAGTTAAGGCAAAAACACTCGGAAGCATGTGGAAGCTGGTTGATATATAAATCCAAAATTACAACGGTGGCATGATGACAAGTAGCTAAAACATCACACCTACATCGTCGAGATTGCATAGTGCGTGTTATTCCCCTCCCACAACATTTCCCCTACCGAAAGTAATCCACCCTTGATTTTACGTAGTGTGCAACAAAATTTCTGCACTCTCCTTGAAATCCTACTACCTTCCACATGTTTCTCCATCTGTAATGAATCGTACCCAGGTATACAAGTCACGACAATGCGTGGTGGCCGCAACTGTTATAGGTGCTCACACAAAACAAGGGGGCACCACTTCTCTTCCTGGAACAATATGGACCCTACCCCATAACCCCAAGAGCTAGCTCTTTTAACCCAAGTTGAAGAAATGTTAATCGCTAGAGTTTCTCCGTTGTTTCAGTCACTCATGCTCGTGGAGGATAATACCTATATACTTGTTATACCATAAGTTTCCCACAGGACATAACATCCATACTGCGTTTCTTACCCCGCCATAGTAAGTAGAGACCATGTCTAAGCTGCACTTGCCTATAAAATCCAACATGACCCCTACTGTCGTGATGTCATTATAGATGAGGCCAACCTTAGAAAATTACCCATAAATGCAACAAATGTCTTTAATAACTTTCCCTCTCTCGTTGACCAAATACCTACCTTAACTGCACCTTCCTCTAAAGTGCATACTCTTGGCCCCGTAGGACTTGACCCACCAATGCCGTCATCATCGTAGCCTACCTCCAAACCATTCTCATAGAGCTTGACCAAATTAGGTTGTATGCATAGGAAAGGTCACGCACCAACCCACCCACCATTGATCGGCCCCATATAAGTTTAGACCCTATCAACGAATATTCAATGGAGGGTTTATTTTCAATGGTTTTCCTAACTATTTTCTCAAAAGGAGTGGCTATGTTTCATCACCACATCCCATTAAAGTCAAAATGCATGAATATGCTCTCCACCTAATGCATTACCATGACTACCGCTTTGTGCACCCCTACTTTCGATATTTCTTACTAAACCTTATGATGAAACATAGAAGTCAAGCTACATCATATGTTTTTGCTAAACAAACTATCGAAGATATGTCATCTACAACCATTCAACACCTTTGTAGACTATTATAAATCCTACTAGATGAAAAAATAGTGAATCAGCTCATGCACTTTGGATCACACCTTAGAGGTGCCCGCTCTTTCTAGACACAATGCAAAAATGAACTCTCAAACATGATTGTCCAGCTAGGAATCCCGACCTTGTTCTTCACCGTTAGTGTTGCTGATACTAAATGGCCCATCTTGCATCGTCTCATGCCTAGGCATTGTCCCCCTAACCATCTACTATTGTACAAAAATGGTGAATCCATAACATAATAGTGTACTTGCATTTGACAATGACATATATGGAAGCTAGATTTGCAATTTGTCGTGAAGAAATTTTGGAAAAACTAATACACACTAAAGACTTATGGTATTGGAACACCTATGCACTTTTGAATCCCATATTAGTTTATACATAACAAACCCCCCTATCATTTCCCCCATGATTGTTTGCATTGTACCAAGTTCAAGTACAAACATAGGGGCTCCGCCTAGGTTTGTGGCTTTATATGGATAGCTAACAACCCCAACATGGACACATTATATTGGACAGATGCAACCGTTGTTCATGATGCTAAGACGTACTTTGATCACCACATCACAACTTAGAACCCCACAAACAGACTTCACTACAACATCCCATTTTTTCATGCATCGAATGATGATCCATAGTTGATGTTCTCCCGAGCTATAATCTCCACCCATGAAGACTCGACTATATAGCCTTGGTTAATCGTGTGCACATGCCACACTAAATGCACTATAACTACTTGTTTATGGAGAAACATCACCTATATACTATGTAGATACAAGTGTTTGTGGCCAATTCGAGGAAAATGTCTATATTGTGCCTAGACCTACACTGAGACACCCAGTTTATACACAATCCCGTAATGATGACAGACTAAACATTCACAAAAAGCCATGTTAACAATGTAGCATGCTAATATCGACTCTTAGCAAGCAAGTAGTTTCTCACCATTACCCCTTCTTGTGACACAATGTGACCAAGCAATTTTGCCTTCGTACTCCGAAATGACACTTCTTTGGATTGAGTGAAATGCCATATTCTCTACATCTTTTCAACATTTTCTCCAAGTGCTGAAATGATCACTTCTCTTCTTGGAGAACATAGTTACATCATCTTGGTAGAAAATAATAAAATCATTGATGTAACCAACAAAAGCAACATCTATTTCTCTTGGAAGGTTGCTCCAAGCATTCATTAGACAAAGGGCATCCTAACATATACATATGTCCCCAAGGAGTGGTAAGGGTTGTTTTAATTCTTTTGATTCCTTTATAAAAACTTGGTTATAACCAGAGAAACCATCCAGGGTAGAAAGTAGCTTAGAACCAATCACTAGCTGCAACATGTTTTCCATGTTTGGTAAAGGATAATTATCCTTCATTGATGCTCTGTTCAAATTTCTGAAATCCACACACAAGCCTGATGTCACCATTTTTTTTTTTTTTAGTACTAGGTTTGCAACCCAAGAAGAATACCTTGTAGGTTGAATAATCCTCCATCCCTTAATTTCTTCAATTCCTCTTGCATCTTAAGAGATAGGAGTGGATTGATTGGCCTCTGTTTCTTCTTGAATGGTTTTGCATTAGATTCCAAGGGAATCTCATGTTGAAACAGATCCTCTCTGTATGCCTTTAATTCAAAATAAGTCCAAGCCATGCAATCTTGATACTTTTTCAGCAATTGGACATAAGACTATTTTTCCTCCTTGCTGAGACTACTTCCCAACCAGATCTTTCTTGGTTTCTCCTTTGTGCCAAAGTCATGCTCCTCAATATCCCTTAAGGTTGTTATGCATCTGTTAATAATGTGATTAGCATTATCAAAGTTGGATTCAAGAGCAACCAGTCCTCTAGGAATGGTATTAGTTTTTAGTTGGATGATGCCTTTGCCAAACAAGGTTTCTTTACCCTCTACTATGCACACCATTGGCTCCCAATCAATATTTTGATTAGAAAACTCCCCTTTGTTCTATAGAAATCTTTTGACCTGAGCATCATCATCAAAAACTTTCCAATGTTTAATGTTGTCAGGTATAGATGGCCTAGTTAACACCTCAACATCATATTCACAATATGGGGATATTATACAATTATCAAACCGAGATCCCAACACAACAAATTTTTCTACCAAATCATTGAACCTCCTATCATGATGCAAAATATTGAATGAATCAAACATCTCAATGAGATCCCAAGCTGCATGCTTGTATTGTTTCATTCACGATATTTTGTGGCATAAAGTTTTCTGACTTGCTTTACAATTAATTCTAAATCTCCTTTGACAATGATGTCTTTAACACCATATTTCCAAGCAATCCTCAGACCTAACAATAATGCCTCATATTCAGCAATGTTATTAGTGCATTCAAAGTTGAGTTTGAAAGAAAATACAAACTCTTCCTGACTTGGGAGATTAGAACAACACCAACACCATTTCGAACTTGGAGCAAGCTCCATCAAACAATAAAGTCCAAGGAGAGCCTACCTGCTCAAGACACTTGCATTCTTCAATCTTGTGCTCTTTTCCATCAAAAATCCTACAAAGTTATCAGCATCAACACTTGTGTACAATACTTCATAAGATGCATTGTTGGGATCTTCAATAAGGTGCAACATCTTCTTTTCCCCATACAACTTGACAAGGCTTCCCTCAATTGGGATGGTGGCATAAGACATATCCATTTGGAAACTCCCACCAACACTTGCATCCCATTTTCTAGACAACAACGTACCCCACTTGGCTGGGTAGTCAACAATTACTACATCAACCTTCAAGTTCTTGCCCGGATAGGTTGCAAGTTATACCACCAGACCTTTCACACATCCCACCACCTGGCACCTCTTTGGAGTCCATAGAAATACACTTCCCATATGTTATTGTTACCTTGATGTTCAGTTCATTCATAACTTCCAAGAGGCATAACATTGCATGATGCCCCCAAATCAAACATACAGTTGTGCAATAGTCTATCCTTAATGATCAGAGTGGTGAAGAATGGATCCACATTTAGTAGAAATCTACCAAGGATGTCCCAAATAAACCTCAGGTGGTTCATCTAGCTCTTTGATGTTGGTGGTGCTTCTAGTTCTTCAATGATTGGAGGATTCTCCACAATATTTACATTTCTTCCTAGGGCACTCTTCTCTTCTTTCAATCCAAAATACTCCAATGCCCTCTTCTTGTGCTTAGGAATCCTAAGCAACTCAACAATTGGAACTAAGATCTTGATCTGACTCAAGACTTGGGCAATATCATAAGGGACAGACTTTGGCAAGGAGATTGGAAGGAAGGTTGGCACACTCATTAGATGGCAAAGGATTTTTGATAGCTTGGGCATGAGGAGGGGTATGAGTTTTGTTTGGGACAACAGGGCCCTTGGCAGATGCATCTTTCTTAGGAGAATATTTAGGAATATTTGAAAGCAATGAAGTTTTTGGCTTGGTGAGGCCCTATCCCTTTGAAAACCCCACTTCTTGTGTTATACTCCTTCTCTTGGGCAACAACAACATTCATCAACAACTTCCTATCCTCCACAGATGGGATTCCTCCATCATACTTCTTTATCATCAAAGCTCTTAAATATTCAAAGTCATTATTGGGAAATTCAAAAGCTTGTACAATATCTACTTCTAAAGTATGAGAGGGAGGAAGAATAGGTACCTAGTGGATGCAATCCCAAAAGTCAGCAATAGTTCTAACACTTATTACCTTAGTTGAGGTTGCTCCTTGTTGTGAGCTTGTGGAACAACCCATCATGCAAACATCATCATCATTACCATCATCAACTTCTTCTTCTTCCTGTCGATCTTCCTCACATTGAGCATGGAGCATGAAACATCTGTCACACTAATCAATGACATCTATCTCCTCCACAACAGCAACTCTAGAGATAAGAGCCAAAGGATCAAGAACCATTCTGTTTTCCCTGGTCACGGGACTATTTATTTCAAATCTAAGAGGTCCCTTTCCTCTATCATCAAGTCTCCGATCATTTCTATGATAATTTGTAAACTGTCTTGGCCTTATTGCTTGTACTAGCCTTGTGAACTCGCCCAATTTTTTTTTTTTGCCTAGGATAATTTGTATGATATTTCTTTGACAATCCCTACCAAATTTTTCACATCTTCCTCTAAATAGTAGCCTTATTTGTTTGAGTTTTTCAGGGTTAATTAGTTTTATACCCTCCCTTTTTGGAGGCTTTCCAATTGCCTTGATGTTGTTCTCTATTTGCAGAGCCATGGTGAAGGCTTGCCTCAAATTAGTAGGGTTTTTGTCCCTCAAGTGGTAAACAATTTTTTTATCAAATGCATCTAAATATTGGATCAAACATGATTCATCACATGGCCTTAAGCTAATAGGAAATATCCTCAAGGTCTTGTTAAACCTTGTGTTGAAATCATGTAATGACTCATCAGAATTCTTCTTGATGTTTTCAAATTCTGATAAAAGAAACCTAGGGTCAGTTCTATCACCATACTACAATCTAAATGCATCATTCATCTTTGTCCAAGAATCAATGGAATTATTTGGCAAAGCTTTATACCAGTCCCTTGCATCTTCTTCTGAAGTATGGATGAACAATTTGATATATACATCTTCATGTTCAATCTCAAAGTCTTCCATCATATTGATAAAAAGCTTTAGATGTTGATCACCAATTATAGTGTTGTTTCCTTGGAACTTTGGTAATCTATTTCTTACATCCTGGGGAGCTAGATTTGGATAACCAGCCATCCCTATAAAATTTATAGGACTAAAGGTGTTTACAACAAATGGAGGTCTAGGAGGGGCAAGGCCATGTTGTTTTGAGGAGGTGACCCTGGAGGGGAGACAAATTGATAAGGGGCAGAGGGTATTTGAAACACATGGGTATAACTTTCAAAATGGATATCCCCTAAAGGCCTTGTTTCTTAGAAAACCCTATCAACTTCTAAAAAGAAAGGGGTAGAATGAGAAGCAAAATTTTCAAAATCAAATAAAGGCCCCTCTCCAGTTGGAGAATTCAATTCCACAAAGAGGCTACCTAATTCAGAAGCACTTTAATGGTAGTCTTCAATAATAGGCCTATCACTTTCATCAATGGAGATCCCTTTTCTTATCTGTTGATCTCCAATAACTCTCCAGGATTTTCTTCCTTCTGACTTTGTTTTTCCTAGCTCTGGAAATAATGTCCTAGTAGGATCCCTAGCAAAGAAAGATCTTCTTCCTTGCAACTTTGCACAAATTAGTAACAAATCTCACTTGACAGAGGTTAAGACACTAGTATTCATCAAGAAATAGATCAACAAGGAGTCACCACTAAGGATTTCCACCTTAGTTGTACAAATGCACTAAAATATGATATGTCAAATGTCTGTCAATACTAGAACCTAGAAATGGAATGATCTGACTTTTCTTCACCCAGATTTATCAATGAAAGCTAGTGCACTAGGTGTAGAAATTGAAAGAATTGCACACAACACTTGTAACTTTGAATACTTCTTACTGAGCCCGAACACAAGATGATGTTTGAAAAAATGTATTAGCACTTTGAGCATATAAGAAGTGTTTACGAGGTCTGAATATGAATTGCAACCACTATGTCCTTGGAAATGGTGCCAATCGGGTGTTGGTACCCAAATTGATTCTCCCTCAGAAGCTAAGCAACATCACATGTTTGGTAGGAAGCTTAGAGACAAGCAGATCATGTTGTGTGTCATTTTATAGCCGGGATGAAATGCAACTTGCTCTTTGTCACTCAGATGTGGAGAAATGGGTAGCACCCTCAAGAGGATTTGACCTATCCTCACTACTTTACAGTCGGGGGCCACGCACACTAAACCGGAAGGTGGTTGTGCCTTTCAACCAGGGTGAGAGGACCCTTTTTGTAGCCTATTGTTTGTGGAGGAGATGGAGATATTCTTCCTTGTGAGATTATTAAGAAGACATTGAAGAAAATATGATCAATGCAACAAAACCTAACTCTCACGAGTTGTCACTCTAGATAATTTAGATATTTTCTAAGCATGGTTCATGCCACTAAAGACAATGAAAACCTGATTGTTTCTGCATGTTTTGGTAGTAAAAATTATGCATTTGTATACACACATGAAAAACAGGGGTAGTATGGGTATGATTGGTTGTTTTTAAATGAATTTTTGGTGGGAGGTGAAGTAGGATAAAGTTGATTATACCAGATATTTGGAGGGACTTTACAATAATGAGCAACTTCACAATAGAAAGCTTCAAAACAGTCAAGATGTTCCTTCAACTAGAAGGTGTGCTTCAATGGAGGCCCAAATCAGCACGTTTTCACATAATCTTTAAGACTCCAATATGAAGGCTCGAATTGGAAAACTCAATTAAACACTATAGTTTCTGATTAACCACGCCTAAGGTACACCTAAAGACTTATAGACAATATTTATCAACAAATGACAGTGAATTGATTTTAAATTTTTTTATCTCATCCAAGATGAAGGCTCTTCTTGAAATGAAATTGCAAATACCATTAAACTATCACAGGGATGAGATCCTGTGTGATTTCACAAAAAATTTCAGTATAAGATTGCAATAAGAACAAATAGAACTATTTGCATACATTTCTGAAACAAAGCAGACACTAATTACTCAAAGTCAACACAAAATAACTCAAATTTGATTAAACTTATCAGCAGGGGAAAGTTTCTAGAACAATCTCAGAACTTGTCAATGGTTGTACACTCACAACCACCTTGACACGATCAAGTTTAACACAAAAGAGATATACAGGTTTCTTAAATAGTCACTGAGAAAGATGGGCTCTATCAAGCTTCTCTCTTAGAAAATAAGTTTTGACTTCTAACACTCCAACATTCCAACCTCTAACCCTTTTCACGGAAAAATCATGCCTATTTGTAACATTTTACAACAGATCCTTTTCCCCCAAAAATTCCAAACATCGAATGCACCATTGCTCGCCATGATTTTGATCACGATTCCCAGAATCAGATCTATAAAAATTTGTCAGGTGCTCAAGGGTGGATCTCTTTGAATATCCCTCACATTCAACTCCTTCTTCTAGTAGATCACTTTCCCTCTACTACTCGCCAACCACTTCCACCCCTAATCTGTCAAATCTAGTTTTTTGCGTGCTCGGGAAGGAAAAATAGAAGATCAGATCGATCCCAGAGGTCAGATCTCAAATTAATGGCAAAAGACATCCCCATATCTTCCTCACAAACTTAGATATAAAATTAATTCCCCTTCCTTGTTTGGTGTGCAATAAATATTGAGAAATCATGAAGACTCGCATCTCCAGGAGCTCTGGAGTGAAAATGGTGGATAAATCGGATAAAGTGCATATTTTTTGTTGATTTCTATTTGAATTTGGACCGTCCACATGGAAGATCCACTTTAAAATGAGCCTAGCTCCCTTTTTCCCTTTTACAACTTTTGGAAAAATGTAAAATTTTCACATTTTTCTTTGCACCTCCACCCTTGAGAAATGAGCCTAATACGTGTCCTAAGGTGGGTCCCAAAAGAACCATGGCCAAATTCTGCTATTTCACCTTTTTTGAAAAGGGAAAATTTTCCAATTTTTCCCCACAGCTCCGCCCTTGAAAAATGGGCTGACATGTGTCCCAAAGTGCATCCTAGTGAAACCACACTTCCTTTTACACTTTTAACTCCTTTTCCCACAAAAGGAAAATTTTCCAATTTTCCTCGAAGGTCCACACCTCCGCCATTGACTGGAGCAAGTTTTGACCTTTCTCTATCGGGCCCATGGGTTATTTTGATGATTTTAGTCATTTGAATATCAAGGGAAAAAAATCCAAGTTCCCCAATGGCCCACCTCCCCGCCTTTTGACATTTTCAATGCCAACTTTGACCTCCTTCTTGTCGGGCTTGTAGGCCATTTTGAGATTTTAATCCTTTTGATGACAAGAGGCAAAAAATCCAAGTTGCCTTCGATGCTCCACCTGCCCCTTTGAATTTTCAAACTACCACATGTCACAATGGCACATCTTGAGATGGTCCCCAAAAGTTGAGACCTTGAATGAGCGCGGGCTCACCATGTGTCATTATGGTGCAACTTCAAAAACCTTAAGGCTTAAAAATGATTTGGTGGGGGTGCGCTTCCATTTTAGAATTTTACTCCATTTTTCTAGAAGGGAAAACATCCAACTTCCTCCGAAGGCCCACATCTCTACCATTAACTTTGCCACGTGTCCTTCTGTGGGGTCAAAGTAAGACTTTTCCCTGCCTCTTAAATTTACTTTAATCAAATCCTAGTGGGGCCGTGGGGCGGGTCCAAATTTTTTCCAAAAGTAGCCAAAATTAACAAGTTCAAAAAAACAAACCGTTGTCACGCCCCATCCAATTAGAAGAAGCCATGTAAGTGACCAAAGAACCAATAAGAATTAAGCGAACTATGGGACCAAATTTTCCTTTTTGCCAAAAAAGAAAATAGCGATAAGTTAAAGCATTTTCCCTCCATCCCCTAACCAAAAAAAGAAGCCATGTGACCATTGAATGTTGGGGAATAATTTTGACAAGAAAAGGACACCCATTAGACCATCAAAAACATAGAAATTCACCATTCATGCCCAGAACCTGATTTTTTGCTAAGGATGAAATTTTTTTGAAACAAAACCAAGTGAATCATGGTTTCGAGCATCTTTTTGACCATGGATTTGGATTTTCAAAGGCATACAAATATAAATTGGTCATTCTGGAGCTTCCATGGTTGGGGGAAAATAGGAAAAATGGCAGAGCCAGCAGATTTTGAAGAAATTAGGGCAAAAACAAGGAAAACTCGGAGAATCTTTCAAGGAGGGACATGACAATGGATTCTGCAAACAACTCGAGGCATTCAAATGGAGGTAAAATATTTCAGAACATTCACATCGAGGAACAAAACTTTTCATAACACACAAGATCGGAGGAAAACTAGGGAAAATGGTGAGAGATCAAGACGAGCACCAACACCTACCACCACATGTTAGTTAGGATTACAAAGAGCCCAACACAAAAAAATCTTGTAAGCACTGCGATCAATAAATTACTATCGAAACTATTGTTGATGAGACATTGGTGCACTGAGAACACATACACATGCTACTTAAGTTACATTGACCATATGTAGCTGAACTTTTGTAACCATATCCATTAGAAAAACAATTTATAGGTACATCCCACAACATCTCCTACAGGTAGGAAAATACACATTCATTGATGCATACATGGCCCACCGTCCCCACTTGGATACCCACTGCTTAATAGAATCAACACAATCCAGTCCTATGATAAATAATGCAATACTCAATCATGGAAAGAATGAATGAAGAAGGGAAGATGGAAACAGAGAAAACAAAATAACCTACAGACCAATAGACTATTTGAATTAGAAAAAATATGAGCATTATTTAGATAAGTTTTTTTTAAGGTTAAATAGTAAAACATAGAACCATTACAACTTGAAACAACTGGAGGTTGACATGTTCTTCTTTCTTAATTTCCAAAGGTCATACATAGGACTTCGAATGCAACTATCACCTCCATGCTTTAGAATAGGTTTACCATTATCATTTGTTGTATACACTAGCCAATATTTTGGCACAGATCGAGATAAACTAATTCGTAGTACACCGATTATGATACTCTTCATCAGTAACCTTGAATGTGTTTGTTGCCTGATCATAAAGGTGTTCACCTCTTACCCGCTTGCATAAACAACTGAATATTGTGGCATGTATATAATCGACACTTCTATCCACATTAGTATTATTGACCTTTGGAACAAGATGTACCATTGTGATACATTAAAGGTAGTGCTATTAGATTTTCATTGTCAATACAATCCATATTGTGAATACATAAATATATGTTAACCAATGAAATGCATAACATCCATGAACAAGGACTTGATAGTTTTGTTAATTTTTTTGATAAAATCATCTAAATAATGTTACTCTGTTTTACATTAAAAACATATTAAAAACCAAGGTGCTTACCCTGATATTCTAATCCAACGTGCTTACTTTGAAACTCTAACCTTATTTATGAATTTCTAGTGTTTTTAAATTGCACAGTTTAAATAAGAGTGGTTTCTATAATCTGTCAAAACTAAATTAAGGTATGCTTAATAAAAAGTAACCCCTTGCTATATTTAGGTTTGAAAAATGCATTTGACTTTTAATTTCATACATAAAGCGAGAATAACGTCAAACGGATCACACTATCAAGAGCCTGTAAATCTTGATTAAACAAAATGTCAACAGTGGAAAAATTTATCCCATGAATTAGCATAGTGGAGCAACTTATAATAATCACGAATTGAGTGCAAATTAAATTAGTCTTTTGGAGGCCATTTACAAACAAGGGAAGGCAAACTTCAAACTCCAAGCATTTAAAAATTACAAGCAATAATTTGTAGAGGGAGTAATATTGTGTACCAATTTTGATAAGTACATACACTAGTAGTAATGGTGTGAAAACAAGGATGGAACCAATATTCGATAGTTTATATATGTTTTTTTAATCCCCCTACGATTTTATACTTTCTACGTGAATTTTATAGTTTTTATATGTACATAAGGAGCATGTAGAAGAGTTTTTGTGGTGTTTTTTTGTTATGGGGAGGGGGTGGATTTATAAAATTTTATGTAGAATATTTACCTAAGGATGTGGATGGTGTCTTCGTTGGAAATGGATTCTTGTTGTATTGCTTGTTGTGTGCACAACATTGCAAATATTGCATCATTGTCTATAGGCGTGGCTTTCGTGTATTGTTCTTGTACACATTCAAATAGCGAAGTTGTTGTATGCGGATGCAATCGGTTCAATTTGGGTTGTGATGGTGTCGAATGTGGTTGTCATGTTTTGGATGCTGTAAGGGGGTGTACACAATTTATTAGAGACATAAATTGAGGAGGGTGAATGATTTACATTTTTTTATTGTGATTCAAAATGAAATTTTCCCTAATGTTAATGATTTTGAATTATATATGTAGTGCTCGAGAGGAAAACATAAATAGAAAAATGTATTGGTTTCTAATTTTATTAATTTTAAAAATTTACAATGTTGTCAACGGTTTTATTCAAGTGTTAGAAACAAATCAGCATGCTCAAACAATGGGTTGGTTTGTTTGGACATGTTATTTAGATGTTTTGTATCCGTGGAAATATTACAAAGTAATTAAAGATGGGGTTTGCAGCCTAGGTTTTAATCAATATTTACTTAACAAATCATAGTGTAGTTTTAATTTTGTAAGTAATAAACGATAACTAATACAATTATGCTTAAAACTATGTAGAAGCAGAATTGATATGGAAATGAAATTTTTAATACGGTTATGAGACTATTTTCTTTAGTACCACATGGAGTATATAATTTTGTGGGAATTAAAACAAAAAGAACAAAAACATCTACTCATGTTGTTATTGGAAGGTTTTGATATATATAGGCATTGAGGAAGAAACATAAGTACAATATGTACAAGATGGAATGATTTTTCATCTTAGGCACTCTTTCCCATAGAGTGTTGTGTCTAGGAGACATTTAGGAGATACGAAGTGAATGCCTTTTCTATCAGTTTTTGAATCATGTCATCGTAAGCTTTTCCTTTCATTTTCTTTTGTGTAGTTTGCACAACTATAATTTTTGTTACATGATTTGTTGTGCCTCTTGATTTTTTTTGTGTGGATTATATGTATGTAATGGGTGCTTCATCCACGGGTGCATACGTTTGGTATTGTGTGTTTATGCACTCGCATAGTTGGCATTCAGAAAGCCGACATAAGTGTTAGTGTGGATGGTTAACGTGTAAAACTTTTTAGCCATTGCAAAGTGCCCTATAAACGGAATTCAAATGTTAGATATTAGGAGAAAGTACAAGGTGTGTACATAAGAATAGGAATTTTAATGAAAATTTTTTGTAGCTAAGATGAATTGCATTGTAAATTTAGAACTAAAGTAAGAAGTAGACACCAAATGGATATACATATCCTAGTTAAGTTATTAATGGAATTGGTACATATAAATTTTTTTTTGGAACATATGAAAAAATGTAAATTAAGTTTAAATGGGGTCTTATACCAATGGGGGCAAGTCGGGTTTTTTGTGTTCTTTGCATGTTGTAGGAGGTGGATGTTAGTTTCAATTATTATTTATTCTTTTATTTATTTATTAGGATAATTATTACACTTGTGTTATCCCTACACTTGTTGGGTTAGCTTTCTTAGGTGTACTAGTTGTGTGGAGTTATCTTACTAGTTATGTTGAGTTAGATTCTCGGTTATGTGGAGTTAGCTTACTAGTCTTCTCGGAGTTAAATATGAGTATCGTTAGTGGGATTTCTTCACTACTTTGATTTAGGTAGTAGTTGCACTTCTCTCCCTATATGTACATCTATCTTATTGATTAATTCAATTCATTGTATTGTAATGTACTTAACATTATGGATTATGATGGATTTCCATATATGGTATTTTAGCTCTTCTATTTTTACAAATATAATGTGGTGTGTTATTATCATCTACGAGATCATAGATTGAAACAATCTCCTCATCGTTCCTTTCATGGTATCGAAGCAATATATGATGTAAACATCCATATGTAAGTTTTTTTCAAGAAAGGGTTTATTATTTTCATGTATTCAAATTTTGTTAGCACTTTTCTACAACATGCATTTTTATGCAAAATGGAGTGTGCTATTGGATTTGGAAGGTGCCAAAACCCTAGAATCGACTATAAACTCGACCATGTTTTGAGATAGTCAAATTTGGACATTTTAAAAGGTTTTTGGCACATTTCTCAAAAAATCCGTACAATTATGTATAGACATTTTTTTACTCAAAAATTATATCAGACTTTTTGGGTTTTTTGAGAAACTTTATGGGTTTCTCTCTATTTTTTGATACAGTGCAAAAAAGAGATATTTGCAGTCAAAGTTTGTATTAACAATTGTACTTTTTGGGTGCATTCTTTTATCCACTAGATATAAGCGTGTACCTTCCAGATGCATTACTTTTACCCTCTAGATATTTCTTTTTGGATGTAGTCTTTTATCCATTGGATGTAGATCTATACCCTTTGGGTGCATTATTTTATCCATTGGATATAAGCATGTACCTTCTAGATGCATTCTTTTACCCTCTAGATATTTATATTTTGGATACAGTCTTTTATCCACTGGTTGCAAATTTTTACCCTCTGGGTGCATTATTTTATCCACTGGATATAAGCGTGTACCTTCCAGATGCATTGTTTTTACCCTCTAGATCTTTCTTTTTGGATGGAGTCTTTAATCCACTGGATGCAGATCTGTGTCCTCTGAGTGCATTATTTTATCCATTGGATAAAAACATGTACCTTCCAGATGCATTATTTTACCCTTTGGATATTTCTATTTTGGATATAGTATTTTATCCACTAGTTGTAAATTTGTACCCTTTGGGTGCATTCTTTTATCCATTAGATATACGCATGTACCTTCCAGATGCATTCTTTTACCCTATGGATATTTGGATACTGATCTTTTTGGATGCGTATCTTTTATCCCTATTGAATGTAGATATGTACCCTCGGAGTACATTCTTTTATCCATTGGATATAAGCGTGTACCTTTTGGATACATTCTTTTACCTATGGATATTTCTATTTTGGATGCGATCGTTGATCCTTTGGACGTAGATCTGTACCCTCTAGGTACATTCATTTATCCATTGGATATTGATGTGTACCCTTTGAATGCAATGATTTACCCTATGGAAGTTTAGGTTTTGGGTGCAGGATTTTATACTTTGGTCACAAGCCCTGTATCATGTGGATGCACTCTTATACCCTTTGGGCATTTGGGTGTCACGTGTACCTTTAAAAAAAAAAAACATCAACATTAAAATATTATTTTAATAGTAAAACCTTCTAGAGCTCATAACTTTTATCCATAGCTCTGATTAAGGTGATGTTATGTTTGAAATTGTGTATTTTTTCGAGATCTATTAGTGTGAGTTATCCTATGTGTCCTCCTCTCATATTGGAGGGTCATCTCACATGGGTTAGGTTTAGGGTTAGGTTTAGGGTTTACATGTGTGTCATGCACTAGGGTTACTCAACACCCTATATGTACCCTTTTACTATTCATTTATGAGCATGCCAAGACACTCCGCTATCTTTCCTCTATGTGCAAGCTTTGTTTCTATTGAGCAAGTTCTTCCATTATTGATCAATTCTTCCTTGTGATTATGCTAGAGCTATCATGATTCCGTTGGAGTGCAACTACTTGTAGTGAATTATTTCCAATTCTATTCTCGCAAACTATTTTCATGGTATTAGAGTTGAGATCAGAGTAAACGTGCACTCATTATTTTTAAGTTGCGATTACTCTTTCATGGTTTCATTCTTTTACTCCACATGCAAGTTTTTATCACTATTTTCTGATTTTTCCTTGCTAACGTATCTAACAAGCTTTCTCGGAAAGTTGTGTCATTTTTTTTGCCTTTTTTGTGCATGTGTAGGTATTCCTAAATTTTTCGGGGTTTTGTAGCTACTTTTAGCTAGCTGTAGCTAAATCTAGCAGCTCAGCCAAATAGAGTATTTTTTAGTTTTATTTTTATTTTTTTATTTAACTGGAATTTTTTTAGATCTCTATTTCTAGTTTCTCTATGGTTTTTAAATAGAGATTAATTTAATTTCTATTTTTTAAATAAATTATTAAAATGGAAGTGAAATTTTTTTAAGATCTCTGTTTTTTTTTGCAGTTCCGAATTTTTTTGGAAAAATTAGCTTGGCTCTGTGTTTTTTTGCAGGTTGATGTGTGGCTTTTCTGCTGCGCCATGCCCTAGTTCTTGTTGCTTTATGGGAGCTTTTTTCTGCATGTGGGAGCTTGTGTTTTTATGGCATTTTTGTGTTCTACTCAGTGCGGCCATTCCCACCGGCTTCCCTCACTCCTCCCACGGCCCTCGGCCCCTCTTCTTCCCTCCTAGCCCGTGTGTTGCCCCACCACCTCGGACCTTGCCCCCGCCACTCGGACCCTACCCCCGCCACGTATAGTCTACCCGCCACGTACTGATTTTCCCCACGTACATTATGCCCCACCGCTCGACCCTGCGCAGCTTACTTTGCACCCCTACGAGCCATTACATGCCTTTGTTGCCGTTGCCCCATCCCCGGGCCCCTCCTCCATTGTTTCACGGTTAGCGCCTTTTTGGGTTTTTTTTTGTTTTAAAAATCAAACTTTTAGATTTAATAAGTTTTTTTTCACATGTTTTTTGGTACGTTTTTTTTAAATACTTTCTAATTTTAAAATACAATAAGCTTTTTAAAAAATAATTTAAACAAAAGTGGGAGTATTTGGTAAGTTGTTTTTTTATTTATTTAGAAAGTTTCTTAATTACCATTTTTTTGGTAGTTTTCTTATCAAGTGGAAATTTTTTTTAAATATATAGCAAGTTTCTATCCTTTTATATTATTTCAAAAGAGTGGAAATTTGTAAATGGGGAATATATTTTAATTCAATTTAATTTTTTAATTAGTAGAAATTAATTAGATTTAATTTTAATTAAATCTAGTTTATTAATTTCTAAAAACTCCTTTATTACGATTAGTAAATATTAATTATCGGCATCTAAATTAACCTTTTTTATTGTTTTAAAAAAACTCCACTAGCTCTCAAATTAGCCAGATTGGACGTTTCCAAATGGTAATTTTTAACATTATTGTCGATTTTTTTACTAATCGTGGACTCAAGTGTGCAGTGTTACTTTGACCTTTTTTCCCTTCGGGTGTTTTCCAAAGATTCGAAGATATCTGAACTCCTTGAGTTCCCAATCATTATTTTTACCCTTATTATTGCTTGCGACTAGTGAGCACGTCTACCACAGTCTGCAGGAAGGAGGTTTTTCATTTATGACGTGAGACGCCTTTTCTCACAACCAAGATTAGCTTTCACCTCCTTCCTTGTTTCTTGCTTGTTTACGGTGTCCTATTTGTTGCGCTCCCGAAAAAATTGTTGTGGTCTCTCTCTTGCATGTTATTACCCTAATTGTAAGATGAGTTACCAAGTGTTTCAAACCGCACGCACGGACCGATTGTAATCAATGCACTAAACTATAAAGTGCCAAAAGTAGGGGGGTTGTTATTGTCCTGGGTGGTTGTGTTTCTTTTCTACATTTCTTTCTCTCTCTCTCACTATGGATGCACTTTCAATTCCTTTGCTTACGTCATTCAAATTTTTGAATGGAGATTGAAAATAATAATGAAACTAAGGGGTAAAGGGTTATTTCACATCACCATGGGAACTGAGACTGAACCAGATGACGAACCTAAAAAATCTAAGTGGTTAAACCGTAGTGATGAAGCTTTAGGTCTTCTTTGCATGTCTGTTTCTCTTGACTTGCTCTTTCACATTGAGGCATCCAAAACACCTAAATCTACATGGAAAATGTTGGATGCGATGTTTGGACAACTAGATGACATGAGAGCGCATGAGTTGGAAAAAATACTAGGGTTAAATCCTAGTGACTTTGAAAACCTACAATCTTTCTTCTCGAAATTTGTCCACATTAGACTATTGTTAAAAGGATGTCAAGTAGAGAAGAAAGATTCTCAACTGATCTTGTTGATTCTCTCTAAGCTAGGTCTTGAATATTATGTCTTCGTGTCAACTTTCTACACTACAAAAGATGCTTTAGGTGATAATTGGACTATGCTCTTGCTTTGTTGTTTGTCTCAACTCATTCGAGAACAGGACAAACTCATTCAAATGAAGTCTCTCAAGTCCAAGTCACATGCCCTTGTAGCAAGTACTAGCAAGGGAAAGAAGACTAAAAAGAAGAAAGAAATAAAGGATCAACCTAAGAAAGAAACCAAGACCAAACCTAAAAATGACACAAACACTTCAACTTATGAGCCTAAGGCAGAAAAACAAGTTTTTGTGTTCTATTGCAAGAAGTTTGGTCATGATGAGCAACACTATTTTCGAAAAAATTTATCACTTATCTCATTTACTTGAGAAGAATAAAATAAGTGTTCTGAATCCATAAAACAAAGTGCTCAAGACCAAGTCTTCGATGCAAAAGGTGTTAAAAATGATATGAAGAAAGGAAAGGCCCTTATAGCGAGTTGCTCCTTCATCGACATGGATTATAGATTTCGGTGCCTCACACCACATGGGTTCTTCGCATGTTGAGTTTTACAACATCGAACCTTGTGGAATGTCTTAAATCACAATGGGTAATGACACAACAGTGTCGGTTTCTAATAGTGGATCGGTAGAGATGGATCGGGGAACATTTAACCAAATGTTGAGTGTTCCGATCTCTCCACCAATCTCTTATAGGTTTAGTAAATTACTCACCTTGGTGAAGGAATGCGCGTGGAATTTGGTCCTAACTTGGTGATTATTCGTGAGCTTAACAATGACACTACGGTGGCTAAGGGAAAGGTTGATCACCGTTCACGGCTATATACCTTTTCCCACTTTACTTCTGATTTTATGCCCACTACCTTGCTCACTCATGCAAATGAGGTTAGTAAGTTATGGCATGATTGGTTGAACATCTAAATTATCGCTACCTTGAACAATTGAGCCAAAATTAAATGGTTGATGGGTTGCCTCATCAAGTTTTCTAAGGGTATTTGTTACGGTTGTACCCTTGGAAAGCATCCTGAAAATAAATTTGACAAAGGAAAATCTTAGAGAGCCACTCGTCCTTTGGATCTTGTTCTGCGATGTTTTCGTCCATTTCCTTCTCCTTTGTTTACTAGAGCTCTTTATGTGATAACCTTCATTGATGACTATCTCATGATATACTTGGGTATATTTTCTTAAGCTTAAGTCTAAAGTCTTTGAATATTTTCAGGATTTTAAGGCTCTTGCCGAAAAGCAGGCGAAACAGTCTATCAAGGTTCTTCAAATCAGAAAATGGAGGTGAATATGTAAACAATAGGTTCATGGATTTATGTATACGAAAGGATCTCTTTTTGCAACATATAATTGCCTATAGCCCTTCATAGAATGGAGTCGTACAAAAATAAAGAACCATACTCTTAAGGAGATGGCCACTTATATGATTCACTCAAGTCTCTTCCTCTGCTGATATTGCGTAGTGAATTGTAAACATTACATTAAGAACCGTGTTCCACACAAGCAAGTAAGAGGGATGAATCCCTTTGAATCCTGGTTTGGACACAAGCCGATGTTGAGCACTTTGAGTCTTCGGATCCAAGGCTATGGCTTAGATTCCCAAGAAGAAACGCAAGGCCTTGGAACCTCAATCCAAACCTTGTATCTTTGTAGGGTATCCCGATGGCGTGAAGGGATATTGATTGATGAATCCTACTTATCATGAGCTATATATTGAGAGAAGTGTTAAGTTCGATGAGTCTTTTCAACTTCTACTTCTCCACCTATTGAGGTTCTTAACTGCGTTTGACTCAAATTTCCGACTCATTAGATGATGATACTATTTGAGTGTGCTCCTCTTGCAGATCCTCCCGACCATAAGACTTGATTCTTCCGATTCGTGAAAGTAGTGATGACAAGGACTATGTCCCTTCTCACTCAAGTGAAGAATCTTCTAACTCGAGCGTGATCCTCCTAGTCCTCTTTAGGCTTAAAACTTTGGAAAGTGCTAGAGATTTAGTTGGAAATACTTGGATATGAGACGTACTCACTCAAATTTCATTAGACCTCACTCTTTCTTCACCTCTACTTCGATCCACAGTCTTTACGGGAAGCTTTTGGTATTCTGAGTGGGATTTTGCCATGGATGAGGAGTATTCCTTTCTCACATGAATGATACTTAGGATCTCACCCCTCTTCCGAAAGGAAGAAAAATCATTCGGTGTAAGTGGGTGTTCCAAAAAAAAGTATGGAGTAGATGGAGAAGTCAAAAATTTTAAAGTGCGATTAGTAGAAAGGGTTTCTCCCAAATCGTTGGGGTTGATTATACTGAAACCTTTTCTCTGGTTGTGAAGATGACTTCTATTCAACTAACCTTAGCCATTTCCAAAGAACAGATGGAAATTCCATCAAATGGACGTTAAGAGTGCCTTCCTTCATGGGACACTAGAGGAAGAGATCTATATGGAACAACCTCTAGGTTATGTCTAAGATCCCTCCCTCGTTTGTAAGTTAAAGAAGTCTCTTTATGGCCTTAAATAAGCCCCTCGAGCTTAGGTATGCCAAGATGGATTCCATTTTTACATACATCGGGGTTTAATAGGTGTCATTCGATCCAAATGTTTATATTCTATGGCAAGATGACTCCATACTCATTCTTGTTCAATATGTTGATTACTTATTGATCATAGGAATCTCTTCCTCTATTATTGATTATGTGAAGATCGCCTTAGCCAACAAGTTTTCATGACCGACTTAGGTCTACTTCATTACTTCCTTGGGATCCAGATTTCACAATCTGACTCGGGAATCTTGATTTCGCAACCTAAGTATGCTCTTGATTTTCTAGCTCATTTTCAGATGTTTGATTGCAAGTCTTCTCCTACTCCTTTTCTTTCCGGGGTTAAGTTGGTTTCAGATTGCTCTACTCCCTTGGTTGATGGTACTCTTTATTGTGGTTGGGGGAGCTTGATTTACTTGACTCACACTAGACCCAGATTTATCGTATGATGTTGGGATCATGTCCAGATTCATGCAGAGCCACATGAGCTGCATTAGAAAGTATCTAAATGGATTCTTCATTATGTTAGTGGCACTTATATTGATGGCATTCAATATCATGGAGGGATAGATATTGACTTGATTGGGTTCATAGATTTTGATTGGGCAATGACTTAGATCATCGAAATCTACTTGGCTACATTTTCTCTCTTGGTTCGGATCCTATTAGTTGGTCTATCAAGAAGAGAATGCAATTGTAATATCATCTACAAAGGAAGAATGAAAAGGATAGTCAACGATGCCACATAAGCTATTTGCTATAGGGTATTCTCGATGAGAGTTTGGCATCCACTTTCGGTGGCCTACCATTATCTACTATGATAACACGAGCACAATCTCTATTTGCAGAAATCCAGTTCAACATCAGCAGATGAAGCACACTTAGATCCATATGCACTTCATATAGGAGCTTATTCATGATGGTGTCATCGACATTCAGTACATTCAGATAGTTAATCAGATTGTAGATTTATTTACCAAGCCCTTCACTGAGATGAAGTTTCTTCACTTACGGTCTCTTCTTGGGGTGAGGTCTTTTGTAGCTACTCATCTTCTTCAAAGCTATGTAGTTCTTCCTTTCTTTCTTCTTCTTCTAGGAATATTGTGTTTGTATATGGGCACCTTATCAGGCCTTTAGTTGTCGGGCCCCATTGACACATCTTTCTTAGTTGTTTAGGGGTGTCTTCTTTTTCCATCTGTCTCATAGCTGCTACCCCAGCTTCGATGAAGGGGGTGTTATGTGTGAGTTATCCTATGTGTCCTCCTCACATATTGGAGGGTCATCTCACATGGGTTAGGTTTAGGGTTAGGTTTAGGGTTTATATGTGTGTCATGCACTAGGGTTACTCAACACCCTATATGTACCCTTTCACTATTCATTTATGAGCATGCCAAGACACTCCGCTGTCTTTCCTCTATGTGCAAGCTTTGTTTTTGTTGAGCAAGTTCTTCCATTACTGATCGATTCTTTCTTATGGTTACACTTCGAGCTATCATGATTCCGTTGGAGTGCAACTTCTTCGTGGTGCATCATTTCCAATTCAATTCTCGCAAACTCTTTTCAAGATCTACGCATTGGTGACATTTTTATACATATATTTAAAATATAAAAGGTCTTCTTCCTCATTTTAATAATTACATGCACTCAATTATAAAGTTCCAAATTTAGGAGGGTGTTGTAATCACTTTGGACACTATTTCGGTTTTAGCCCGATGTTCTAAAATTTTAGGTGTTGCATTCTTGTATATATGTATACATTTATATCTCTCTTGTTTGGTGAGATATTTTTGATATGTATTTTGACACTTTTTTGACATGTTGTGATCTCTCTTATTGGGGAGCTATTCAGTTAAGCCCAAGTATTATTTTTTCATTGTATCGAGTAGTTGATTTCATAAACTCATACATATATGTGGTATCACTCTAGTCATTCAACAATATGGGAGGGAGAGCGGTGCTATCTTACCGCTTCTTTGGGTTTCATGTCCTTTCCTTGTTTCCTTAGCTTTTCTTGGATCGTGGCACTCATATTTATTTGGGTCTCTTGTCCTTGCCTTTTTACCTTGGTTATTATTCTGGATCGTGACACACCTATTTGTAGAAGATATATCTTGGTATCAATTCTAGTCATTAAACAATATTCCTGCATCTGTCTATTCTTTGGGTTTCATGTCCTTTCCTTGTTACCTTGGATTTTCTTGGATCGTGGCACTCATATTTATTTGGGTCTCGTGTCCTTGCCTTTTACTTTGTTATTATTCTTGGATCGTGACACACGTTTTTATTTCAGAGTGATTGATTTTGCATCTTGATTTTCCTTATTACCTTGGCTTTTCTTAGATCTTGGCACTCTATTTATTTATATCTCATGTCCTTTCCTTATTTCCTTGGTTGTTCTTGGATCGTGGTACACCTATTTGTATGATTGATAAATTATCTATGGTGTGTTTTTTGCATATTCGACATCTCTTCATTGGCATTCTCCTTGCATGGATCTATTCTGGTGAAGCCTGGAATGACATGCGATGCTTATTTTTTAGTTCTATGATCGAGCGTTGGATTCAAACAACAATACGCACTACACTTCTTCAAGCATTCTATGTTTTTTTGGAGCCGCGCTTCACGAGAATATGTTTTCTATGGGATTTTTCTCTTTACTTTGTAATTATTGGTTTTGGGTACCTTCAATGTGCAATTTTCACGGTTATTATACGTGGGTACCTCATTAGGCCATTGTCAGGACCACCTTGTTTTTTCCCACCCAAGTTATGCTTACGGGAGGGTGTTAGTGCAGTTATTATTTATCTTTTTATTTATTTATCAAGATAATTCTTACACTTGTGTTAACCCTACACTTGTTGGTTTAGGCTTAGGTGTACTAGTTATGTCTAGTGGGAGTTCTTCACCACCTTTGATTTAGGTAGTAGTTACACTTTCTTTTCCTATATGCACATCTTTCTTATTGATTAATTCAATTCATTGTATTGTAATGTATTGAGTATTATGGATTATGATGGATTTCCATATATGGTATTTTAGCTCTTCTATTTTACAAATCTAATGTGGTGTGCTTATTATCATCTAGGATCGTGGCTTTGAATAATCTTCTCATCATTACTTTGAGTGGATTCCATGATATAGGGCATGTTTACAAGATAAATGGTGAGTTTGTTAGGGTGTGATGATATGGGTGTTTTAGAAGAAGGTGCAAATAAGTGTAAGGAGCAAGGTTAATATGTATCTATGTTGTGACCAAAGGTAGGCCATGTTGTAATTGTGCTTCTACTTTTAGCCGAGTGTAGCGTGCTTTTATTCTTGTAGACACTTGTAGCGGGTGAATGAGAAGGTTGGGAAAATGTGAAGGTTGGCAAGGGATCAAACTTAAGACAAGGCTGTGAAGGCTAGGCCTTGTCATTCTTTTAAGCTAATGTTAATGGTAGCTTTATCAAGAGTTAATACTTGTGCTTTATGCATAGTTAGTGCCCATGCCAATTTCGAGGGTAGCTATCGGTGGTTGCTTCTTGTTATGGGGGTACTGGAATTTATGTTGGATGTGCTAGGTCCCAGCCTAGGCCTTTCTAGGCTAGAAGTTGACAACCACATATCAAGGAAAGATTTGTGGGGTGTTTTCTTGCTCATACAACATAATAATAATTTATCCTTGTGCACTATTAACAAGGCCACTTTGTACCCAAATATTTATCATCAACATTGCTTGTTCACCTTCACAAAGTAGTAAGTTGTTCTCTAATTATGTGTTGGTGCTTTGCCCTGTTTTGACTTGGCATGTTTGTTCAACCTTAGCTATTGATTGGCATGTTGAGGGTTACTTTTTTGTAGGGATGTTGTATGTAGGGGTTCATGACATTAGAAGATTCCATCGTGTTCTATAAAGAACTACGTTTCGACATTTAGTAGTAGACTTAAGAAGGTGTGGTGGGCAAGGCCAGTGCCTTGTTAGAGGAATTTAATAATAAGAGTGATTTTATTCCCGAAAAGTGACCATAACATGTGGCAATAGGTTCCGGAATGTACAAGGGAATATATTTAATGGAGGTAGTTGAGCTAAGTATCCAATGAGAGAATAATAGAATGGACATCCAAAAATCCTACATTTACAAAGGAGAAATACTTCTTGTAGGCGTGTATTTATGTTGGTTAGTAGTTTGGGACCGATGAAACTCATTTCATCGATAAGTATGTATTCCACATCTACCATGGCCTATTGAAATGTAGCGAAGGTTTGGCTACGAAGAGGGACAACTTCAGCTATTGGTATGTTTAGGCTAGTATGTATTGTTGTGCGAAATGTTGAATATTGAAAGTCTTGTTGGAGTTAGTAGGAGTAAGCGGCTGGCACGGAAGGTTGTTCATGAGTGGAGTGCCCTTGAAATTTCACGTATCAAATGTGATTTACCAAAGGTGCATTGTTCCTTGAATTATCATGTATAACGGGAAATATGTGGCTTTACATTTTCATGGGCTATGATTCTCCGTAACGCATCTTTTTGTTCCTCTTATAAGCCATAACCATTTATAGTGGGTAGAAAGAATGGTGAAACTATTTGGTGGTTGAGTGTGTAGTTTCTATGAAAGTCCCCCCCATTTTGTGTAAAGGGTCACCAACAATAGGTCTTGTGGCAAGTTGTGCAACATGTCAAAATCATGCTTCCCAAGCACATCTAGGTCACCGATGTCTATAGTTCATGTAGGATGTAATTATAATAACACCTCCCACTCATCCATCTGAGTTGTGGTGGTTACATCGAGGTCGTTATCAGAGCTAGTGGTTAGACTATTAACTAGTTTTTGGGGGGATAGATTGTTTATGTGCCACCCCTGGTACGTTGGAGATAATGTAACCAACTAAAGGTTGAGTGTTTTTGGGCATGTGCCAATGTCAGATGGAATATAATAGAAATCTTTGTACAAAAGGAGCTCTATGAAGCAGAAAGTGTCATGTAAAGGTGAGCTAATAGTAGGAGTGACTACTAGATAGCCTGCTTTGGTTGTGTTTTCCACGACTTCCCTTTCCTACGATTATTGTAGGCCCATGACCGATTGGTTTCTATTAAGCAATAGTTGTTTAGGGTAAGGGGCATGCTATGTAGGCATCTATAAATGGTGATGTACAATCTCGACTGGAATGGGGCTGTGAAATTTGCTTGTAGATTATTTTTCCCACGGATATCAGTGTGTGTCATGGAAACTTGGCTACATACGGTAAGTGCCAATTTAAGTAGCATGTGGCAAGTTTCTTGTGTGCTTATATCTCGATCAAGTAATTATTTCAAAAGGATCTTGTTGTATGTTTTGTTAACATTTTTTTAGGTGTTGTAGTCGTTGTGATTGTGACAAGCATATGGTGGTATGTTTTTGACTTGTGCTCATTTTTGGATGCATGTTTTTCTATCTATTTCAAAAGAGTGTGAGGTGAAACTATGGGTTCATAAGATCCATGATGACATGCAAAGCTATTAGCATATCTCTGTTGTGAATATTTAATCTGTCATCATTGCACACTAGAGTATAAACTACATGGCCTTGTGCATCTAGGCACAAGGTGGATACATCCTATATCAGCCATGGACATTTATACCTACATAGTAATTCCTTTCCTTTTCTTCACAAACATGTAGTCGTAGTACATTTGGTGTGCCATTGAACTTGATTATCCAAGGCTTTATAGTCACGATTGGTAGGCGGAACTAGTATTTCTGATGAGAGTAATAAACATGGATCGTCATTTGTTGTATGGGCCATGCGGGAAGCAACCATGAAATTTTGAAGAGGGTTCCAAGTTGTGACCTAGTTGTCGAAGAATGATTTTACAACGTGGACGGCAAGGGGTCTACCCAGTCTAATGTGTCCATATTGGGAGTGTTAGTGAGCCATATGAAACCATGAATATGTGTAAAACCTTATGTTTCCATTTGAACTTGATATAGTAAATGTTAGCACAAAACATGTTGGAGAAAAGAGTTTGCAATAGTTTTTCCTTAGCTTTAAAAGGTATATGGCCTTACCTGTACAAGAAGTCTTTCGTGTGTAGCTATTTTTCCAAGATTTCTTGAAGAAGATTGCGAATCTCACGACCATGTATGATTTTGTCAAGCAAGATTGTATAGCAAATTTGATAAGTTCATAAAGTAGCAACGGTGTCAAAACATGGATGAAACCAATATTTAGTAGTTTATATATGTTTTTATTCCCCCTACTGATTTTATGCTTTGTACATGAATTTTTGTTTGGTATGTACATAAGGAGTGTAGCATATTTTTTTTGTGGTGTTTTTTTTTGTTATAGGGAGGGGTTGGATTTATAAAATTTTATGTATAATTTTTCCCTAAGGATGAGGATTCTTTTTTTGCTTGATGGATGCTTGTCAGAGTGTAACATGTGTGTTATATGCTTGTGTGTGTGCAACATTGCAGATATTGGATCATTTTCTACTGGCGTAAACTTTTGTGCATTGTTCTTATACACATTCAGATAACAATTGTTGTATGTGGATGTAATCGGCCCAATTTGGGTTATTATGGTGTCGATTGTGGTTGTCATGTTTTGAGTTCCTGCAAGGGGGTGTGTAGATAATTTATTAGAGACATAAATTGAGGAGGTTGAATGATTTACTTTTTTTATTGTGAATCAAAATGAAAAGTGACCTAATGTTAACAGTTATTGAATTATATGTGTAGTGCTCAAGAGGAAAACGTAAATAGAAAAATGTATCAATTTCTAATTTTATTAGTTTTAAAAATTTACAACATGGTCAGGGGTTTTATTGAAGTGTTAGAAACAAATCAGCACACTCAAACAGTGGGTTGGTTTGTTTGGATAGGGTATTTATATTTTTTCATAGTCAGTGCAAATATTACAAAGTAATTAAAGTTAAGGTTTATAACCTAGGTTTTAATCAAGATTTCTTGAACAAATCGTAGTGTAGTTTTAATTTTGTAAGTAATAAATAAGAACTAATACAATTATTCTTGAAAATATGTAGAAGCAAAAATGATATGGAAATAATTTTTTTAATATGGTTATGAGACTATTTTCTTTAGTATCACATGGAGTAAATAAGTTTGTGGGAATTAAAAAACAAAACAAAACACCTCTACTCATGTTGTTATTGGAAGGTTTCAATATGTATAGGCATTGAGGGAGAAATAAGTACAATATGTAAAAGATTGAATGATTTTTCATCTTAGGCATTCTTTCCGTAGAGTTTTGTGGCTAGGAGCATTTTAGGAGATACAAAGTGAATGCTCTTGTATATCGTATTTGCAAGCATGTCATTGTAAGCTTTTCCTTTCATTTTCTTTTGTGCATCTCTTGCACAACTACAATTATTTATCACAGATTTGTTTTACCTCTTAGATTTTACTATGTGGAATACATTTTTTTAATAGTAGCTTCATCCATTGGTATAGAAGTTTGGTAGTGAGTGTCTACGTACTTACATAACAGGTGTTCAGAAAAGTGGCATCGGTGTTGGTGTAGACAACTAACATGTAAAATTTTCAGCCATTACAAATTGCCCTACAAATGGAATTCAAATGTCAGATATTAGGAGAAAGTAAAAGGTGTGTACATAATAATAGGCGTTTTAAGAAAAAAAATTGTAGCTAAGATGAATTGCATTGTAAATTTAGAACTAAAGTAAGAAGTAGGAGCAAATGGATATGTGTGTCCTAGTTGTAGGCATTAATGGGATTGGTCACATAAACATTTTTGGAACATATGAAAAAATGTAAATTAATTTTAAATGGGGTCTTGTACTCAATGGGGGTGAGTCATTTTTTTTGTTCTTTACATATTGTAGGAGGTGGATTCCTTGATAGAGGGTCTATGTAGAAAGTAAATGGTGAGTTTGTTAGGGTGTGATGATATGGGATGTGTTAGAAGATAGTGCAAATAAGAGTAAGATACATTCTATGTAGAAATAAGAGTAAGGATGATATGGATGTGTTAGAAGAACAAATAAGAGTAAGGAACTATGTTGTGACCAAAGGTAGGCCATGTTGTAATTGTGCTTTATGCATTTAGCCAAAGTGTAGCGTACTTTTCTTCTTGTATGAAGTTTTAGCTAGTGAATGAGAAGGTTGGGAAAATACGAGGTGGCAAGGGCTTGAACTCGGGACAAGGTTATGAAGGTAAGGGCTTGTCATTCTTTGTGGTCAATGTTGATGGTAGCTTTATCAAGAGTTAATCCTTGTGCTTTATGAATATTTAGTGCCCATGCTATTTTCAAGGGTAGTTAGTCGCGATTGCTTCTTGTTATTTGGGGGATTTGGGAATGTAAGTCGGATGTGTCAAGTCCTAGGCTAGGACTTTGTAGGCTGGGAAGTTGAGAACCACATACAAGGGAAATCTTGGTGGGGTGTTTGTTTTCTCGTACAACATAGTAACTATTTGTTCTTGCGCACCATTAACAAGGCCAGTTTACACCAAAAGATTTGTTGTCAACATTTCTTGTTCACCTTCACAAAGTAGTAGGCTTTTCTCTAATTGTATGTTGGTGCTTTTCCCTGGTTCGGATTTACGTGTTTGTTCGGCCTTAGGTATTGTGATTGGCATGTTGAGGGTTTCTTGTTCTACATGGATGATGTATATAGTTGTCCATGACATTAGAAGATTCCAATCGTGTTCTCTAGAAACTATGTTACTGAAATTTAGTAGTAGACTTCGGAAGGTATGGTGGGCAGGGTTGGTGCCTTATTGGTGGAAGTTAACAATAATAGTGATTGTATTCCTGAAAAGTGACCATAACATGTGGCCGTAGGTTTTAGGAATGTACAAGGGAGTATCTTTAATTGGAGGTAGCTGAGCTAGGTCTCTAACAAAAATAACAAAACGGCCTCCAAAAAGCCTACATTTACAAGCGGGGAATGCTTCTTGTAGGCATGTATTTATGTTGGTTAGTAGTTTGGGACCGATGAAACTCATTTCATTGATAAGTATGTATTCCACATCTATCATGGCCTGTTGAAATGTAGAGGGTTTGGCCTCGAAGAGGACAAATTCAACTATTGGTATGTGTAGGCCAATATGTATTGTTGTGTCAGAAATGTTGAATGTTGTAAGTCCTGTTGGAGCTAGTAGGAGTAAGAATTTGGCATGGAAGTTGGTGCGTGAGTGGAGTGCCCTTGAAATTTCCCATATCAAATGTGATTTACCATTGCCATTTTTCCTTGAATTATCATGTATAATGGGGAATTGTGTGGCACTACATTTGCATGGGCTATGATTCTCTATAACGTATCTTGTTGTTCCGTTGATAAGGAATATCCATTTATAATGGGTAGAAAGAATGGTGCAACTATTTCGGTGGTTGAACGTGTAATTTATATGAAATCCCCCCCTATTTTGTGTAAGAAGTCACCAATAGTAGCTTGTGGCCAGTTGTGCGACAAGTAAAAATCATGTGTCCTAAGCATGTCTAGGTCACTGATGTCTACAGTCCCTATAGGATGTAAGCCGAAGAACACCTCCCACTCGTCCATCTGAGTTGTGGTGGTTACATCGAGGTAGCTATATCAAAGCTAGTGGTCAGACTATTAATTGGTTGGTTGGGGGCCAGACGGGGTACATGCCATGCTTGGTAGGTTGGAGAGAATGCAGCCCACTAAAGCCTAAGTGTTTCTAGGCATGTGCCAATGTTGGATGGAATACAATGGAAATATTTGTACAAAAGGAGCTCAGTGAAGTAGAAAGTGTCATGTAAAGCCGAGCCAACAGTAGGAGTGGCTACTATTGGAGGGAACACTCTAACGATAGCCTGATTTGGTCATGCTTTCCACGACTAGCCTTTCCTATGCTTATCATATGCCCATGACCAAGTGGTTTATATTAAGAAGTAGATGTTTAGGGAAAGGGGTGTGCTAACGTAGGCATCTATAAATGGTGTTGTACAATCTGACTGGAATGGGTCGTGAAATTTTTTGTAGATGGTTTTTCCATAGATAGTTTCACATGAAAACTCTCAACATACATACGATAAGTGGAAATTTTAGTATTATGTGGTAGTTTTCTTATGTGCCTATATCCCGGTTGCCAACAATTATTTCATAAAGGAGCTTGTTATATGTTGTGTTAACATTTTTTTAGGTGTTGTTGTCGTTGTGATTTCGACAAGCATATGGGGGTATGTTTCTAACTTCTTCCCGGCTTTGGATGCATACTTTGTTATGTATTTCAAAACAACATGATGTGAACTATAGAACTATAGGTCATGTTGGCATGCATCCATGTTGGCATGCCAAGCTATTAGGATATCTTTTTGTGAATATTTAATATGTCATCATTGTGCGTTGGATTATAAACTATGTGGCCCCGTGTGCATCTAGGCACAAGGTGGATCTACCTTCCTCAATGTATCGGCCATGGACATTTATACCTACATAGTAATTCCTTTTCTTTTCTTTGAAAACATGTAGTCATAGTACATTTAGTGTGTCATTAAACTTGATTAACCAAGGTTGTATAGTCTTTGTTGGTAGTCATGTAGCTAGTATTTTTGATGAGAGAAATTTTGAAGAGGGTTCCAAGTGTGACCGGTTGTCAAAGAAATGATTTTACAACATGGACATAAAGGGGTTCTACCTAGTCTAACGTGTCCATATTGGGAGTGTCAGTGAGCCATATGAAACCATGAATATGTGCGGAACCTCTATGTTGCTATTCAAACCTGATATAGTAAATGTTAGAACAAAACATGTTGGAGAAAAGAGTTTGCAATAGCTATTTCCTTAGCTTTAAAAGGCACATGGTCTTACCGTATGTACAAAAGTCTTTCGTGTATAGTTGTTTTTCTAGTATTTCTTCATAGAAGATTGTGAATCTCGTAGCCATGTATGTTGTCTCAAGTGCGGATATGCAATGATGTTATGGTTTCTCCATTTTTTTTGCACCAAAAGGGTGGGGGAAGGGCCTTGGCATGAGGTGATGCAAGTCTGGCCATTTAGTATTGGCATCACTAAGGGTAAAAAGTAATGTTGGCATCCCTAGTTGGAAAATCATGTCAGAAAGTTCATTTTTGCATTGTGTCCAAGAAGAGTGGGTGCCTCTAAGGTGGGAGGCAAACCACATGATCTGGTTTTCTATTTTTCATCAAGTAAGGTTTCTAAAAGTGTGCATAGGTGTTTTATTGTTCATGGGCATGTTGTCTTCAAAATTTTGTTTGGTAAAATTAAGACAAATGGCTTGGCTTCTGTGGAAAATCATAATGTTAAGAAAAAAATATTGGAACCAAGGATGGCTTCCAAATCGATTGAAACATTATGGTAACATAGTTGGGAAGGATGAAGAACATATTCATGCTTCAATCAATTTCTATGAGGGTGAAAGCCCTTGGTGAAAAGCGGAGGCTTGCAACAAATTAAAGGTCAGTAAGGGCACAAGCTCTCCAATGGGAAGTTAATGGGGAGTTGGGAAGGCCATACAAGATATAATCTGAGTTTTGACAAAATCAGATGTGGGCGACTTCAATGGGATTTAAACTTATTTGGGGCCATTCCTACCGATAACACTCATGGTGGGTTACGCCCAATCTTTCTGGATGTCTAAGGTTAGGGAGAAAGCCCTAATTTGGGCAACCTCTATATGAGAAATGTTTTACGGGAGGCTAGAAATAAGCTCAACTCAACTTGGGTTAAATGAGGTGTAAGGGTTGGGTCCATGTTATGGTGTGGGGTCAAGCTCATGTGATTTAGCATTATTTTGATGGGGGGGGCTTTGAAAGTGGCTTGCTCAAGTATATGTGGATAAGGTCAGGTTGGGCTTGGGAAGATATTAGTCATGTGGGTATTAACAAAATTGTATGGGCGGCTTCATCTATAATGATGTCACTATAAATGGGTACTCTATATAAAAAATCACATACGCACTGCTACTAGTTCTGTATGTAGTAAAATCACATGAGTTATGTAGGATTTTGTATAAAAGTGCATTTTGGACACGTTATCCTCATCGATCAGGTAACACTCATAGAACTTCCTTCTACTACCTAATCTTTTGAGGATCTGGGATGTCCAAGTTTTGGGCGGCAAGGACCAGGTAAGAATAATCAAAATATAGAGTTAATGTCTAGAAAGGAGGATGGGGAAGCTAATGGTGTGGTCTTTGGTATACATGTATTGGCCTCCACGGGCATGTTATCACAAGCATACCAAGGCAACTCTAGAAATAAAAGACACAATCCTCAACTTGGGTTAGACAAGAAGAATGCAAGAGAACACGTGATCAGGGAAGATACATCCACAACCGTATTTTATTGCTTTTCATGATATGCATCTTCCCTTCAATCTATTAGTGATAAGGGGTTGGGGGCCGAGGTCCATGTTATTCTAGGAGGAAAAGCGGTGTCCTTTTTTTTCATTTGAGAATATACAACAACTAAATCCACCAAGGTTGGGTCTTGTTTACATTCCCATGTGGCAACAGCATTCTTTGTAGATTGAATAAGGTTTGGCAGAACGTTCTGAAAAAAACTCTCGCAATATCTCATCAAATGAGATTCTAAGTGGGCGTGAAATGTGTGTTGAACATGTTAAAAGGAGGGAGGGTGGGGCTTTTGGATAATTTGGGGGAACAGGTTGGGCTAGCGGGGCCGAAGAGTTTCTCTTTTGTTGTCTAAAAATTGCATCATATAGACATCTGCGTTGAGTCTAATTTTGGTGTCTTTGTGCAAAACGTAAAGTTTCGCAGTCAAACGCTGACGGAATTTTTCGTTTATTGTTTGCTTATTCTAGTTGTAGACCAGTCAGCGCTGAGCATTATTCATGTTTATTTCTCTAAATGGGTACCTAGTTAATGGAAAATCACATACATGTTAGAGCCTACAAGTTATATGACATTCTTGAAACAAGAATTCTAACAATAGCAACCGTAAAATGGTTTTTCACTTGGAGGAGGTTACATAAGAAGATAAAGAATAGGAAGGAGAAACAATTTATAGGTATTGTACCCATTATTAGGAACTGGGGGGTATTTCCTATAGCTTTTTTGATAATCAAGTCTAAGTATAGTAATTTTAAACAAGTAGGGTTTTTTAAAAATGTCCTGTTTAGTTTCTTCTGTTCTTTTAAAACCTACAGAGAATGGTCAATTTATTGTTAAATGGAATATTTACAACAGCTGGGTATGGTTTTTTTTGTAAAGCTAAAATAGATATTCATGTTGGGTGAGTTTAGGTATGTGGGCACGTTGTAAAAGAAAATTAGTAATACAGTATGAAAAGATAATTAACGTTTAGTAACAAAAATTACTTGTAGGTGTAAACTATGTTTTTAAGGTGTGGACATTATATTGCACGAGGGGTTGGTGTTGTTTTAAGCTATACATATAGGTATATATATATAAAAGTTTTGTTTTCTTAGCTTGGGCCTACAAGGGGTGCATAAACAATGTATTAGAGGCATAAATTGAGAAGGGAGAATGATTTATCCTTGAATAGTAATCGACATATTGGTTTAGATGTAGTTTGATAAATTACAAGTTTTTCAAAAAAACAAGATACGAGTTCAGACCTCGGTTACACAAATGTTATGGTGAACAACTGTAATGTTGTAAATGAGAGCAAGATGTAATCAAACTTCTTAATAAAGCAAGCATGATCCAGACAGGAGCAACCTAATAATATCTTTTGTTCATTTAAATCACCAGTAATCCCCACAAGAACAATGAGTATCCTTGAAATGATGGAAATGGTTGGTATCCCTTACAAAAATTTCTCTTCCGACAATACCAGAGATAAATTTGATGAAATTGTGGCAGTCACCACATATACGAAGGTTTTTAGTGATTCGGATAGGTAACCCACATGGTATGGAGATGAGCCCAAACGCAAGAGCTAGCTTCTCACTGTGGTAAGACAAAAATTGTTCCTTCTGTTGTTCCTCCACATCAAGGAGCACACAGTTTGTATCTGGCACATACCCTGATTCCTTCATATGACCACTCAATTTCTCGAGCAATGCGTAGATCTCTTCTGTCAATCGGTGCATTCTATCATTCAAAAAAATCATGCACCTTACTCTTATCCCGAATCCAACTACATCCTTGCTCTTTTTTCATACCTATATCCTTCATTACATTTCTCACTTTTGCTACATCATCCCACCTGCCACTTGCAGCATAGATGTTTGACAACAACATATGAGTTCTAGAGTCTCGTGGATCTAACTCAAAAAGTTTCTCTACTACTCGTTTTGCTAACTCCATGTTTCCATGAACTCTGGAAGCACCGAGCAAGGCTCCCCACATGGAAGGAGTAGGTTCTAATGGAATTCCTTTCATAAACTCCAAAGCCTCCCCCACTCGACCAAGAAGGTCAATTATGCATGCATAGTGTTCTACTTCTGGTACGATGCCATAGTCTCTTCTCATGCAATTAAAGTAAAATAGACCTTTTTCCACTAAGCCGGCGTGACTGCATGCAGATAACACAAGAAATCAACGTCTTATAATTTGGTTTAAATCCATCACATTGCATCTGTTCAAACAACTAGAATTCCTTCTCTGCATGGCCTGTTGTGAACATGCTGTAATCATTACATTCCATGACACCACATTTCTCTCAGGCATTCTGTCAAACATTTGGCATGCATCATCTATGCTTCAACTTTTCCCATACATATCCACAAGTGCACTACCTACATAAACATTTGACACAAATCTCTTTTTGGTGGCGTGAGAATGAACCTGCTTTCCTTGCTCCAGCCTGGCTAAACCAGCGCATGCCCTTAGAACACTTGAACTAATATGTTCAGTTGCATCACTCCCCTCTCGATGCAATTGTGAAAAGATACTTAATGCCTCTTCACCACATCCATTTTGGACATACCCTCCAATCATTACACTCCATAAAACCTCATTTCGATCAGGCATTTTGTCGAACACTTGATGTGCATCAGAAATATGGCCTTATTTCCCATACAAATCTACTGGTCTGATCCCCACTGTCACTTCTGACAAGAATCCACTCTTCAAATGGTGACAATGTTTAAGAATCTTAATACCTTCCTCACCACAACCATTGACAACACATCCTGTGATCATGGTGTTGCATGAAACAACATTTTGTTTAGTTATTTTTCCAACAAGCTGGTTGATATATAAATTCAAAATTACAGCGATGGGATGATGATAAGCAGCTGAAGCAGCACCTTGTCATCATCGGGATCAAGTGAAGGGTAGAAATATTCCTCGACGTAATTAGAGAGCCTCTCCAAAATAAATTCATAGATTGATGTTCTAATCAAAATTATTTACGTAACAGTCCAAATCTCATGTAAAATAAATTCATAATTTGTGAAGTCATAGATTTATTTTGTAATCAAATTTAGGAAAAGAGTATAATAGTAAACCATAGATGTATTATTGATCATAATATTACAACCTTGTTTATCATCCACCGCATTTCAAGAGCTTTATGTAGTTGAGCTTAGGAGACGATAATAAATTTTAATGTCCCAATAAAACAAAATTGTCAAATAATATTAATTTCCCTCCTTCGCTTAATAAAATAGCATGAAAAATTAATTTTAAACATACGACGTGCAAACTACTTACCAAAATTAATGAAAACACGACATAAACGAAAAAGTAAGAAAATTCTTTTGGTTGGAACCCTACTTAGAAACATTCAATATCCCACTCATCAAGGATTTTTTTAATTAAGGATAAAGGATTTTTGTCCGACGCTGCCTAGGAACATTCAAAAGAAGGGTTTTAAACACTCAGATGCACAAATAAGAACATAATAGGACACACAACGAACAAACAAGAAAAACTACAGAGTGAAAGTTGAAAAGCGTGAAACAAGCACAACAAGATCATTGCACAATAATTGTG
Source organism: Taxus wallichiana var. yunnanensis (assembly GCA_018340775.1). Taxonomy (NCBI): domain Eukaryota; kingdom Viridiplantae; phylum Streptophyta; class Pinopsida; order Cupressales; family Taxaceae; genus Taxus; species Taxus wallichiana. The sequence goes on from CM031241.1 coordinate 242,347,969, forward strand.
AGATAACGAAGAAACAAATAGAGAATCATGGGAGCGCAAGATCTAGATAACCTTTGTACTTGATCCTAATGAACATTCTTACGTTTATCTCTTTTATATCGCACCATGTTGTACCCATCATACAAATCTTAGTTACTCTACCACCATATCTAATTGACATATTCATGGTAATACTCGCCTTCCATAAATATAGGATCTTAAGCGAATCGAGAACAATTTTGGAAAGAGACATATTCTTAACATGTAAAACAACTTCTTTCATTCCTTCGGTGAGTGTTCCATAATCTACTTCCATCGCATTTCTTCAAAATAATCCTCAAGTGTCTCCTTCCTAATCAATGCATTAATAACTGCTTGGTCAATTTTATCAGAGTCATTTAAAGTTTATATTTACATATTTTGTAACAAAGGTAGATGGAACTTTCTTTGCTCAGCTCATCCTAAGGCATCACAATGACCTCACACACAAGTACATCTAGCACTACAATAGACTACGCCTTGAAGTTGGGTGTGACTCATCTCCAAACTCCTCAGCATCCACCTCTAAGCCTTCTTTAAGATCTTCAATGTATTATTATAAACCGTCAACAACGTATATGCCCTCCTCCAAGCCATCTATCTAATCATCATCAGAATCACTTATTTTCCCCAAATTTGAGTCTTTATCAAGGTAACCAAGTCCTTCAGCCAGATCGACACCCACATCAGCAGTGGGTATCATTGAGCCTCCATCCTCGGACCACCCAGTTTGAGTAGATATATTTTATTCCATATTAATATCCAGCCCAATCATGATAGGATTCCCAAGCCTCGACCTCTATTTTCCTTGTTATGGATTCTACCTAAGAGAATTTATCCTACCATATCTGTTTTTATGCCTTGCATGCAGCCATCCCATGGCTAGCCAAGCAACATTTGCAAAAAAGACAAAAATCCTTCATAAATGATTTTCCGGACTATGGTACAATCTAAAGAGGTAAGGTGAATGGATTGAGGGAGGGATTTTTCCTATTCACACAGAGACATTTAAATATTGCACACACCATTTGGATCTAGCCAATACGGTTGGATCAAAGGTTGAAAAATGTCCACAAGATTTAATAATCCCTAGAATTATATCTTGGTCAAAACTCAATAGGAAAAGCAAGGAGGCACACCCAAATTGGCAAAAAAAAACTAGAGATTTCACAGAGACTCTTGGTTTCCAACAAAAGAGATTAGTGATGTTTTTCCAAACCACCAAAGCCCCTCCTTGTAGCACATTTAGAAGATCAATCTCTAAACCAAAAATGAGTAAAATCATTTCATTAGCCATGGAAATGACTTGAGAACCCTTCGTCCTCCATTTTCTTTTGGTCCATTCCCTAACCTGATCCAACCAAACTTATCCCATATCTCTTGGTTGCTTTATGCAGGACCTCATCCAGCAAAAAAAGAGTGGGGATGCCATTCACCCAGGAAGGGGATAGAGAAGTGCAATTAATGACCCATTTCTCATAACCATTCACTACTACCCCAACCCAAGTCTAATTTTGTTACCATCAAGATTTGGATTTCAAGCTAAATCTCCACACGTATGGCCTAGTCTCTATCCTCCCACCCATAAAATATTTTAATTTCCTTGTCCGCTCACACATGTCATCAAGGATTTTCTTATCCTTAATATTTTGAATATTTTTCTTGACTTCTTCCATAAGTAGCCAAATTCCAATCACCTTGGAGTAACTATTTTTCATCCCTATAGACGTGTTAGTGCAAAATCACAGCACCCCCAAATGGCTTGGTTGTGAGTGGGGTCATTCAGTGTGATTGCACAACATGGGACCATCTCTCAAGATGTGGGACTTACAAAACTTGAGATGGCCCTCAAAGAAATTGTTTGCTTCCTAATCTACCTGCCACAAGCTACTCCATTGTAGGAAGAATCTAATCTATCCTAATCTAATTGTTCTAAGGGTACATGGAGAGAGATAGAGAGAGGGTGGAAGAGCCTACACTAATCTGATACACTAGAAAAGGAATGTGAGATATTGTTTTGAGGAGAATGAACAGGAAAAGGGGTGAGGGAGCCGGGATCGAAGTGACCAGACCGAGATCCGAAATCCGCCCGCCATCGAAACTCCACGAAGCATGACATCTTACACTTGCAAACGTGAAATACATACACAGGGAGAAAACATGAGATAGAGAGGCATAGAGAAACAACAAAACAATGCCAAGGGTTGAAAGACACCACAAAAAATATTTTATTGCTCTATAAGGTGCAAAGACTATTACATGGGTGCTCAGAGGCACAAATATGCTCTCCAGGCATAGGAGAAGGCTTATAGCTCAAATGGAGTCGGGAAATAACTTTGACAGAGTTTCCCCACACCTAGAATGTCTCTCCCTTCTCAAATGAGAAGTGTTACAATATATAGATGATGAAAACCAGAAAGAGAGAGGAGAAACTCGACTCTACTCTTAAAATCCAACCACCAACCATCAATCCCACCATGAATCTACCCATAATCTGTCAAGTCTGGCTCCCTATGTCTGTTGGCATGTTGAAGAAGGAAGAATGGTGGATCGAATCAAATCAGATATGGTAGTTGAAGCAATTGAATTCTACATTAATGGCCTGAAAGATGTTTTCCCATTTTTAACCACCTAACCTTGTCAAAATTAAAGTTTCAGGCTCCCATGGCATAGATGAGGTCGAGACCTTTCCAACGGTGCCAAATTTGTTGAATTTTTGAAAATCAAAAGATATGTCCATTTGAATGTTTGAGTTGGGTCCATACAAAAATGGTGAAAACCAGTTAGCAGAACGGGTCCATGGGCCTAAAACTCACTTTGTGCCTTTTGGCACCAAAAATAAAAATTCAAAAATTCCCGCAGCCCTACAATTGCATTTTGTCAAAAAACCATCTTCGGGCCCACGGTCCGCATTTTCCATTTGGGAGAAAAGTCATCCTCAGACCCACCTTCCCACTCACAATTGAGGTTTGACACGTGGCTCCTTGGGCATCAACGGAGGTGCGGCTCATTTCTATATTTTATGTCTCTTGAGCCAAAAGTTCTAATTGCCTTCGAAGACCCACCTTCTCGCCTTGACTTTTCAACATGGCCACGTGGCGAGCTTGCACTATTTTGGGACCACTTTTAGATTTACTTTTTGAAGTTTCACCGAAGAAACACGTGACACCTTCCGCATCTTGCTCTATTCCTTTTTATTTGGATAATTCCTTTTTTTCTTGGTGGGGCCATAATTTGACTCGAGACATGTGGAGGCTTGGCGCTTGTTTGAAAACCCGCTCCAAATTTTACTTTTAAAGTGGTGCCATGCTGACACTTGGCACCTTCTGCTAGCCTGCCTCTACTTTGACTATTCAACCCCGACTATGTCCTCCTTTTGAACCTGGGACACGTGGAAGGTCCGCACTCATTTGGAAACCCACTCAAGATTTTACCTTTGAAAGAGCATCGTGTGACATGTGGTTTCATCTATTGGCTCTCTATACTTAGTCATTTTGGGTTCCTCTCTTTTTGGTCCCTAGACACGTGGAAGCCCCACGCTTGTTTGAGTCTCCACTTTTGGATTTAACCTTTGAAGATGTGTCATTGAGACACTTTGTAGCTTCTACTGATTCTTGCATACTTAACTAATTTGGGCTCGCTCTGAATCGTTTATGAAGCCCGAATACTTTGAAATTTTCTTCATTTCTTTCATGGGCCTCTGGTTTCTTTGGCATTGTTTGCCTCCTTAGCCGACCTTGCTTCTCCATTTTCGATCCCATCTGCAACCTAATCGTTAGATTTGAAACATGGGCTCATGCGAGATTTATTCTATGTGGGTTCGTTTGATCCTTCACGAGACACTACTCCTTGGATTCAGGATCAATTGTTGGATTTGAAATGTGGCTCTCATGATAGATCCATCCCTTAGATTTTTTTGTGCAGGGTCGTGTTTGATAAATTTTTTGGGGACAAAATTGAGATAACAAGACCTTTTCAAATTCCACATCAACTTTGGAAAATGTTGTAATAGTAATGAATCTCAATCCTCAATTTACCGTTATTTACATCCAATTTATAGTAACGATGGATGTTGATTGTGACCAAATCTCTTAGATGGGTTACATCACACAACTACAACAAACCCTCCATTTCCCAGTGAAGTACACCCCACAATTAAAACATTATTATTTTTAGATTAGGTAGATGTTGTTTTGAGGGAACCAAAAATCCACATAACAACCAGAGAAAATATATAACAATGAAGGAATCAAGACAAGGCCTCTACCAGCGACCGAATGGGACACAAACACCAGAAATAATAGATAAGCAAAAATAGGCCAAAAGACATAAAAATCATAGCCAAATAAAAAAACCTTATCCAGGTACCACTCATGTTCCGATGTCACTGGCCCCCCCAAAACAACTCACTGTCACATGCATGGATTGAGCTAATTTTTTTTTATGAACCAGATTCTATCCCCCTCCATCCATTGTAGGGTCCACCAACCCACTCAATAAATCTCCATCCATCGCAAGGTCAACCCCCAGTTTACCCTTTACATAACCTGACCCCATATCAACTCCTCCTCCCAAAATTTTTCCCTGATCAATATCATTAACTATAATGAAACATGGTTCGAGAAAATTCACAACTAGGCAATCGTGCCCACCAGGATAACTTGAACTATTAACCCTGACACCCTCATTCACTGCCACCGTTAAGAAAACCATGCGTGCATCGCATCCAGGCAATAACCGTCTTTCATTAAAAGAGGATGCGGATCCACCCACCCCATTAACTTCCCATTTTGAATTTAAAATCCTCCCACCCAACCAATCCATAATGGAAATGGCCACATCCACATCACCATCCTTACCACCAACACTTCACTCGGCCCTCCTCCACCATACTCGCTCCTAGATTTCCATGAAAACATCAAATCTTCTCCTTTTCCGCAGCATTTGGCCCACCTAGTGAGCACACCATTGTCTTGCCCATGTTCTCCACTTCATCTTCTCCAGCCCACAATTCCTCATCCTTTGATTCATCATCAACAAAGGGGTTAGTTAGCATACCATTCATCATGATGCCATCATCGTTGGCATCATTCTCAAAAATATCTCATTGTTCCCCCTTATAGCACATCTTTGCTTCGTAGAAAACCTCATTTTCCCTATCATGCTAGGTGGAATAAGACATGATTCATGATTAATAGAATGGTGATCGATCGTGGCACTCTAGTTATATATATATAAGGCCCCCAACCTAGATAGATATAGAGGGTTCTTGGCCTCATTATCCATTTCCAAGTTTCACACACCTATCATAGATGATATGTGACTTCTCAAATTCAACAACCTATACACATTTATGATCCAAAGTATTCAAGTAGATTTTAGAAGGCATTGTTGATCCCTCAATAGATGTTGATGCACATACAAGAACACACCTACCGAGATATTTCCTTGGTAGAAGATAAACCGCAATGAGAACACCCATGGATCTCACTATACCAAAAAACACTTGAGGTTCCTAGAATTCCAAAGAAAGATCAAGGAGAATCCATAATCCAAATAGGGAGTTCTTGGAAAGTATAATCCAAGGAAAATTTTGTTTGCCAACAATGATGCTTAGGCCATCTCTACCATAAAACCAAGGTGCTCCCATAAGCACCCTTCACAAATTTGACTCTTCCTAGAAACAAAACATATATGTGTGTGTGTGTGTGTGTGATGTATGTATGTGTGTATGTTCTTGAAATTTTATGAAAATGTATGTATGCACCCTTCACAAATGTGAGGAAACCACCACCCACAAGAGCTTTAACATATAACTGGCAGCCCCATTTCTTCTTGCACAAATCTCTTACATATTCTATATTTGGTTTGAGGCCAACAAATTTGCCAACTATTATAAATTTGTATCTGCCCTTAGCTCGATCAACCAAAACTTCTAGAATTTCTTATGGAACATCGTTACACAATGAAGGACTGAGTTTCAAAGGTTCCCTATGGACCTCGTCAAATATCTTGGTTGTCCAGACACATGGTAGGGAAATCATGTGAGCCTTAAGAGTCGAGCCCATTTGAATTAATCCCACCGTAAACACTTGAGTACACAAATTATCTCTAGTTTTAAACTAAAATCTAGTTTCCAAAGAAAACATTATTAAATATACCGTTGAACATGATTTCTTATTGTGATGATAAAAATATCAGTGAAGATTACACAACTAGCAATCGTACACAAACAATGTGATGTGAATGTCGAAAGGGATGTGACAAATGAAGGAGAGGAAATGAGAACAAAGTGTGGTGAAAAAAGAAGAAAGGAATAAATAAATGATAACTTTTAAATAAATATTAAGTAAAAAGTGGTCATATATTCCCTTTTGTGATCTAGTCTTATTTTATATCTATTAATTTTTGTGACAGAATATTGGTTTGAATACATTATGACAACTAGATAGTGTCACAAAATCTCATCGACTAAGTGGCACGACATGAATGACACATTTTTATATTACGGAAATAAAATTCTTGCAATTATGATATTATCTCTCGTGTGATGTTGTATGGTTAAAACCCATTACAAAGAATGTATTGTTAAGCAAAATATTAATTAAGGGTTGATTTAATTTGGGTTTAGGATTATATACCTAATATTTAAGTTGTTTTAATCAACTCACTTTTGTATTGTTGGCTATTGATCTCATATCAATAAGCTCACTAGACTCTTACCGAATTGCCAAGTCCATAAACACCGATCACATTATATAAATTGGACTATGTTATCTAGAAACCTTTTATCTAATTTCCAAGCCCATAAACCACATCACATTATCTTACCTACACTACCTCTCGTTCTATTAAATTGGACTATGTTATCTAGAAACCTCTTATCTAGTTTCCAAGCCCATAAAAACATCACATCATATTATATTACCTGCACTACCTCTCAAGCATAAGCTTGCTTAGTCACCGCTTATCCCACAAGTGCAGTTCTAGACGTGGGAAAAGTACTAATGGGGATACCATTTATTCTAATGTGATTTTACTTATTCTACTTAAATGTTATCCCCATGACATGTGTGATATATGAATAAAGCATTTTATAAAATTTGAAATGCTCTCCCAAGAACTATGATCCCCAACCCAAACTATTCTAGATGTCACCACTGAGCTCACTCGCACGCTTCTCACTTAAACTCACCAAGATAGTAAACTTAGCTCACTTGAGTGGGAAAACATCATGATAGTAATTCTATCAGTATAACACATCCTTCGTAAACCGCAAAACATCCCATACAAAAGACTCACCAAAAATATCTGCATGATAGATATTGATAACCAAACATTGCAAGCATCCTGCGTTTTGAACCAAGCTACCATGTGAGCTCATATAGCTACATTAATAGCCATTTTCATTTAATACACAAGAAAACCAACACGGTTGGGGAAAAAGCATGATAGGTGGTAGTGGGAGACCTTTATTTTGAACTCACAACCTTTGTGGGTAAACCCTCAATATGTGCGAGAATATTGTTTAGTCTACCACTTAACTAAAACAACCGCCATATTTGGAAATTAGAAAGCTAAATTTAGTTGTTAATGAATGGGGAATACAAAGCATAATTAAATACTCAGATTAATGCCAAACATAGATAGAATGCAAAAAAGGCTAAATATAACCATGCATGATAAACAAACGAGTGGCACTTTGAAAGAACAAAAAGATAATACATGTGAGATGAAATAGGAGTTTAACTCGAGATTAAATGAGAAAAATAAAAAAGGAAAAGGAAAATAATGCATAAATGGAGTTATAGTAAGTGAATCAATTAATAATAAGAAACCTAAAGTTATAATTTTAGCCGCATGTCTAGAAGAGCCGATAAGGTGTATCAAGGTGTGTCAAAGTAATATGATTTTGAAGAGCTAATAAATTTTTATTTCAAGATTTACATACATTTAACTATCATATGAGCAGTTTTCCTCAAATTTCATGTCTGTTTGATTGTCACTTAAGAGTTTGATATTATTTTATGGAGAAGTGAATTTAAAAATCATAGTATATATGCTATACTCTAATGTTTGGAAACCCTTTATCTAAAATAACATCTTAGCGAGATGGGATCAACATGTGAGTAAAAATGCAAGTATAAATGCACATGAGAAATAGTAGATAGTCAAGGAACACTATTAATCACTGCTATCTATTTTTCATCTCTATATATAATGTATCCTTGTTCAGTTTAGTACAATACATATTTATACAAGGAATACAAAAAGTAGTTACAAATGACAATAATTATAATGAAAAATGTGTTTTACTTTCTCAACTAAGTGATACTTGAGCTTGTTCAAGTTACATGGAAGTTAAGCATCTTGTTCGATTACTTTAAGAAATTTTCAAACACCCTCTGCATCAGAACTTGGAAGTTCCACTTGACAAGCTATCCAGGAAAGAATGCACATGATGTATGGTTTCTATATGAAGATCAGATCCGATAATGTTGTTCCTTTACAAAGATTTTCTACAAATGTTGTGCTCTATTGTTTTACAAGGAAATTTGTCTATGGTGTTAGATGTTATCAAGTTCTACGAGGGTCAAGATGCTCTAGTTAGCATTATGGATTAACATCCACCAATTACTTACAGCAACTAGTATATTTTATTACTAGAAAGAAACATTTTATCAAATATTTTGTGAAAATATTTCTTTACAAATTATTCTATTGGAATTTTTTTATAATAAGCATGGTAATATGTTCTATGATCTTTTAGTTTCAATGAATGTGATAATGCGTTATTATATACTCTCCACCAAATAGTAATTGTGACACGTAGTATTATGGATTTTAATTGAAATAAACATTCCGATATAGAATATTTTATTGAAACATTTCTTTACAAATTATTCTATTCGGATTAAATACGATAATATATTCTATTCTCTTTTAGTTTCAATGAATGTGATAAGGTATTCTATTTTTTTGGATTGATTGTATTTTATTCCGTCTTTTACTCTCTTCGATTTTACTCCAATTTCTCTGTTTCTCTTTTTTTATTAACCACTTCATCGATGCCTTTTACCAATTTACTCTGCTTTAGTGAAAATTAATTCTCTTGTGCTTGGCTGGATTCAACTTTATTCATGTCTATAAATTGGCTCCAAATAATAGAAGTTGAGCATCATTGAGTTTGTTTGAGATACATCTGTGCAAGTGTGAGAATGGCGGAATTCAAGAAGAGCGACAGGAAGGCAGACCTGTTACTCACAGGTGAGTGGCGTTTGGCTTCTGTGGATGAGGTGAAAGAAAATCTTGAGGAAATTAAGAAACAAAAAATCCTGAATACTTGGGATATTGCACGTCTTCTGGATGGATGGGTGGATGGCCCCGGCTATGGATATCATTACGCAAAGGAATACAAGCCCAATATGAGCCACATGCTTCTAATTAAAACTGACGAATCGCGACGTAAGTTATAACTCTACCACATCAAATATCTGTTTCATTTTAGCCAAAATAATTTACTCACGCTGCTTTTAAATTGAATTTCTGATCCAGATGGAATATTCAATCCATTCATGTACGATGACGTTGTGTTGGACGATAAAGGAACAAGAGCCGCTCTTTTATTATCTGTTGACGATAAAATCGTTGAAGTCATGGAATTTGTGGCATTCAACATTGCGGTTGCTGATACAAACCGCAAACCTGCTTATAACAATCGCAAAGCTGTTCCTAATTAAGATATTAGGATTATAGTCCTGAACTATTGATATTTAAATAAGGGAAGGAGACCCATTACTTTTTTATATCATCATCAATATTAAGTATCCATTATATCATGGTTATGGTTTTTAATATTTGAATGCATAATCATGATATGAGCTTCAAATATAATTAGGATTATTATTATTGTAAATGACGTTGAATGAGTACTTGCTTGTTTATATTATATTCCTTTCTTTTCTGTAAGATCTTTTATTATAATTCCACACATCAAGGTTTCATTAGTATATTGATATGTATTATTATATTTTTTAAATTATACATATTATTCTTTTAGTAAATATTTTTCTTATAGTTGCAGTTATGAATCAAAGGAACCATGCAAGGAGTCGGATCATGACTCAAAGATGTGGTAGTTGCGTGCTAGGCCAAGTTCAACGACATCATCTATTTTAAAAAAGAATATTATATACTTTATTTTAAATAATTATTATATTTACTATTTGCATTTCCAAGTTCTTAATATTATATGGCGGGAGGTCAATATATGATGCACATATTTTTATAACCATTTCTTGATTTTCTTCATTTAAATAGAAATTTTGATTGTTAATTTCAAATTTTCTATAATTTCGTGAAGTATAAAAGAGATGAGTAATTGATATTATTGTGAGAATGCTTGATGAGCTATTTAAGTAATTTTCTTATAATGATGAATAAAGTTTTTCTAGATCTTCTAGACTTACAACATATCTTCAAAATTCCGTCACATTTGGAAGTCTTATTTTCCGTCATCTTGATTGGCCTACCACAGTCCTCAATGGCGGAGCCTATCTCTCACATAGGTTTGCATGGAGATAGGCGGATTTGAACCGGTGACCTCCAAAATAACAGGCAAGAGGCCCACCACCGTGCTACAACATTTAATTAGTTGAATTTTGACTGTTCTTAAATAAATATCCCCCCGCGAACGTGCATTAGGGATAGGTAGAACGGTCCTCAATGCCTTATTAGAGCAATAAAATGTGTACCCAAACACTTTTTCTAGTCCATTACGAAGACAATTTAAAATTTCTTTCAACTGACACTACCTCTTGACAAGTCAACATACATCATTACACATTCAGGATTAGGAAGATAGACCCTGACTTTGATGATTCATTAAAAAAAAGTAAGTAGGAAAAAAGGCCATAGAGAGTGGTGAATTTACAAAGGGATTAAAAATTATGTAGGAGCAAAAACCACAAGATTTGGTAAATTTAGAAAGGGATAAGAAAGAAATTGCATGTAGAGACAATATGAAGTGAATGAAATAAGATAATTTTAGAGAGAGAGATGATAATTGCTGAAGAAAACTTTACAAGTATAGAAAACAATATTTGAATCAATCCTTCTTCACGTTACCTAACAAATCCCAAATTATTTGTTGTTCTCTATGTGTTTGTCATTGTCATATTTGTTATTGTTTTAATAAACATGTTTAAATAGTTATCTTTTTAGAAGCAAATGCTGAAAACGTTATATATATATATATATATATATATATATATATATATATATATATATATATATATATATATATATATAATCCTTGGATCATATTGGTGTAAGTTAAGATCAATAAAGTTTCATTTACATGCACTTGGTCTATGTGTCTATTAGTGATTATGATGTTTTATTCATGTCCTAGTGTTGATGTTTATGCACTTAGCACATCCACTAATGTTTTGTTTTACAAAGTGCGTAAAAGAATATCTAATATATCAATGTGTAAATTACTAAATTGATTATAATTGCTTCCTATGTTTAAGTAGATTCTCTTATGTTCTTCACAACTACAAACTTTTCTATGGATAAGAATAAATATTTATGCCTCTTTGTTTAAATGGGATTGTAAATAATGTGGACTATTGAAATTTCAGCATTTCACAAACATAGATATAATCCCTACATGAATGGAGAAGCATATACATTCGCATCCATTATGGATTTGTTAATATTTTGGTGTTCATAGTGCCTTGTAACATGTATTTCAGTTTGGAAAATTTAAATAATAGAATAATCTTGCGGGTGTGATAGTAATTATTTGATGAATACGTGAGTGGGTTCTATAGTGCCCACTCCTCTTTGACATTGATCTTACTAGGATTTTGCGTATACTTTTGATTGGTGACTTGGACTTTTTTATCATATTTGATCATTAGACATTGGTAGATGGACATTATTATATTTGATTAGTATTTTGATAGATTGTATGGATGTTTTAGAATTTTGACATGATGTGACTTATATGATGGATTACATGCATGGATTGACATTTCAATATTGATGATCTAGAGTTACCACTTCATAAGATCTATGCTGACACATTGGATTTTGATACATAGATTTTGTTAGATGGTCTAGCTACACTTGTGATCTTATTGTTGTCGATGAAATGAAAGAATTAAAATATCTTGAATTTCTAAACAATTGGTGAAATTACTTGATTCTAGTGATGATTTAGTTGTGTTGATTAATGATGTGAATTGATATGTATATGTACATTTTATTGTGTTGATGTCATTGATATGGCCATGAGGCTAAAAAAGTGTCATTTTGCAGGAAATTGTAACACAACAAACAAAAGGGGATAGGAGACCAACAATGAAATAATTTTGGGTATTTGCAACTGGTCACCTTGGCAAGTTGTGTTTTATGAACGCGCACTCACAACTCCCACTTGAGACCCAAGAACAAACTAGGTTTAGTTAGAAGAATTATGGAATAATTTTTTTAAGTGTTCACAACAAAATTCCTAGAGTCCATTACAACAATTATCAAATCACCTTAAAAAACACTAAGAGAGTGAAAGTTATCCCGAGCACAGTTAGATTATCTTCTTGTGGGGCGCGGGAAGAAATTTCTCCAAAGCGCGATGAAACTTTTTCCATGCACGGAAGGCAAGGCATGGGAAGAATTTTCTCCCAGGCACAAAGCAGAAGGCGCGGGAAGAAGTTTTTTTTTTTTTTTGAACATAGATTATTTTGAAGCCCAATGAAGTAAAAACTTGGAGGCCATAAATTTTGATAGGGAACTCGATTTTTGGAAAACGAGGACTTTATGGAAATCTCTCGACATCCCTTTGCACAGTAACCTTAAAAATTAATTTGGATAAATTTTTAAGGGTCAATTTTGAGAAAATGTTTTTGTCACTAAATAAGTGAACTGGTATTTTAAACTTACACAATTTTTTCAAATTCGCCATTAATTCTTTCTCAACATGCCAAACAAACATGGAGGATTTCACTTGGGAGAATTTAGGATGGATTGCAAGGGTTAAGTTGTTTGATTGATTATCATTTCAAAATTCCCAATTTTGACAGCAAATCGACTGAGATTTTGGCTATGCCCAATTTGCAAAGTTTTATAAAAATTCCTTAAGAGTTACAGTGAAACAAAATAGGATCTATACTTGAACACAAACAAATCTATTTCTATTTACCAAACTTTAATATATGCATTCATTTCCAACTCAAATCTAAAATGTTAAGTTTGTTTCAAATCAAGTTGTGCAAAAATCCAAAGTGCAGTTCTAATTTTCAAATCATACATTCCAAAGGAAAAGAGTAATATATTCTCTTCATACGTATTCCCTTTTCAATTTTCAAACAGAGATTTCATACTGTATTTCAAACACATATTCCCAATGAAAACAATATCATTTTTGGTAAATAAAGCAATTCCATTAACTTGGATGATTCTTTTACAACTTCCTTTTTCATTTCATTCCAAAAGACATAATACAAATCTTTCTTTTCTTTCCATAGAATAAAATTACAGAGTATGTCTCTTTCTCATTTAAACATAAAATTTCATTTCCAAAACAGAATAACTATCCAATACAAATAATATTACGAGTCCTCCACTTGAAGTGGGAAAAAGGTTCACAAAAAGAAGTCTCACAAAGGACTGTCAAAATTATCTTCTTTCTCAGCTCCAAAACAACAGTATGAGTTTCCATCATTCTCTAATTTGATCACAACAGAACAAGGGAAAGGCAACGCTCTCCACCCAACCAAGACATCCAATAAAAAGGAGAAGCCACCCTCTTCATTGGCCCCGAGCCCCAACCACATTACAATAAGGAATGCAACTCAACACATGGCAACAACAGGCTTCCACAACACAAAGGCAATCTTTCACATGCAAAAATCATATTTAAAACACAATCCAAAACAAAATAGTAGTTTTAGCAACCACAAGATAAACACACAACAATACTCAAAGCTTCATCAAGCAAGCCAAAGGAGCAAGAAACTATGGGGGATGTTTCTTATGCCTCCTTAGGGAAATGGGTATCACCACCTGAGAACAAACCACCAAAATATATATCATTTCAAATCCTTGACATGCCCTTATGCCTCCCCCAAGTACCCCTTATTCCTCACAATTTCTTATACCTCCCCAACCTCTTATGGCACCCCATAACGAGTAAAGAAATGCAATCTATTTCTTTTACAAGGTGGAACCCAAATCCCCACTCCCTCCACACTTATACCTCCCCAAGGCACTTATGCCTCCCATGCAAGAATACCCCATAGTCTTCTCCTACACCATCCCTAAGCCATCTACCCAACCAACCAACAAATAAAATAACACATTCAAACATTCAACCATTCACATATGCATAAAATAAAATAAGAGCATTTCAAGAGCCAAGATCCTACCTCTCCATGATGGAGTTTTTTCCAAGGCTCCAAAACAACAAGCTTTCTAATGTAAATAGTCCAAATCAACAATCTCCAACTTTCTCCAAATTTGCAAGAGCTCAAACACCCCAAGAGAAGTCACCCAAAATGAAGTGATAAAAGGGAAGCAACCAAGCACAAGTATTCAAAAATAATCCCCCATGTCTTCCAAAAGCAAGGGCTCAAAACAACAAAATAAGTCACCCCAAAATGATGCATCCACAAGTGAAGCAACCCAAAACAAGGTAAGGAATTCAAATTTTATAGAAGAGGGAAGAGAAGAGGATGAGGTGGATCCATGTAGGATGCCACATCACACATCCTCAACCCCAAAAAAATTCAACTTCATTCTCTAATGCATATTAAATAGGTGGGTGAATAATATGACAGTTTTACTTACACACTCAAATCAAACCCACACCCAAAAAGACTGAAATTAAAACATGAAAGAAAAGTGCAATTAAAACATTCAACTTGACTTTCAAAAATGCATAATGAAGGTCTAAATTTAACCCTCCAACCATAGGTATGGTTGGTAAATAAATTTAAGAGGTGTGGGACAAGTTTAACTTGTCCCACGAACCTCCTCAATGACAAATTCGAATTTCAAAAGAAGGTGGAGTGTTTCATACTCCAAAAATAACTTACATATCTCTTACACATTACTACAACATTTAAAACAAGAGCCAACAACCCTAATAATTACTTTCTTATGTCCCAATTGATTTATTAATCTTTTAACAATATGTTTTCTCACATACTTTACCACAATTTATTTGATTAAATAGAAAGGGGAAACACATCACTTTTAAAACACATACTAACTTAAACAAAGGAACCAAATAAAAGAAAATACACAAAGTCCCTTGGTCACATTTAAAGGTGATCCCCCCATGGGAATCCCTAACACAATCAAACACACACAAATAATTACAAGTTGCCATGGTGACCTTGTTGAATTCATCTAGAATTCCAAAGTGGTTGGTCTCTAATCCCTTGATGTTTGTTGTGATATTTTTAACCTGAAAAATACAAATACCTCCTTGGCCTCGTGGCCATATCGAACATCTGTCATGCCCCCTCCTGGGACATCGAAGAACACATCAATCGTGACTAGAAAATTTAGGGTAATTTTTTTTTTTGAAGTGTTTGGTTAAATACTAATACATCTTTTGTATCTTTTCCTGGTAACTACTAATTATATACCATTTAATTTTTTCAATCTAAAATGTTCACTAACCCTAACTCGAAAATTATTTACTTAATTATATTGTAAATTTTACTAAGGTCCTAAACGAATAATTCTAAACCCCCCTTTTTTTAAATCTCATTCCTTCATTTTACTTTCTTCCATACATATTCTTCTTGTTTATTTTTCCTTATATAAAATACATATATATTTATACTCATTTATTTTGTTTCGTTTTATTACACCTATATTTATGTTTATACATTTGTTTATTTGGTTATTTATTATTATTACTTTATTTTTTTTTTGCATACCCTTACTACATTATTCTTTATTTTAGAATATATATATATATATATATATATATATATATATATATATATGTATTTGGCTAGCTTTAAAACTAATGTTTTTAGGTATCTTGAAAGTTGAATGAGGGCCGAGGTGGAGGAAGTTCGGGCGGCGATGAGCAGAGGCGGGACAAGCGCGAGGCAGGGGAAAGGCAGCGTGAGGAGGAATGGAGGTTCGCGAGGGGTGCTGTGGGAGGCGAATGTGGGCAAGCCTTGGTGGGAACAACGGGGACAGGCCGCGAGGGCGGCTGGCGGCGTAGAGGAGCGCGGCGAGCTGGCGGCCAGTGTCAGAGAGGGTGGCGGCGGTTACAGAGGTTTGGGGGGTCGGTGGGGGGGCGCGCCCACAGGAAGGACAGGGGGGGCGTGGGGCAAGGTCCCCACACGGAGTGTGTAGGGGTGGCGGGAGGTCAAGGCGGCACAGGACGAGTGGGGAGGGGTTCGACCCTCCCCCAAAGTCATTTTTGTACTTTTTTTTTTGTTTTAAAAACTTTGCACAGCACAGTGTCTACTGGGGGGGCCGACCCTCCCAATGTATAATTTTTTTTTTTGTGTTTTATTGTAATAAAACTTATATAATATATATATATATATATATATATATATATAGATATAATGTTTATTTCTATCCATATTATAAAAATAAATAAATAAAGTTGTTATCATACATATTTATACATTTACACAATTTGTATACTTCGAGAGATAAAGGAGAATATCACAAAGATGAAACATTTTAAAAATACCAATATGCCATATTTCTTATGGTTATCAAAGAGAAAATTTTCCTTGTGCCTTTTTCCTAGCCATGTATTAAGGTAAAACTAAAAGAAATTATAACATATCCATCTCACAAACTAGGCTAAAACCCTAGGAAACTTTGTTGTAAGTTTTTTTTTAAAAGAATGAGTTTAAAATGTATAACTATTTCACTTTATCAAATCTATGACCAACCAATAAAATTTCTTTATTCGTACGAATGTAAGAGGTGGCAAGGTAACCCAACCAAGAAAGGAAACTTGAAAGTATAACAAGGAAGGTACTACAATGAAATACATCCTTTGAAATTGTTTTCAAATACAAGTATTCATTTAGATTTCACAAGCAAGAAAGTGCAAGAATAAATCGATTCATTTCCTTAACGTAGTCCTATCCATGTGGGCAAGGAGACAAATATTATGACAACCAACACCTTGACCCACTTTGTTTCTTTTTCTTTTGTGCAAGATTTACATTGAGATTTAAGTAGATATATCATTTGCTTCAATACTTCACATTCACAAGCTTGGGCTACAAGCATGTTAAAACCCAAGTAACATCAATTCATATATACAAGTGATACAAAATATGCAAAAGGAGTATTTACAAGGAGATGTGAACTCTCACATACTAAGTTCTAAAAAGAGAATTACATTTCAAAGAAGTATCACAAGGAAGGTTAAGCATAATAAGAGTCTATAGTGCCACTGATCCATCTTGAGAGCCATCTTCTATGTCTTCCCAAACCCAAGCAAGGAGAAAGAAAAGAGCTTGTTTACCACCCAACCATAGGCATCATCACATGCCAATCCCAAGGTTGGGATGCATGCTAGCCTCCCAAGCCCATGGGAAGAGGATAGCTAACCAACACTACCTGCACAAGGAGAAGGGTAAAACAACAATGATACAAACACACAACATTAAGTTCCCAACAACACAAGACTCCAAATTACGAGGAGGAGACCCATGTTCATCCTCGAAAATGGGAAGAGAGGAGAAAGTTCTCCTAAAATTAATCATCAATATTACTTGCACATTGAACACAACTTCTTAACCTCCTTATTGCTCCTTAATCACAACAAGACCCTCCTTATTCCTCCCCCTTTCTCCAAGTCCTCCTTGGAAGGATTTTCAAACCCCAAAAGGGGTTTCCTTACGAGATGGGGAAGGAGATTCAAGCCAAATGAATCCACTTCCCCACCTCAACCATTGAGGAAAGATAATAAGACCCTACAAGGCATGGCCATCAAGCCTTGAGGGTTGAGAGGGAAAATTCCCTCTCTCTTCCCCCACACTCCAAACTCCATCATGCCATATGATGGAGGGAGTAAAAACACACAAGCAACACTAAAACTTCATTCAACAATAACAATTTTCAACAATCAATCTATCAACTAAAATAAAACAACACAACAATAAGATCTAAGAGCCTACCTCAAGGAAAGCTCTCCAAAAAGCTTCCTAACTTCAAGATTTCCACCCCTAGCTCCAAGCAAATCCCAAGCTCCAAATCACCCAAGCATCCAAGCAAGAAAATGCCAAGAGAAAACCAAAAAAGTCCCTCTTCTTCTCCATGAATGAGAATTTGAAGAGGAGAAACCAAGCATCCTCACAAATGAGGGGGTGACATGTGTCACCCCTCTCCCTCCTCATGGTCAAAGATGCTAAGACAAAAGAGAGAAAGGGTAAAATTATCTTTTTACCCTCTTCTCCCAAATTCCCTTAAATGTTAGCAAGACAAAACTAGTGGCACTTTTGATAAACACACAAATCCACATCCCTTACATGGATGTGACAAAACAAGGGTAGAAAGGGAGGGAAAACTCCCTCTAGCCTTGAAAACAAGCCCCCCTACCCATTAGGTAGGGTCCAAGGGCTCATTTTTGTGATAGGGGACTCCCGAGCTATAAAGGGGTCCCCAAAATGCCCAAAATACCTAATTTCGGGTTTTGCATTTAGGCACAAGGGTAGGGTGTGGGGACCACCCGAGGTCTCACATGTGACCCTAAACCCTTGTGATTAAGAGACTAATTAACAAAAATCAACAATTTAAAAGAAAGTGGGATTATTAACTCCCAAAACAAGTTTACAACTTTACTAACAACCCTAAACAAAATTAATAAATCAAAGCAAAATACTTTACATACATTGGGGTCACTCAAAGTGCCCAAAATTAATAATCATCTATCCTAGGGCTTCACACAGTGAACATGGCTAGGACTCAGCCCGTGGGCTGCTTGTGCAAGTTTTGAGTAACTGGCCTGAATCCCACGTTCTCCTGTAAACCTGTCACCTGCACACTCATTGCACACATTAACTGCACATGTCCAATACAATATAATTAAATGACATAGTAAGATATCAATGCATGCTAAACTAACCTAACATCCTACTGAAATCAAGCTGCGACAACGTGCACAATTATATTCCAAAAGTTAGACAAGATGATAAAGTGACATATAGTCTCACCATGCAACAATTATCCATCACTATAATTAGGTTCCAACCACATCATATTCATTTGTTTCCATGTCATAATAAGAAAAAACGACAATGAAGAAATTAGGCTAAATTAGCGCTATTTATACGCTGAATGTCACACATGTCTAATATAATCAATATCTAAATATAATGTCCAAGATATCACCAATCACTGTCAAAACATGTCTATGAGCAAATAAACAACAAGCTACTGAGCTATAGAAAGTGTGGGCACTACATCCCCCTCTACTAAAATTAGACTTCCTCCTGGAAGTCACTGAAAGAGGTAGGGATATCTAGCCCTCAAAGGTATCGCATCCTCCCAGTAGGCTGGCATGTCTGTCGTCGTCGGTCCCACTTTGTACTCTAACCTAGTCCAAGTCTCGACCCCGAAGGGCCAACCTCCGGTGCTCCAGTATGCGTACGGGCTCCAATCTCCACTGTCCTCCGTCCTCTACCTGTAATGCCGACCAATCCAAAACATGAGAAGCATCAGGTACATATCTACATAGTACAGAAACATGAAAAACATCGTGGGCCCGTGCAAGGCGTGGTGGCAAAGCTAGGCGATAGGCAACTGGACCGATGATCTCAAGAATATCAAAAGGCCCCACAAAGCGAGGTGATAGCTTAGAACCCTTTCCATAACGGATAGGACTCTTATGCGGACAAACCCTCGAAGACTTTATCACCCACCGAGAAGTGACGATCAGTCCTCTTGGTGTCTGCATACGCCTTTTGGCGTGCTCGCTGCTCGAGGCTATTTGTCTAATCAACACAACTTGCTGCTCTAAATCACGAAGATAGGTGGTCCCAGAATGATCCTGTCATCTAGTCTATCCCAACTCAAAGGTGTGTCTGCGCAAGGTCGTCCATACTGAGGCACAGTAAGAGAGCCATACCAATGGAACTATGATAACTGTTGTTGTAGGCAAACTCAACTAGATGCAAATAATCCTCCCATTTCCTCTGCTGATCCATGACATACATCCTCAACATGTCCTCTAACACCTGATTAACCCTCTCTGTCTGCCCATCTGTCTCTGGATGATAAGCTGAACTGAAATTGATCTGAGTACCCAGAGCGGCCTGAAAAGACGTCCAGAAAACTGAAGTGTAGATAGTATCCCTGTCATTGATGATGGTCTTCGGAATCCCATGCAACCTAACAATGTCCTCCATAAATACTTTGGCGATGGCCTGTGCATTATAGGTGACCTTGGTTGGCAAAAATGCTGCAACCTTAGTCGGACTTATCCACGGTGACCATAATGGCGTCATGACGATAAGATGACATAGGAAGTTCGACTATGAAGTCCATGGAGATCACATCCCATTTCCACTCGGGAATATCATGAGGGTGTAAAAGTCCTGCGGGATGAGAATGCTCTGCCTTGACCCTCTGACACTCAAGGCAACGTGCAACAAAATCTGCTATGTCCCGTCGAAGACCTGGCCAATAATATAACTCCCTCAAATCGGCATGCATTTTCTTCACTCTGGATGTGCCGCATATGGGGCTCGATGAGCCTCATGGGATGAAGCTACGCTGTGAGATCCCCGACTTAGGCATGTAGATGCGCTTTGTGGAATCGAAGCAAACCATCGTCTTTTAAACACACACCAGAATATCGCCCTCTAATGAACCACGAGACTCTAACATCTGTTTAGCTCCCTCATAAAATCTGTCCTCTGGAAGGTGCTCAAGGATCCTGCCCCTCAAATCCGACTGAAGAGTCAAAGAAGCA
Organism: Taxus wallichiana var. yunnanensis; assembly: GCA_018340775.1. Classification (NCBI taxonomy): domain Eukaryota; kingdom Viridiplantae; phylum Streptophyta; class Pinopsida; order Cupressales; family Taxaceae; genus Taxus; species Taxus wallichiana. Next base: position 242,368,964 of record CM031241.1, read on the forward strand.
AGCACATGTCGTCGCCTACTAAGAGCATCTGCAACCACATTTTCCTTCCCTTTGATGTACTGAACCTCCATATCATACTCACATAGGAACTCCATCCAACGCCGTTGATGAGCGTTGAGGTTCGGCTGTGAGAAGATATGCTGCAAACTCCGGTGATCTGTCCTCAAAATGAAAGGCCTACCCAAAAGGAAATGTCGCCAACGCACTAGAGCATGAACAACTGCTATAAGCTCCAAGTCATGAGTAGGATAATTAAGCTCGTAGTCCTTGAGCTTACGAGACTCAAAAGCAATAACCCGACGCTCCTGCATAAGAACTGCTCCCAAACCCTCTAGTGATGCATCAGTACAAACAACAAAATCCTCGTCAGTGCAGGCTGCTAAGATGGGCGCCGTGGTTAACCTTTCCTTGAGCAAGCCGAAAGGCTTGCTCATATTTTTCGACCAATCAAACTTCTTCCCTTTCTCTCGAAGAGAAGTAATAGGGTGAGCAATCCTAGAAAAGTCTGTACAAACCTACGGTAATACCCTGCCAAACCCATGAAACTCCTCACCTCAGTAACTAATGTAGGTGCTTGGCGATCCAAGATGGCTTTGTATCTTAGAGGGATCTACAGAGATACCCTCACGAAATGATATGACCCAATCTTTGAATCTTTGTCGAAAGAAGCTGCACTTTTCTAAGTTTCCATCAACTCTGCTCTCTCAAAACACGAAGTACCCGCCTCAAATGCTCCTCGTGTTCCTCCTCGGAACGAGAATAAATCAATATGTCATCAAGGAACACTAAGACAAAGCGATCCAGAAATGTCCTGAATACACCATTCATGAGGCTCATGAAGACAGCTGGGGCATTGGTCAAGCCAAATGGAACCACTGTGAACTCATAATGCCCATATCGTGTGCGAAAAGTTGTCTTATGGATGTCTGCATCTGAAATGCGCAACTGATGATACCCCGACTTGAGATCGATTTTGGAGAACACTCTCGCTCCCCGCATCTGATCAAACAAGTCATCAATCCTAGGGAGCGGATAACGGTTCTTTATTGTGACTTTGTTGAGCTGCAAGTCTACACAAAGCCTGAGAGAACCGTCCTTCTTCTTCACAAATATGACTGGCGCTCCCCAAGGAGATACACTAGGGTGAATGAGACCCTTATCCAACAACTCCTCTAACTGAATCTTGAGCTCATGAACCTCTGGTGTCGTCATCCGATAAGGTGCCCTAGAAACTGGTGCTGATCCAGGTACTAAATCAATGGTGAAATCCACCTCTCTACGGGGTGGTAACCCTGGAAGCTCGCCTGGAAAGACATCTGCATACTCCCTCAAAACTGCATGATCATCTAAGGGTGAATGCTCTGGAATGCTCTCAGATCGATCACTGATGGTGATAAGAACAACCTGAGCAACCCTTACGCATATTCCGCTTGAGTTGCTTAGCCGATATCATGCGCAAGGAGATAGGCCTCTGCATCCCTGATATAACAATTGCACTCCCAAGATCATCCTGACACTCAATGACCTTATTTCTGCAATCCACCTTAGCTCGATGAGACTCGAGCCAATCCATGCCCAAAACTACCTGATAGGAACCTAGAGGGATAACTCGGAGGTCAAGAGTAGTGGAGAAGACTCCTAAATCAAGTACGCAACTCTCCACATACGAGTCCACGGCGAGTTTGGCTCCAGAGGCCAACTCAACCTACCAACTATCTGGTTGCCTAGCCACCACTAGCCCACACTGGTCCACTATAGAAGGTGATATAAAAGAATCTGAAGCACCTGAATCAAAAAGTATTGAGACAGAAATACCCCTGATAGTACCTATCGTCTCAATGACCGTGGCCTGATGCTCGGCCTGGCGGTTGTCAACCGCTGCATATACACGATGAGCGCGTCCTACATCACCCACCGTCTGCTCGGATCTAGCAGCTCTCTATGCATCCATGGTATTGGGTTTGTGCGGGCACATGCGCACATAGTGATCTGGAGATCCACAAATAAAACAACCTCCTGTACCCCTCTGAGATGGGGTCCCTCCTGTACTCTGGTGTACTGATCCTGCTGGTCCAATCCTAGCAGACTGCTGAGTGCGAGCTGGCTGTGTCTGCTGAGTGCCCTGCCTCCTATCTCTGGCTCCACTAAAACCACCTCTAGAAACACCTCTCTGAAATCCCTGTGTCTGCCTAGCCCCTGCTGCGGGTGGCTCTGCTGCTGTGTCTGTCGCTGAGGGTGCGGTGGAGCTCTCGTGGCTGCTGGCGGAGGCCAAAATCCTCCTCTAGGGGGTGGTGCAGAACCTCGTGACCTCTGACTCTGAAATGCCTGTATCCTCTCCTGAAACTTGCTCTTGTTCCTATCACGATGCTCCTGTGCCTTGGTCCTGTTCTCCTCTGCTAAGTAGGCCTTCTCAACGGCCTTCTCAAGTGTGGGAGGAGATAACATCCTAACTGCTCCTGCTATATCTGCATTGAGCCCTCGAATGAACCTGTTAACCTGCAATTTCTCATCTTGCAGGTAATCCACGTGCATCTTGAAGAAGATCCGGGAACTGCTCTCATCTGCGCTCTTTGTGCGGATCCTGTCGTAAGTCGTGAAACTCGTCGATCCTCTTCTGAACAAAATGCTCTGACATATAACGCGCCCTGAAACGCTCCTCGAACAACTCCCAAGTCACTGTCTCTCGGGTCAAATGGAGCTTCCGCTCCTCATTCCTCCACCAAACGCCTGCTGCGTCTCGGAGGAGGTGTATGGCGAACCTCGCCTTGACGTTGCTCTCGTAAGAGTGCAAGCCAAAGCAACTATCCAAGCTAAGGAGCCATGACTCAGCCCCAAAGCCATCTGTAGAGCCGGTGTAAGTGGGCGGCTGCAAGCGAAGAAGATCCCGGATCACACTGCCTGTATCTCGATCCTGGCGATGTAGTCCAACAGGCGAAGGGAGTCGCCTATCCTCGAAAGGTCCCTCAAGACTGTGTGATCGGCTACGACGGAATGAAGCTGCCCTCTCGTGAAGAACGGAAGGGCTGCGTGACCTCTCCCGCCTCGGTGTGTCGTGCTCTGGCGGCTCCGAATGCGCGTCCTCGCCTATCGGCTCCTCGCCTCCCAATGGTGTCTCCACCTCGTCTCCTGTGGCTGTGGTAGGCGCTGCTCCACAACGCCTATCAGCTGGCGTAAGGCCTCTAATATCCGAGGCCCAAAATCGGGTGTCGTCGGCTCCTGCGTAGATGCGCTACGCCCCATACCTCTGGCTGATCGTCCTCGCTTAGGCGCCATCCTGTGCACGAGGTGAGCGAGCAATTTATTAATTTAAAATTTAATGGTAGAGGGGTGACTTATTTTAACTGTTTATTTTTATTTGTTTAGTAAATTTTGTGTTGTTAATATTGACATTAATTATCTTAATTTGTTACCCAGTGGTCCGCGAGTGCGAACCCCAAGCTCTGATACCAACTGTCATGCCCCCCCTGGGACATCGAAGAACTCATCAATCGTGACTAGAAAATTTAGGGTAATTTTTTTTTGAAGTGTTTGGTTAAATACTAATACATTTTTGTATCTTTTCCTGGTGACTACTAATTATATACCATTTATTTTATTTTTTTCAATATAAAATGTTCACTAACCCTAACTCGATTTCTTTTTTTTTTTTACTTAATTATATTGTAAATTTTACTAAGGTCCTAAACGAATAATTTTAAACCCCTTTTTTTTTTTTTTTTTAAACCTCATCCCTTCATTTTACGTTCTTCCATACATATTTTTCTTGTTTATTTTCCTTATATAAAATACATATATATTTACACTCATTTATTTTGTTTCGTTTTGTTACACCTAGTTATGTTTATACAATTGTTCATTGGGTTATTTATTATTATTCTTTATTTTTATTTTGCATACCCTTACTACATTATTCTTTATTTTAGAATATAAATATATACATATATATAGGTATTCGGCTAGCTTTAAAACTAATGTTTTTAGGTATCTTGAAAGTTGAATGAGGGCCGCAGTGGAGGAAGTTCGGGCGGCGGTGAAAAGAGGCCAGGACGGGGCAGGCGGCGGCAGGGGAAAGGAACAACGTGAGGAGGAATGGAGGTTCGCGGGGTGCTGGGAGGGCGAATGTGGGCAGCTGGGCTGGTGGGAGCAGCAAGGGACAGGGGGCAAGAGGTGGCGGGTGGCAGCAAGGAGGAGGCGGGGCTGCGGCAAGGCGGGGTCTGGAGCGGGTAGCGGCGGCGGAGGTTTTGGGGGCGTTGGTGGGGGGACAGCGCGCCCCACGGGGAAGGAGGGGCGGGGGGGCGGAGGCGGGGTCCCACGACGGCCCAGTGTAGGGGTGGCCGGAGGGTGGCGGCCGGGACGGAGTGGGGAGGGGTTCGACCCTCCCCCAAAGTCATTTTTGTATTTTTTTGTTTTCAAAACTTTGCGTAAAGCGAGTCGGGTTTGGGGAGGGCCGAACCCTCCCCAACGTATAATTTTTTTTTTTTTTTTGTGTTTTATTGTAATAAAACTTATATAATATATATATATGTATATATATATATATATATGTATATATATATATATATATATATGTATATATATATATATATATATATGTATATATATATATATATGTATATATAATGTTTATTTCTATCCATATTATAAAAATAAATAAATAAAGTTGTTATCATACATATTTATACATTTACACAAGTTTGTATACTTCGAGAGATAAAGGAGAATATAACAAAGATGAAACATTTTAAAAATACCAATATGCCATATTTCTTATGGTTATCAAAGAGAAAATTTTCCTTCGCATTTTCCTAGCCATGTATTAAGGTAAAACTAAAAGAAATTATTACATATCCATCTCACAAACTAGGCTAAAACCCAAGGAAACTTTGTTGTAAGTTTTTTAAAAAAGAATGAGTTTAAAATGTATATCTATTTCACTTTATCAAATCTATGACCAACCAATAAAATTTCTTTATTGCAAATGTAAGAGGTGACAAGGTAACCCAACCAAGAAAGGAAACTTGAAAGTATAACAAGGAAGGTACTACAACAAATACATACTTTGAAATTGTTTTTCAAATACAAGTATTCATTTAGATTTCACAAGCAAGAAATGCAAGAATATATCAGATTCATTTCCTTAACGTAGTCCTATCCATGTGGGCAAGGAGACAAATATTATGGCAACCAACACCTTCAACCCACTTTGTTTCTTTTCTTTTGTGCAAGATTTACATTGAGATTTAAGTAGAAATATCATTTGCTTCAATACTTCACATTCACAAACTTGGGCAACAAGCATGTTAAAACCCAAGCAGCAGCAATTCATATATACAAGTGATACAAAATATGCAAAAAGGAGTATTTACAAGAAGATGTGAACTCTCACATACTAAGTTCTAAAAGAGAATTACATTTCAAAGAAGTATCACAAGGAAGGTTAAGCATAATAAGAGTCCATAGTGCCACCAATCCATCTTGAGAGCCATCTTCTATGTCTTCCCAAACCCAAGCAAGGAGAAAGAAAAGAGCTTGTTTACCACCCAACCATAGGCATCATCACATGCCAATCCCAAGGTTGGGATGCATGCTAGCCTCCCCCAAGCCCATGGGAAAGAGGATAGCTAACCAACACTTGCACAAGGAGAAGGGTAAAACAACAATGAAACAAACACACACAAACATTAAGTTCACAACAACACAAGACTCCAAATTACAAGGAGGAGACCCATGTTCATCCTCCAAAAATGGGGAAGAGAGGAGAAAGTTCTCCTAAAATTAAGCATCAATATTACTTGCACATTGAACACAACTTCTTAACCTCCTTATTGCTCCTTAATCACAACAAGACCCTCCTTATTCCTCCCCCTTTCTCCAAGTCCTCCTTGGAAGGATTTTCAAACCCCAAAAGGGGTTTCCTTACCAAGGATGGGGAAGGAGATTCAAGCCAAATGAATCCACTTCCCCACCTCAACCATTGAGGGGAAAAATAATAAGACCCTACAAGGCTTGGCCATCAAGCCTTGAGGGTTGAGAGGGAAAATTCCCTCTCTCTTCCCCCACACTCCAAACTCCATCATGCCATATGATGGAGGGAGTAAAAACACACAAACAACACTAAAACTTCATTCAACAATAACAATTTTCAACAATCAATCTATCAACTAAAATAAAGCAACACAACAATAAGATCTAAGAGCCTACCTCAAGGAAAGCTCTCCAAAAAGCTTCCTAACTTCAAGATTTCCACCCCTAGCTCCAAGCAAATCCCAAGCTCCAAATCACCCAAGCATCCAAGCAAGAAAATCCCAAGAGAAAACCAAAAAAGTCCCTCTTCTTCTCCATGAATGAGAATTTGAAGAGGAGAAACCAAGGATCCTCACAAATGAGGGTGACATGTGTCACCCCCTCTCCTCCTCATGGTCAAAGATGCTAAGACAAAGAGAGAAAGGGTAAAATTATCTTTTTACCCTCTTCTCCCAAATTCCCTTAAATGTTAGCAAGACAAAACTAGTGGCACTTTTGATAAACACATAAATCCACATCCCTTACATGGATGTGACAAAACAAGGAGTAGAAAGGAGGAAAACTCCCTCTAACCTTGAAAACAAACCCCCTACCCATTAGGTAGGGTCCGAGGGCTCATTTTTGTGATAGGGGACTCCCGAGCTACAAAGGGGTCCCCAAAATGCCCAAAATACCCTAATTTCGGGTTTTGCATTTAGGCACAAGGGTAGAGGGTGTGGGGACCACCCAAGGGTCTCACATGTGACCCTAAACCCTTGTGATTAAGAGACTAATTAACAAAAATCAACAATTTAAAAGAAAGTGGGATTATTAACTCCCAAAACAAGTTTACAACTTTACTAACAACCCTAAACAAAATTAATAAATCAAAGCAAAATACTTTACATACATTGGGGTCACTCAAAGTGCCCAAAATTAATAATCATCTATCCTAGGGCTTCACACAGTGAACATGGCTAGGACTCAGCCCGTGGGCTGCTTGTGCAAGTTTTGAGTAACTGGCCTGAATCCCACGTTCTCCTGTAAACCTGTCACCTGCACACTCATTGCACACATTAACTGCACCTGTCCAATACAATATAATTAAATGACATAGTAAGATATCAATGCATGCTAAACTAACCTAACATCCTACTGAAATCAAGCTGCGACAACGTGCACAATTATATTCCAAAAGTTAGACAAGATGATAAAGTGACATATAGTCTCACCATGCAACAATTATCCATCACTATAATTAGGTTCCAACCACATCATATTCATTTGTTTCCATGTCATAATAAGAAAAAATGACAATGAAGAAATTAGGCTAAATTGGCGCTATACGCCTGAATGTCACACATGTCTAATATAATCAATATCTAAATATAATGTCCAAGATATCACCAATCACTGTCAAAACATGTCTATGAGCAAATAAACAACAAGCTACTGAGCTATAGAAAGTGTGGGCACTACACATCCAAATAAATATAAATATAATTTCAAGGTCATCGATATATATGTGAATCACAACAATCATACGGACAATCAACAATATCACTCACAGTTTCATCAACAACTATATCATCATCAATTTTAATTCAATTTTCTCGGTCTACTCAATCTATCCAAATATCACATGTCCTAACCACATCCATAAATATATATAACCATGTCCAACAACATGTTAACATCTATATAAAAATGTCTCTAACAATCATCATGCATCATATGTGAATCAGAGTCGATAATAGTCCATGCTCTAACATCTAATCATCATACTGAATCAAAAGTCACAATAATGTCCATAATATAGTCCACAGGGTCAAAATCCATAATAAAAGGTGTCAAAGGGAAGTGGGCACTACATCCCCTCCCCTTAGACTTGACTTCCTCTTGGAAGTCACTAGAACATATGTGGAAACCAGAACTTATAACAATGTAGCATCCTCCTATGTAGTTGCAATCTCATCATATTTGTCCCCACTTTGCACTCGCTTTGATCAATCTCTCTACCTCGAAGGCTCATGGTGCTGCGATCTATAATGCGAATGGGATCCACCATCACCGCCCCGATCTTGCACCTCTGATGAGGTTCAATCCAAGCCACATGAGAAGGATCAGCAATGTATCTCCTAAGAAATCTTGAAACATGAAACACATCATGTATGCGAGACAAGCTAGGCAACAACGCTAGATGGTAGGCAAAAGGACCAATACTCTCAAGATCTCAAAAGTACCAACGAATATAGGAGATAACATAGAACCTTTTCCATAACGGATAGGGATCTTATGTGGCACGACACAAAGGAACACCTTCATGCCTTTATCAAAACTACGGTCACTCCTATGTTAATCTCGCATACTTCTTCTCCATGTCCCTGTGCCTCCTACTGATATTTGTCCGATCAAAACCTGTCGCTTCATGTCTTATAACAAATATGGTCCAAGAGAAACCCTATCCTCTAACCTATCCCAACTAAGAGGTGTCCTGCACTCTCTACCATACAAATCCTGAAAAGGAGCCATGCCTATAGAACTTTGAAAACTATTATTGTAGGAAAAATCCACCAAGTACAAGTACTCCTCCCATCTCAACTGATGATCCATAACATACATCTTGAGCATATCCTCTAAAATCTGATTCACCCACTCAATCTGTCCATCTTTCTCGGGGTGATATGATGTGCTTAAATTGATCCTCGTCCCAGGGCATTACGTAGGGTTGTCCAAAAATGGGAAGTATACAAAGGATCATGGTCACAAATAATCTTTTGCAAAATCTGTACGGTCTCACAATCTCATCCAAATAAACCCGTGCCATTGCACTAAATGTATAAGTGATCTTCAGGAGAAAAGTGAGCCACTTTTTTCAATTTATCCCCTTGTGACCATGATGGCGTCGTGCCGTGATATCTCGACATCGGTAGCCCAACAACGGAGTCCATGGAAATGGTGTCCACTTCCACTCTAGTATAGCATGAGGACATAGAAGGCCAGCTAGATGTTGATGTTTGGCCTTCACTTTCGGCACTCTAAAAAGTGTGACACAAAGGCTGAGCCACATATCTACAAAGTCCTCTCTAGTGATATAAGCTGTCTCAAGTTGGTGTGCATCTTCTTCACCTCGGGATGGGATGAATAGGGTGCACGATGTGCCTCTATCAAAATATGCTACCTCAATCCTCCATCTTTAGGGACATAAATATGGCCTCTATTCCTGAGAAGGCCATTTACCTCTAATGAAAAACCATCGAACTTCCCTTCAAGGGATCTCTAAGACTCGATCCTACTCCTCAAATCTATGACCACCGAAGTGGCCATAGCCACATGTCTCTATCTCTTTGAGAGGATCTACAACCACATTCTCCTTACCCTTCACATGCTCTATCTCCATATCATACTCACAAAACAACTCCATCTAACGCCACTAACAAGCGTTGAGATTGGGCTGCATGAAGAGGTGGCGAAGACTCAAGTGATCCGTCCTGAGTGTGAATCTCGACCAAGAAGAAAGTGTCTCCATCGAACCAAGGCATGAACCATTGCCGCAAGCTCAAGATCATGAGTCAGATAATTGATCTCATAATCTTTGATTTTGCGAGACTTAAAGGCCACTACTCTACCCTCCTGCATCAATACACCTCCAAGTCCTGCCAAAGAAGCATCCATGCATATGAAAAACTCACCCTATGGATTTGGCACTGCAAGAATGGGTGTTGTCGTGAGGTACTCCTTCAATGTCTTGAAGGCATGCCCACATCTATCTAACCAATCAAACTTATTCCCTTTCCTATGAAGGGAAGCGATGGGATGCACAACCCAAGAGAAGTCACAACAAATCTCCTATAATATCCTGCTAATCCCATGAAACTGCACACCTCTATCATAGTAGTGGATTTTGGACAATCCATAATGGCTCTAATATTATAAGGATTGACTATGATACCTTCCCCAGAAATGAGGTGACCCAAATCATGTGCACTCTATCCGAAAGAATGCACACTTCTCTAAGTTCTCGTAAAGTGGTACACATGAAGGCACTAAAGAACTCGACAAAGTTGCCCCTTGTGCTCTTCACGTGTACATGAGTAAATCAAAATTTCATCTAGGAAGATGAGCACGAAGTGATCTAAGAAATTCTGAATGATCCATTCATCAAACTCATAAATATTCTTTGGAGCATTTGTCAAACCAAAAGGAACCCCTTTGTGAACTCATAGTGCCCATATCTCGTACGAAAATTGGTCTTATGAATATCCACCTCTATAATCCTCAGCTAATGGGAGCATGACTTAAGATCAATCTTAAAGAATATTGTCACTCCCTTCATCTGATCAAACAAATCATCTATGTGCGGAAGGGGATAACGATTCTTGATCGTTACCTTGTTCAGCTAGCGATAATCAATACACAACTGCAAGGATCCATCCTTCTTCTTCACAAAAATCACCGGTGCACCCCAAGGGGATACACTAGGATGGATTAGGCCTTTCTCTAAAAGTCCCTCAAGCTGCAACTTGAGCTCACAGAGCTCTGGTGTGGTCATCCGATAAGGTTCTCATGAGATAGGCTCACGATCTCGGAACCAAATCTATATGGAAGTCAATCTCACACACGGGGCGGTAACCCTGGTAGCTCCCCTGGAAAACATCTAAAAAATCTCTCAAGAGGGGATGATCATCTAGTGACGGTCCACTAGTTCCATCCTCCAATCATCACCGACTAAAATAGCATACATCTAACTACCATGTCACACACAGTGCTTAAGTTGCACTGCGAGAGATGGTGCGAATGGGAGTCAGCCTCGTAACCCGTAAAATCACCGACTCAACTCCTAGATCATCTCGCACAAGATATAGTATTCAGTAGCAATCCATCCTAGCCCTATGTGTAGAAAACCGGTCCATACCCAAGATGACTCCATACGAGCCTAAAGGAAGGTTACGAAGATACGAGGTAGTGATGAAAGGTCCCAAATCCACAACACTCTCCTTAACTAAGGAGTCTACTGAGAGATATTAGCTTGAAGCCGGTCAACGCCCAACTAAGACCCGCCTAATCGCCACTGCACCTGCATCACTTTTCTAAAGATGGTGCAATAAAAGAATCAAAAGTGTTAGTGCTCAATTTAGTCTCACCCTGTTTTCCATTAAAATCCCTCGGTTTTGGCCTCTGCCGCATTTTTATCTCCTTGTGTTGGTGCTTGAAGACTCTTTCGTCCATTGGTTGCCATGATTAGTCCCCTCCTTGGTGAAGATCACTAAAAAACCTGAATTTGTTGATTCGTTCCTCTCTCCATCGAAGGTGTCTCATCGATTGGGCGTAAAACTCATACTATTCTTTCCTTCCATTTTCCATAGTCGTGTGTTGTTGTCCATGTCATTGTTTTCCTAGGTACCGAGGAAACGTGATGTAATGTAGCTCAGAGGATCATGTGTGAACCTTACAACATTTCTAGATTCTCTGTCCTTGAAGAAAATTTCATTTTGGGCTCAAACAGTGGTTTCCCTGCATTTTTATGGCTTAATGGGTGTGTTTTTCCTGTCAAAATTAAATCTCTGCATTAATGGAAACATGGCCCTTTTTGGTTGGATGCGGCTCGGTGGGGCACTCTAAAACTTTGTGGATCATTTTAACCCAAAACTTGTCCACATGGAGGAATGGCGCTCATTTGAAGACTCACCTTTTTGTTTGGCCTTGGAGTTGCGGCTGGGGGGACACGTGGAGGATTTTCGTTGCTTTTCCGGACTTAGAAAAAAATTTCATGTAGCTAATATAGTTTTGGCGGGCCATGGACACATGGTGGGATGGCACTCATTTGAAGATCTATCTCAGGGTCCCACCTTAACAAATGTGATAGAGGGATAGGTGGAGGCTTCTACCAACTCCACTCTATATTGAAACATTTTAGAGAAACTATCTAAGGCCTGGGACATGTGGTGAGCCCACGCTCATTCACGGTCTCTGCTCTTGGGGACCATCTTGAAGTTATGCAATAAAGACACATGGTGGTTCCCGCTAGGCCTTCCTTTACTTAGACCTTTCAAGCAATTTCCTATAGGGCCTAGGACACGTGGAGGAACCACGCATGTTTAGGGACTCGGCCTTTGAGTTTTATTTTGAAGAAGTGCCAGGAGGACACTTGGATGCTTCCGCTCACTCTACTTTTTGCTTAGACTTTTCAATGGACAAAGAAGACTATCTCGAACTTGGACACATGGTGACTTTCGCTAAACTCTCGGGCTTCTTAGAGACTCCACCGGACTATGACACATGTTGAGCCCGCACTTGTTTAGGGTCTCTACTTTTAAGGACCATCAAATGATGCGTCATTGAGATGCATGGCAATTTGAAAAGTCAAAAGGCGGGGAGGTGGACTCTAGAGAAAAATTTCAGAAATTTTTCTTTTTCCAAAAATAAGTAAAATGGTAGAATTGAGCCATGGTTCCCTTGGGACCCACATTGGGACACGTGTCAAGCCCATTTTCAAAGGTAGAGGGGTGGAGCAAAATGAGAAATTTTTCATTTTTTCAAAAGGTGTAAAAACTAAAAAGGAACCCCGGGATCTTAACTTGTATCTCCCATGTGAACGGCCAAAATTCAAAAGAGAGATCAATGACAACTCTGCATCTGTATCTGATTTTCTACCATTTTTTCTCCAAAGCTCCTAGGGATGTGAATTTTTATAGTTTTTTTATCATTTCTTGGTGTCTCCTACACGCCAAATGAAGAGGAGAATTAATTTGATGTCCCTGTTTTGTGGGGAAGGCCTCGAAAACATCTTTTACCATTAAAGATGTAATCGAATGTTGGATTTGATCGACCTTTGTTTCCTTGGCATGCAAGAAACCAATTGATATATTGGTTTGGTTTGAAAAAATCTGAAAATTTCTCTTACCATTAAGATGTGATATGACTATTAGGTTCAATATGATTTTCCAGTCTTTCCTTCCTTGGCATCACAAAGAACCAAATTTGACAGATTGGAGGAGGAAGTAGTTGGTGCATGAGATGAAGAATGACTTACCAGGTGAAGAATTGAATGTTGGAAATATTTGGAGAGATTTTCCCTCTGCACACTTGACAAAATTTTTGCAAATCTGATTCTGGGAGTCACGATCAAGGTCGTAACACGCAATGGTGCTTTGAATGTTTTTGGTTTTGGGGGAAAACTTTGTTGTAAATGAAATGTTATAAATTGCATGAATTTTCATGCAAATGGTTGGAGTGTTAGAGGTCGGAAGCTAATTCCTAAGAGAAAATTTTGACAGAGCCCATCTTTCTGAGACATTATCTGAGGAACCTGTTTATTTCTTTTTGTGTTAAATTTGATCATGTCAAGGTGGTTGTGAGTGTACAGCCATTGACAAGCTCTAAGATTGTTCTAGAAACTTTCCCTGCTGATGAATTTAATCAAATTTTAGTTAATCTATGTTGAATTTGAGAAAAATTGTGTCTACTTCATTCCTGAATGCCTGCAAACAGTCTTTCTTGTTCCCATTGCAATCTTACATTGAAATCTTTGTGAATCACACAAGATCTTATCCTTGTGATAGTTTGGTGGCATTTGCAATTTCATTTATCAAAAGAGCTTTCATTTGATAGTGAAATAAACAAATTTAAAATCACTTTACTCCTAGCATGATGATTAATATTGTTTGTTAGCCTTTGAGGGTATCTTAGGTGTGATAAAACAAAGGTTGATAATGTTCAATTAAGTTTTTCCAATTTGAGCCTTCATTTTGGATTCTTAAAGTTTGTGTGAAAACGTGCTAATCTAGGCCTCCATTGAAGCACAACTTTTGGTTAAAGGAACATTCTAGCTATTCTGAAGCATTTTGTTGGTCAAGCCTTCCATTTTTGAAAAATCTCTCAAAGATCTGGTGAGTCAAAATCCACTCTGCCTCACCTCCCACCAAAATTCATTTAAAAACAACCAATCCTACCCATACTACCCATGTTTGTCTTGTGTGTGTACAAATGCATAATCTTTGTTACCAAAACATACGTATGGAAGCAATCAAGATTTTATTGCATTTGGTAGCACGAACCTTGCTTAAAAATATCTCCATTATCTAGGGTGACAACTCGTGAGAGTTAGATTTTTGATGTATTGATCATTTTTCTTTAAGGTCTTCTTAATAACTTTACAAAGAAGTAAATCTCCATCTCCTCCACAAACAACAAAGCTCTACAAAGGGTCCTCACACCTGGTTGAAAGGCATAACCATAAATTAGTGAGGATAGATCAAATCCTCTTAAGGGTGCTACCCATTTCTCCACATTTGAGTGACAAAGAGCAAGCTGCATCTCTTCCCCGGCTACAAAACGACACACAACATGATCTGCTTGTCTCTAAGCTTCCTATCAAAACTATGATGTTGCTCAACTTCTGAGGGAGAATCAATTTGGGTACCAACACCATTCTAACACCATTGCTGGGGACATTGTGATTGCAGTTCATATTCAAGCCCTGGTAAACATTTCTTATATGCCCTAAGTACTAGTACATTATTTCAACATCATCCTATGTTCGCCTGTGAGACATTTCAAAGTTACAAGTGTTGTGTGCAATATTCCTAGTTTCTACGAGTTATTGCACAAAGTTTCATAAATCTAGGTAAAGGAAGGTCGAGATCATTCCATTTCCTGGGTTTCTAGTGTTGACATACATTTGAAAGATCATATTTTTAGTGCATTTGCACAACTAAGGTGGAAATCCTTAGTGATGACTTCTTGTTGATATGATTTTTTCATAAATACCAGTGTCTTAACTTCTATCAATAGAGATTTTTTACTAATCTTTAAAAATCTGGAAGGAAGAAGATCTTTCTTCACTAGGGATCCTACTAGGACATTATTTCCAGAGCTAGGAAAAAGAAATTCAGAAGGAAGAAGAGCTTGGAGAGTTATTGGAGATCAGTAGTCAAGAAAAGAGATCTCCATTGATGAAAGTGATCAACCTATCATTGAAGATTTCCATTCAAGTGCATACGAATCAAGTAGTCTTTTTATGGAATTAAACTCTCCATCGGAGAGGGGCCTTCATTTTAGATGGAAGAGTTTACTTCTCATTACGCCCCTGTGTTTTCCGAGTTGAAAGGGATTTCCAAGAAATAGAGCCTTTAGGGGATATTCATTTTGGAATTTATACTCATGTGTTTCAAATACCCCTTGTCCCTTATGACTTCAACACGAGATTTAATAAGACATTGAGGAGATTGTCCGTAATTTTAAGGCCATGTGATGAATCTTTTCTTATAAAGTCTTGGATGCATTTGATAAGAAATCTTCTTTTTACTTGAGGGACAAAAACCCTACCAATTTGAGATGAGCCTTTATCATGGCTCTGCAAATTGAGAATAACATCAAAGCAATTGGAAAACCTCCTAAGAGGGAAAGTGTGAAACTGGTTAACCCGAAAATATCTCAAGCAAGTAAGGTTGTTGATTTTGAGGAAGTTGTGAAAAATTTTGTGGGAGTTGTCAAAGAAATATCATACAAATTAGCCTAGGTAGAGAAAGGAATTGGGCAGAGTTCACAAGGCCAAAGCATAAGTAACAAGGCCAAGACATTCATCCTAGAAATGAGAAGAGATCTGATGATAGAGGAAAGGGACCCATGGGATCTACAAATAGACATCCCCAAGCTAGGGAAAATAGAATGGTACCTGATCCTTTGGTTTCTAGAGTTGTTGTTGTTGAAGAAACATATGTAATTGATTGGTGTGATAGATGTTTCATGCCCCATGCTCCATATGAAGTGGATCAGTACGTATAAGAGGAAGCTAATGATGATAACACGGATGATGATGCATGCATGATGGAGTGCTCTATAAGCTCACATCAGGGAGAAACTTCAACTGAGGTAATAAGTTCTAGAACTGTTGCTGATTTTTGGGATTGCATTCACTGGGTACCTCTTCTTCCTCCCTCTCATACTTTAGAAATAGAGTTTGTACAAGATTTTGTATTTCCCAATAATGACTTTGAATATTTAAAAGCTTTACTAATAAATAAGTATGATGGAGGAATCCCATCTGAGGAGGATATGCATTTATTGATGAACATTTTTGTTACTCAATAGAATGATTATAATACTAGGAGTAGAGTTGTCAAAGGATCAGGGCCTCAAGCCAAACCTAAACTCCATTGCTTTCAAATATTCCTAAAGAGGCTCCTAAGAAAGATACACCTTCCAAAGGCCTTGATGTCCCAAACAAGATACATAATTCTCCTCATGCTCAAGCTATCAAAAATCTTGTACCATCTGATGAATGTGTTAATCTCCCTTCCAATGTTGCCTTGCCAAAGTGTGTTCCATATGACATTGCCCAAGTTTTGAGTCAAATCAAAGTTAGTGTTCTAATTGTTGAGCTGCTTAGGATTCCTAAGCACAAGAAGAGGGCATTTGAGTACTTGGGATTGAAAG
Source organism: Taxus wallichiana var. yunnanensis (assembly GCA_018340775.1). Taxonomy (NCBI): domain Eukaryota; kingdom Viridiplantae; phylum Streptophyta; class Pinopsida; order Cupressales; family Taxaceae; genus Taxus; species Taxus wallichiana. The sequence goes on from CM031241.1 coordinate 242,385,404, forward strand.
AAGAGAAGAGTACCCCAGGCAGAAATGTAAACATTGTGGAGACTCCTCCAATCATTGAAAAGATCAAAACACCACCAGCATTGGAAGAACTAGATGAACCACACGAGGTTTATCTAGGAACATCCTTGGTAGAGTATTAGCTAAATGTAGATCGATTCTTCACCACTCGATTATTAAGGACAAATTACTACAAAAATGTATGTTTGATTCGGGAGCATCATGCAATGTCATGCCTCTCGAGGTCATGAATGAAATGGATATCAAAGTAACAACAACATATGGGAAGTGCACTACCATGGATTCTAGAGAGGTTCTAGTGGTGGGATGTGTGAAAGGTTTAGTGGTACAACTTGCATACTTATCCGGGTAGGAACTTGAAACTTGATGTTGTTATTGTTGATTGCCCAACCAAGTGGGGTATGTTGTTGTCTAGAAAATGGGTTGCAAGTGTTAGTGGGAGTGTTCAAATGGATATGTCCTATGCCACCATCCCAATTGAGGGCAGCCTTGTCAAGTTGTATGGAGAAAAGAAGATGTTACACCTCATTGAATATCCCAATAATGCATCTTATGAAGTTTTGTACACAAGTGTTGATGTTGATAACTTTATTGGATTTGTTGATGGGAAAGAGAACAAAATGGATCAATGTAAGAGTCTTGAACAAGTAGGCTCTCCATGGACTTTGTTGTTTGATAGAGCTTGCTCCAAATTTGGAAATGGTACTGATGTAGTTCTGATTTCCAAGCTTGGAAGAGTTTGTTTTTTCTTTCAAACTTAACTTTGAGTGTACTAACAACATTTTTGAGTATGAAGCATTGTTGTTAGGTTTGAGAATTGCTTGGAAATACTATGTTAAATACATCATTGTTAAGGGAGATTCAGAACTAATTGTTAAACAAATCAGAAAATTGTATGCTACTAAGAATTAGAGAATGAAAGCAAGATCTACAAGTATGCAATCTAGGACTTGATTGAAATGTTTGATTCATTTAACATTTTGCATCATGATAGGAAGTTCAATGTTATGGCAAACAAGCTTGTAGTGTTGGGATCTTGGTTTGATAATTATGCAATGTCCCCATATTGTGAATATGATGTTGAAGTGTTAACAAGGCCATCTGTCCCTGACAACATTAAACATTGGAAAATTTTTTATGATGATGCTCAAGTCAAAATATTTCTACAAAAAAAAGAGGAGTTTGTTGATTAGTGTATTGATTTGGAGCTAATGGAGAGTGCAAGAAAAGGTAAAGAAACTTTGTTTGGCAAAGAAGTCATCAATGAAAACTAATACCATTCCTAGAGGACTGGTTTCTCTTGAATCAAACTTTGATAATGTTTATTGCATTCTCAGCAGACATATAGCAACCTCGAGGGATGTTGAGGAACATGACCTAAGTACAAAGGAGAAACCAAGGAAGATCTAGTTGGGAAGCAATCTGAACAAGGAGGAAAAATAATCCTATGTCCAGTTGTTGAAGAAATATCAAGACTGCTTGGCTTGGTCTTATTTTGAGTTGAAGGCATACAGAGAGGATTTGTTTCAGCATGAAAATCCTTTGGAGTCTAATGCAAAACCATTCAAACAAAAGCAGAGAGGTTGATTAATCCACTCCTCATGTGAAGATGCAAGAAGAGTTGAGAAGGCGGAGGGATGGAGGGATCATTCAGCCAACAAGGTATTCTTCTTGGGTTGCAAACTTAGTGCCAGTTAGAAAAAAGAATGGTGATATTAGGCTATGCGTGGATTTTAGAAATCTGAACAAAGCATCAATGAAGGATAATTATCCTTTACTAAACATGGATAACATGTTGTAATTGGTTACTAGCTCTGAGTTGTTATCTACTTTGGATGGTTTCTCTGGGTATAACTAGGTAGTTGTGAAGCAATCAGAGAGAATCAAAACTGCTTTCACTACTCCATGGGGTACCTATGTGTATGTGAGGATGTCATTTGGCCTGATGAATGTTGGAGCTACTTTTCAGAGAGCAATGGATGTAGCATTCTCAGGATATATAAATGACTTCATTGTTGTGTATCAGGATGATGTGATAGTTTTCTCTAGGAGAAGAAGTGATCACCTGCAACATTTAGAAAAGATGTTGATAAGATGCAGAGAGTATGGAATTTCACTCAATCCAAAGAAGTGCCATTTCGAAGTGCAAAAGGCCAAGTTGCTTGGTCACATTGTATCAAAGGATGGTGTCATGATTGATCTTGAGAGGGTAGAGGCCATTAGCAAGGTCCCAATTCCAAGAACCAAGAAGGGAATTCAGTCCTTCTTTGGGAAAATAAACTTTATCAGAAGATTCATATCAAACTTTGTTGAGTTAACCATTCCAATTACTTGCATGCTAAAGAAGGACCAAGTTATCAAATGGGAAGAGGCTGCCATTTAGGCTTTCAATGGGATCAAAGAAGCATATATCCATAAGTGGATTCTTGTAGATACTAATTACTTCACTAAGTGGGTGGAGGCAATCCCCACCAAGAGAGCAACACACCAAATTGTCATGGACTTCATGTTGAACCATATCATCTGTAGGTTTGGAGTGCTTGTTAAAATTATTCTTGCAGCAATGCCATGATCTTGAGCTAAACCTTTGGTGGAAATGTGTAAAGAATATGGGATCAATTTGACATATGCCTCTAACTATAACCCCCAAGGCAATGGACAAGTAGATTCCAGCAATAAAAATTTATTAAAAATCATTAGGAGAACCTTGGAGCTAAACAAAAGGAAATGGGTGAGTAGTTGAAGTTTGTTGTTTGGGCTGATAAATTACTATTAAAAGAGCTACTGGAAAAATTCCATTTGAATTGGTGTATGGAACTCAAGCTCTGCTTCCCTTGCATATGCAATTATCCTCATATCAGTTCATTCAACAATTGGAAGATCAAGAAGTTAGTCCATATGATGCTCACATTAACCAAATTGTTGAACTTGATGAAGAAAGGAGAGCATCTCACCAAAGGCATGTGAAGTTCAAAGAAAAATTGAAGAAGTTATTTGATAAGAAGGTCACTCCTAGAGCTTTCAACATTGGATACCTTGTGCTATTATGGGATAGCAGACATGAAGACAAGGGAAAGCGTGGTAAATTTGATGCACTATGGATGGGCCCTTACTCCATTGACATTCGGATTGGTGAAGATACCTTCTTCTTGAAAGACTTGGATGTGGAATTTCTCAAAATGCACCTTAATTGCACGAGGCACTTGAAACATTTCCTAGATTGATTCCCCAGAACCAAGGTGAGCATCATTTGTGTACAGTGCATAGTTCATTGGTTGCTTTTTGTCTTTTGTGTTTTTGCTCATTCTACTCCTTGGAGACCTGGTTTTGCTGGTTTCTCCATTTATTTTTGGAGATGGTTCGGTTTATGCTTTGCAAGCTAACTCATTTTTGCAATGGATGTTTTTGGCACTTGGTCTATTATTTGGTTCTTGTGGCACTCACAAGGGAGTGCCCATCCCCAAGTCAGAGCCGATGTTGGTGCTCGAATTAGTCTCACCCCGTTTTCCATTAAAATCCCTCAGTTTGTGGCCTCTGTCACATTTTTATCTCCCCGTGTTGGTGCTTGAAGACTCTATCCTCCATTGGTTACCATGATTAGTCCCCTCCTTGGTCGAAGATCACTTAAAAAACCAGAATTTTTATTTGTTCATTTGTCCATCTGAAGGATTCTATCGATTGGGCATAAAACTCGGGTTGTTCCTTTCCTTCCATTTTCCACAATCGTGTGTTGTTGTCCCTGCCATTTTTGTCCTAGGTACCTGAGGAAATGTGATTGAATGTAGCTCAGAGGATCATGTGTGAACCTTTACAACATTTTTTGATTCTCTCTCCTTGAAGAGAATTTCATTTCCGAGCTAAAACGGTGGTTTCCCTACATTTTTACAACTGACTTGACAAGTGTGTTTTCGGTCAAAATTAAATCTTTGCATAAATGGAAATGTGGCCCTTTTTGGTTAGATGCGGCTCGTGGAGAACTCTAAAAATTTGTGAATCGTTTTAAACCAAAAATTTTCCACATGGAGAAATGGCGCTTGTTTGAAGACTGGCCATGTTGTTTGGCCTTGAGAGTTACGCGGGGGGCATGTGGAGGATTCCTTTTATTTTCCGGAATTAGAAAAAAAAATCATACAACTGATATTGTTTTGGTGGGTCGTGGACACGTGATGGGATGGCTCTCATTTGAAGATTTATCTCAGGGTCCCACCTTCAAAAATGAGACAGAGTGACATGTGGAGGCTTTCGTAAAGGCTCCGCTCTATACTTAAACTTTTTTAGAGAAATTGTCTAAGGCTCGAGACATGTGGTGAGCCCACACTCATTCAGGGTCTCCACTCTTGGGACCATCTTAAAGTTACGCCATAAAGACACATGGAGGTTTCTACGGGCCTTCCTTTACTTAGACCTTTCAAGAAATTTCCTAAAGGGCCTAAGACATATGGAGGAACCACGCATGTTTGGGGATCGGCCTTTGAGTTTTATTTTGAAGAAGTGTCAGGAGGACACTTAGAGGCTTTTGCTCACTCTGCTTTTTGCTTAGTCTTTTCAATTTCTTTGAAGAAGAGTGTCTCGGAACTTAGACACATGACACCTTCCACTAAACTCTCGGGATTTTTAAGAGGACTATTACGGATTGACACACGTGTTGAGCCCGTGCTTGTTTGGGGTCTCTACTTTTGGGGACCATCTCAAGATGCACCATTGAGCACGCGCGGGAATTTGAAGCGTCAAAGGTGGGGAGCCGGACTCTAGTAGAAATTTTAGGAAATTTTCCTATTTCCAAAAATAGGTAAAATGGCATAATTGAGCCACGGTTCCTTTGGGACCCACATTGAGACACGTGTTAAGCCAATTTTCAAAGGTAGAGGGCGGAGAAAATTGAAATTTTTGTATTTTTTCATAAGGTGTAAAAAGTAAAAAGGAACCCCCAGAAGGCCCGTCTTAACTTGTATCTCCCATGTGGATGACACAAATTCAAAAGAGAGATCAACGAAAACTATGCATCGTATGTCGATTTTCCACCATTTTTTCTCCAAAGCTCCTAGGGATGTGAATTTTTATGGTTTTTATCATTTCTTGGTGTCTCCTACATGCCAAATGAAGAGGAGAATTAATTTGATGTCCTGGTTTGGTGGGGAAGGTCTGAAAATGTCTTTTACCATTAAAGATGTAATTTGTATCATGGTTCGATCGATCTTTCTTTCTCTTGGCATGCAAGAAACTAATTGATATCTGGTTTGGTTTGAAAAAATCTAAAAATTTCTTTTACCATTAAGATTTGATCACTATCGGGTTGATCTTATTTTCGAGTATTTCCTTCCTTGGCATGCAAAGAACCAAATTTGATAGATTAGAGGAGGAAGTAGTAAGCGCGCTAGATGAAGAGCATGACTTACCAAGTGAATAATTGAATCTTTGGAAATATTTAGAGAGATTTTCCCTCTGCACACCTACTAACTTTTTGCAAATCTGATTCGGGAGTCACGATTAATGTCGTAACATGATGGTGCTTTGAATGTTTCTAGTTTTGGGGAAAAACTCTGTTGTAAATGAAATGTTATAATTTGCATGAATTTGTCATGCGAATGGTTAGAGTGTTAGAGGTTAGAAGCTAATTCTGAGAGAAAAGTTTGATAAAGTCCATCTTTCGAGAGACATTATACGAGGAACACTGTTTATTTCTCTTTGTGTTAAATTTGATCATGTCAAGGTGGTTACGAGTGTACAACCTTTTACAAGCTCGAGATTGTTCTAGAAACTTTCCCCTGTTGATGAATTTAATCAAATTTGAGTTAATCTATGTTGACTTTGAGCAAAGTTGTGTCTTCTTCAACCACGAATGCTGTAAATAGTCTTTCTTGTTCCCATTACAATCTTACATTTAAATCTTTGTGAATCACACAAGATCTTATCCTTGTGATAGTTTGGTGGCATTTACAATTTCATTTATTAGAAGAGCTTTCATTTGATAGTGAAATAAACAAATTTAAAATCACTTTACTCCTAGCATGATGATTAAGATTGTTTTTTATCCTTTGAGGGTATCTTAGGCATGATAAAACAAAGGTTGATAATGTTCAATTAATTTTTTCCAATTTGAACCTTCATTTTGGATTCTTAAAGTTTGTGTGAAAACGTGTTGATCTGGGCCTCCATTGAAGCACACCTTTTGGTTAAAGGAACATTCTAGCTGTTCTAAAGCATTCTATTGGTCAAGCCTTCCATTTTTGTAAAATCTCTCAAAGATCTGGTGAGTCAAAATCCACTCTGCCTCACCTCCCACCAAAATTCATTTAAAAACAACCAATCCTACCCATACTACCCATGTTTTCCTGTGTGTGTACAAATGCATAATCTTTGTTACCAAAACATACAGAAGCAATCAAGTTTTCATTGTCTTTAGTAGCTTGAACCTTGCTCTAGAAAATATCTCCATTATCTAGGGTGACAACTCGTGAGAGTTAGATTTTTGTTGTATTGATCATGTTTTCTTCAAGGTCTTCTTAATAACTTTGCAAAGAAGGACATCTCCATCTCCTCCACAAATAGTAGGCTATAAAAGGGTCCTCTCACCTGGTTAAAAGGCACAACCATAAAGTAGTGAGGATAAATAAAATCCTTTTAAGGGTCTTTACCCATTTGCCACATTAGAGTGAAAAGAGCAAGCTGCATCTCTTCCCGGACTCAAAAAGCGACACTGGCATGATTTTCTTATCTCTAAGATTCTGTTAAAATTGTGATGTTTTCTCGGCACGAGGGAGAATCAATTTGGGTACCAACAAGAAGAACGAGAATCAAACAAAATGGAGGTAGGAATACCACTAATGTTACCTGTGGTCTCAATCACGGTACTCTTATGCTCAAACTTGGCGGTTCTCAACCACCGCATAAATCTTATGGCTGCGCCCCATGTCACCAACGGTAGGCTCGAGATACGTGTCTTACCCTTGTTAATAAGGTTACGAGGCAATCTCTCCAAAAATGTCCATCAATACCACAACCAAAACAAGCTGCTGATTCTCTCCCATGTGTATCGAGATCGGCCGGTACTCTTGAGGTCTACTGTGGTGTGGATCATGATGATCCGGTTGTGGTCTATTGTAGTCTCTATTGGAGAGCTCCTACTAAGCCGAGCTCTAGGTGCTCCTGTTTTCTAATGGGACCCCTAGGAGGAGGCCCCATACTCAATCCCTCGTGCATCGAATCTTTGTGGAGGTATATAAGGTTGGCGGGGCTAGCTGCTCTACTTTACTTTTGTGGTCTAAAAGATGATTGTGTCAAACCCTTTCCACCATGAGGAGGAGGTAATGACCCCCTCGATCTACTATCCTACATATGCTGACCTTAAAGCATCCACTCAAGCTCACCAACTAGGCCTCTGCCTGAAATCCACCTATGTCACCAGAATAATGTGATGGTCGTAGCCAAGATCTCCCCGACATGGTTTGAACTGTAGTCGACGACCAATAGGCCTCTGTCAAGTTCATCCCTAAGCATGGGGCTCTGGGATCTATCTTTGTGTCTTGAAACTCGGTCTCCATGTCCCCTCTGTGGTGACTCTGCTCTGACTGACTCCACGTGGGAATTCTCTCCTCTATGCTCCTTGTTATGCCGAGGATATGCATGAGCCTCAATGGATGTCACCCTATCATGTCTGATTGAACGTGCTCCTACGGTCCCTCCGCGTAGAGTGGCATTAACATCCTAGAGTGTCTGTAAAATATGTGGTAGGATAGCTACTACAACATGATCTAGTGGTGGAAAATCTAATTCTATGTGAAAATACCCCTCGTCTTATTTGCGCCTCCTGCATAGACCAAGGAGAGTTAGTTCACTATTCTAGGTTTTATTTAGTTTTCCATGTTCACTAAATATGCAATTTCAAACAAATTTGTTCTCTAGATTTGAAAGTGTGCTAGGTTTAATATTGTACTAGGTTTAAAGTTCGTGTCTCAAGTCTTCTAGTGTGCCCAAGGGTCCAAGCTTTGAACCCATGACTCTGATACCAAGTGTAACGCCCACTAAAACTCCCACTTGAGACCCAAGAACAACCTAGGTTTAGTTAGAAGAATTATGGAATATTTTTTTAAAGTGTTCACAAAAAAATTCCCAGAGTCCATTACAACAATTATCAAATCACCTTACAAAACACTAAGAGAGTGAAAGTTATCCCAAGCATAGTTAGATTATCTTCTTGTGGGGCGCGAGAAGAAATTTCTCCGGGGCGGAAGAGTGGCGTATTTTTCTTTTCGAACTTAGATTATTTTGAAGCCCAATGAAGTAAAAACTTCCGGAGGCCATAACTTTTGATAGGGAACTCATTTTTTGGAAAATGAGGACTTTATGGAAATTTATCGGCGTCCTCTTTCTACATCAACCTTAAAAATTTAATTTGGATTTTGAGAAAGCGTTTTTGTCACTAAACAGGTGGTGATATTTTAAACTTACACAATTTTGTTCAACTTCGCCATTAATTCTTTCTAAACATGCCAAAAAAACATGGAGGATTTCACTTGGAGGAATTTAGGATGGATTGCAAGGGTTAATTTGTTTGATTGATTATCATTTCAAAATTCCCAATTTTGACAATGGCAAATCAAGTGAGATTTTGGCTATGCCTGATTTGTAAAGTTTTATAAAAAATCCTTAAGAGTTACTGGTGAAACAAAATAGGATCTAAACTTGAACAAAAACAAATCTATTTCTATTTACCAAACTTTAATATATGCATTCATTTCCAACTCAAATCTAACATGTTAATATTGTTTCAAATCAAGTTGTGCAAAAAGCTAGAGTGCAGTTCTAATTTTCAAATCATACATTCCAAAGGAAAAGAATAATATATTCTCTTCATATGTATTCCCCTTTCAATTTCCAAACAAATATTTCATATTGCATTTCAAAAACATATTCCCAATGAAAAAATATCATTTATGGTAAATAAAGCAATTCCATTGACTTGGATGATTCTTTTCAACTTCCTTTTTCATTTCATTCCAAAAGACAAGATACAAATATTTATTTTCTTTCCATAGAGTAAAATTACAGAGTATGTCTCTTTCTCATTTAAACATTAAATTTCATTTCCAAAGCAGAATAACTATCAATAAACATGATATTACGATTCCTCCACTTGAAGTGGCAAAAAGGTTCACAAAAAGAAGTCTCACAAAGAACTGTCAAAATTGTCTTCTTTCTCAGCTCCAAAACAACAATATGAGTTTGCATCATTCTCCAATTTGATCACAACAGAACAAGGGGAAAGGTAACGCTCTCCACCCAACCAAGACATCCAATAAAAAGGAGAAGCCTCCCTCTTCATTGGCCCCCGAGCCCCAACCACATTGTAATAAGGAATGCGACTATACACATGGCAACAACAGGGTTCCACAACACAAAGGCAATCTTTCACATGTAAAAATCATATATAAAACACGGTCCAAAACAAAACAGTAGTTTTAGCAACCACAAGATAAACGAACAACAATACTCGGGCTTGAAAAGCAAGCCAAAGTAGAAAGAAACTATGGGGATGTTTCTTATGCCTCGTTAGGGAAATGGGTATCACCACTAGAGAACAAACCACCAAAATATATATCATTGAAAATCTCGACATGCCCTTATGCCTCCCCAAGTACCCCTTATTCCTCACAATTTCTTATACTCCCCAACCTCTTATGGCACCCCATAATGAGTAAATAAATGAAATCTATTTCTTGTTATAATGTGGAACCCGAATCCCCACTCCCCACACTTATACCTCCCCAAGGCACTTATGTCTCCCGCTAGAATACCCCATAGTCTTCACCTACACCATCCCTAAGCACTCTACCCAACCATCAACAAATAAAATAACACATTCGAACATTCAAACATTCACATATATGCATAAAATAAAATAAGAGCATTTCAAGAGCCAAGATCGTAACTCTCCATGATGGATTTTGTTCCAAGGCTCCAAAACAACAAGCTTTCTAATGTAAATAGTCCAGATCAACAATCTCCAACTTTCTCTAAATTTGCAAGAGCTCAAACACCCCAAGAGAATTCACCCAAAATGAAGTGATAAAAGGGAAGCAACCAAGCACAAGTATTCAAAAATAATCCCCCATGTCTTCCAAAAGAAAGGGCTCAAAAGAACAAAATAAGTCACCCCAAAATGATGCATCCACAAGTGAAGCAACCCAAAACAAGGTAAGGAATTCAAATTTTATAGAAGAGGGAAGAGAAGAGGATGAGGTGGATCCATGTAGGATGCCACATCACACATCCTCAACCCCAAAAAAATTCAACTTCATTCTCCAATGCATATTAAATAGGTGGGTGAATAATATGACAGTTTTACTTACACACTCAAATCAAACCCACACCCAAAAGGACTTAAATTAAAACATGAAAGAAAAGTGCAATTAAAACATTCAACTTGACTTTCAAAAATGCATAATGAAGGTCTAAATTTAACCCTCCAACCATAGGTATGGTTGGTAAATAAATTTAAGAGGTGTGGGACAAGTTTAACTTGTCCCACAAGCCTCCAAAATCAGCCTCCAAGGACAAATTTGAATTTCAAAAGAAGGTGGAGTGTTTCATACTCCAAAAATAACTTACATATCTCTTACACATTACTACAACATTTAAAACAAGAGCCAACAACCCTAATAATTACTTTCTTATGTCCCAATTGATTTATTAATCTTTTAACAATATGTTTTCTCACATACTTTACCACAACTTATTTTCTTAAATAGAAAGGGGAAACACATCACTTTTAAAACACATACTAAATTAAACAAAGGAACCAAATAAAAGAAAATACACAAACTCCTTGGTCACATTTAAAGGTGATTCCCCATGGGAATCCCTAACACAATCAAACACACACAAATAATTACAAGTTGTCATGGTGACCTTGTTGAATTCATCTAGAATTCCAAAGTGGTTGGTCTCCAATCCCGATGTTTGTTGTGTAATTTTTAACCTGAAAAATAAAAATACCTCCCTTGGCCTCGTGGCCATATCAGAACATCCAAATGAATATAAATATAATTTCAAGGTCATCGATATATATGTGAATCACAACAATCATCAAGACAATCAACAATATCACTCACAGTTTCATCAACAACTATATCATCATCAATTTTAATTCAATTTTCTCGGTCTACTCAATCTATCCAAATATCACATGTCCTAACCACATCCATAAATATATATAACCATGTCCAATAGCATGTTAACATCTATATAAAAATATCTCTAACAATCATCATGCATCATATGTGAATCATAGTCGATAATAGTCCATGCTCTAACATCTAATCATCATACTAAATCAAAAGTCACAATAATGTCCATAATATAGTCCACAGGGTCAAAATCCATGATAAAAGGTGTCAAAAGGAAGTGGGCACTACATCCCCCTTCCCTTAGACTCGAACTTCCTCGGAAGTCATTAGAACAGATGTGGAAACTTAACTCATAACAATGTAGCATCCTCCCTATGTAGTTGCGGTCTCATCATATTTGTCCCCTTTGCACTCACACCTAATCAATCTCTCTACCTCGAAGGCTCAGGGTCCTGCAATCTATAATGCGAATGGGATCAACCATCACCTACCTTTGATCTTGCACACTGCAATAAGGTTCAATCCAAAGCACATGAGAAGGATCAACAATGTATCTCCTAAGCACTGAAACATGAAACACATCATGTATGCGAGACAAGCTAGGCAACAACGCTAGATGGTAGGCCAAAGGACCAATACTCTCCAAGATCTCAAAGTACCAATGAATATATGAGATAACTTATGAACCTTTTCCATAATGGATAAGGATCTTATGTGGCCTGACAAAAAGGAACACCTTCATGCTTTTATCAAAACTACGGTCACTCCTATGCTAATCTGCATACTTCTTCTCCATGTCCTATGCCTCCTGCAGTATTTGTCTGATCAAAACCACCTGCTGCTTCATGTCTTGTAACAAAGATGGTTCAAGAGAAACCCTATCCTCTAACCTATCCCAACTAAGAGGTGTCTTGCACTCTCTGCCATACAAAACCTGAAAAGGAGCCATGCCTATAGAACTTTGAAAACTATTATTGTAGGCAAACTCCACTAAGTACAAGTACTCCTCCCATCTCGACTAATGATCCATAGCATACATCTTGAGCATATCCTCTAAAATATGATTCACCCACTCAATCTATCCATCTTTCTAGGGGTGATATGATGTACTTAAATTGATCCTCGTCTTGAGGGCATGTTATAGGGTTGTCCAAAAATGGGAAGTATTCAAAGGATCATGGTCACAAATAATCTTCCAGCAGAATGTTTATATAGGTCTCACAATCTCATCCAAATAAACCCATGCCACTACACTAGTTGTATAAGTGGTCTTCATTGGAGAAAAGTGAGCCACTTTTTTCAATTTATCCACCGTGACCATGATGGCATCGTGGTGATATCTCAACATCGGTAGCCCAACAACGAAGTCCATGGAAATGGTGTCCCACTTCAACTCTAGTATAGCATGAGGAAAGAGAAGGTCATCTAGATGTTGATGTTTGGCCTTCTCTTTCGGCACTCTAAAAAGTGTGACAATGGCTGAGCCACGTCTCTATGAAGTCATCTCTAGTGATATAACTTTCTCAAGGTGGCGTGCATCTTCTTCACCTCGGGATGGGATGAATAGGGTGCACGATGTGCCTCTATCAGAATATCCTACCTCAATCCTCCATCTCTCAGGGACATAAATATGGCCTCTGTGCCTGAGAAGGTCATCTACCTCTAATGAAAAACCATTGAACTTCCCTTCAAGGGGTCTCTAAGACTCGATCTCTTCTCTCGCTTCAATGTAAAAACTATGAAGAGGAAGTTGTTGAAGGATCTGCTCCTCAAATCTATGACCCCTTTGAAGTGGCCATAGCCACATGTCTCATGTCTGGGAGAGGATCTACAACCACATTCTCCTTCCCCTTCACATGCTCTATCTCCATATCATACTCACAAAGCAACTCCATCCAATGCCACTAACGAGCATTGAGATTAGGCTACATGAAAGAGGTGGCGAGACTCAAGTGATCCAATCCACGAGTGTGAATCTCGACCAAGAAGAAAGTGTCTCGTTCGAACAAGGCATGAACCATTACCGCAAACTCAAGATCATTAGTCAGATAATTGATCTCATAATCTTTGATTTTACGTGATTTAAAGCCGCTACTCTACCCTCCTACATCAATACACCTTCAAGTCCTACCAAAGAAGCATCCGTGCATATGAAAAACTCAAGCTATGGATCTAGCACTTTGCAAGAATGGGTGATGTCGTGAGGTACTCCTTCAATGTCATCTAAGGCCTACCACATCTATCTAACCAATCAAACTGATATTCCCTTTCCTAATAAAGGAAACTAATCCCATGAATTTTCGCACCTCTATCATAGTAGTGGATTTTGGACAATCCATAATGGCTCTAATATTATAAGGATCGATTGTGATACCTTCCCGAGAAATGATGTGACAAAACTACTATACCTCTATTTGAAAGAATGCACACTTCTTCATGTTCCCGTAAAGTTGGTACTCACGAAGGCACTAAAGAACTGTGAAGGTGCCCCTCGTGCTCTTCATGTGTACATGAGTAAATAAAAATTTCATCTAGGAAGATGAGCACGAAGTGATCTAAGAAAGTCTTGAATTCTCCATTCATCAAACTCATAAATATTGCGGGGCATTTTTCAAACCAAAAGGAACCACTGTGAACTCATAGTGCCCATATCTCGTACAAAAAGTGGTCTTATGAATATCTGCCTCCATAATCCTCAAGCTGATGGTAGCCTGACTTAAGATCAATCTTAGAGAAAATTTTGGCTCCCTTCATCTGATCAAACAAATCATCTATGTGCGGAAGGGGATAACGATTCTTGATTGTTACCTTGTTCGGATTGGCAATATCAAATACACAATTGCGAAGGATCCATCCTTCTTCTTCACAAAAATCACCAGTGCACCTCAAGGGGATACACTAGGATGGATTAGACCTTTCTCTAAAAGGCCCTCAAGCTGCTGACTTGAGCTCACAGAGCTTTGGTGTGGTCATCCGATAAGGTTCTCATGAGATAGGCTCTACTCTCGAAACCAGATCTATATGGAATTCAATCTCACGTGGGAGCGGTAACCCTAGTAGCTCCCTAGAAAAACATTCATAAACTCTCTTGAGATGGGATGATCATCTAGTGAATATCCACTAGTTCCATCCTCTAATTTGTCACCGATTAAAATAGCATACATCTAACAACCCAATGTACACGGTGCTTAAGTTACACGGTGGAGATGGTGCGAATGGAGATAGGCCTCGTAACCCACAAAATCACTGACTCAACTCCTAGATCATCTGCACAAGATATAGTATTATGGTAACAATCCATCCTAGCCCTATGTGTAGAAAACTAGTCCATACCCAAGATGACTCCATACGATCCCAAAGGAAGGTTACGAAGATACGAGGTAGTAATGAAAGGACCCAAATCCACAACACTCTCCTTAAGTAAGGAGTCTACAGAGATATTGGCTCCAAATCCATGTCAACGTCCCAACTAAGACCCTGCCTAGCGCCACTAGCTTGCATCACTTTTCTAAAGATGGTGCAATAAAAGAATCGAAGAAGTGTTGGTGCTCGATTTAGTCTCACCTGTTTGCCATTAAAATCCCTCGAGTTATTTTCCTTTGTCACATTTTTATCTCCCGTGTTGGTGCTTGAAGACTCTTTCCTCCATTAATTGCCATGATTAGTCCCCTCCTTAGTTAAAGATCACTTAAAAACCGGAATTTGTTGATTCATTCCTCTCTCCATCATAAAAGTGTCCATCAATTGGGCGTAAAACTTGAACAATTCCTTCCCTTAGGTATGTTTTCTCGAAGTCGTGTGTTGTTATCCATGTCATTGTTTTCCTAGGTACCTAGAAATGTGATGTAATGTAGCTCTGAGAGGATCATGTGCAAACTATTTACAACATTTCAGATTCTCTATCCTTGAAGAAAATTTCATTTCGGGTTGATCTCGCATGGTTTCCCTACATTTTTTTATTGCATGGGTGTATTTTTTTCGATGTCAAAATTAAATCTCGCATTAATGGCAACATGGCCCTTTTTGGTTGGATGCGGCTCGTTTGGGGCACTCTAAAACTTCGGTGGATCATTTTAACCCAAAACTTGTCCACATGGAGGAATGGCGCTCATTTGAAGACTCACCTTTTCTTTGGCCTTGGAGTTGCAAATTTGGAGGGACACGTGGAGGATTCTGTTTTGCTTTTCAAAAATGGTCTTAGAAAAAAATTTCATGTAGCATAATATAGTTTTGGCGGGCCATGGACACATGGTCTTGGATGACACTCATTTGAAGATCTATCTCAGGGTCCCACCTTAACAAATGTGATAGAGGGATAGGTGGAGGCTTCTCGACTCTCGCTCTATATTGAAACATTTTAGAGAAACTATCTAATGCTGATTGGGACATGTGGTGAGCCCACGCTCATTCATTGGTCTCATGCTTCTTGGGATTTGTTTTTGACCATCTTGAAATTATGCCATAAACACACGTGGTGGTTCCCCGTAGGCCTTCCTTTACTTATATCTTTCAAGCAATTTCCTATAGGGCCTAGGACACGTGGAGGAACCACGCATGTTTTTGGGATCGGCCTTTGAGTTTTATTTTGAAGAATTATCAGGGAGGACACTTGGATTCTTCCGCTCACTCTACTTTTTGCTTAGAATTTTCAATGGACAAAGAAGACTATCTCGGAACTTGGACACATGGTGACTTTCGCTAAACTCTCGGAAGCTTCTTTAACAGACTCTTTGACTCTATGAACATGTTTTGCACTTGTTTGGGTTCTCTACTTTTAAGGACCATCTCATGATGCATCATTGAGATGCGTGGCAATTTGAAAAGTCAAAAGGTTGGGAGGTGGACTTTAGGGAAAATTTTGGAAATTTTTCCTTTTCCAAAAATAGGTAAAATGGTAGAATTGAGCCATGGTTCCTTTGGGACCCACATTAGGACACGTGTCAAGCCCATTTTTCAAAGGCGGAGGGGTGGAGCAAATTGAGAAATTTTACATTTTTTCAAAAAGGTGTAAAATATAAAAAGGAACCCCCAGGCCCATCTTAACTCGTATCTCCCACGTGGATGGCCCAAATTCAAAAGAGAGATCAACGACAACTCTACATCATATCTGATTTTTCGCCATTTTTTCTCCAAAGCTCCTGGGGATGTGAATTTTTATGGTTTTTTATCATTTCTTGGTGTCTCCTACACGCCAAATGAAGAGGAGAATTAATTTGATGTCCTTGTTTGGTGGGGAAGGTCTAAAAACATCTTTTACCATTAAAGATGTAATCGAATGTCAGATTCGATCTGATCTTTCTTTCCTTGGCATGCAAGAAACCAATTGATATCTTGGTTTTGTTTGAAAAAATCTAAAAATTTCTTTACATTAAGATGTGATCTGACTATTGGCCTCGATCTGATTTTCCATTTTTCCTTCCTTGGCATGCAAAGAACTAGATTTGACAGATTGGAGGAGGAAGTAGTTGGTGCACAAGATGAAGAACGACTTACTAAGTGAAGAATTGAATGCTGGAAATATTTGGAGAGATTTTCCCTCTGCGCACACCGACCAAAATTTTTGTAAATCTGATTCTGGGAGTCACGATCAAGGTCTAACATGCAATGGTGCTTTGAATGTTTTTTGGTTTTGGGGGAAAACTTTGTTGTAAATGAAATGTTATAAATTGCATGAATTTTCATGCAAATGGTTGGAGTGTTAGAGGTCGGAAGCTAATTCCTAAGAGAAAAGTTTGATAGAGCCCATCTTTCGAGACATTATCTGAGGAACCTGTTTATTTCTTTTGTGTTAAATTTGATCATGTCAAGGTGGTTGTGAGTGTACAACCATTGACAAGCTCTGAGATTGTTCTAGAAACTTTCCCTACTGATGAATTTAATCAAATTTGAGTTAATCTATGTTGATTTTGAGAAAATTTGTGTCTACTTCATTTTGAATGTCTGCAAATAGTTTTCTTGTTCCCATTGCAATCTTACATTGAAATCTTTGTGAATCACACAAGATCTTATCCTTGTGATAGTTTTGGTGGCATTTTTACAATTTCATTTATCAAAAGAGCTTTCATTTGATAGTGAAATAAACAATTTAAAATCACTTTACTCCTAACATGATGATTAATATTGTTTATTAGCCTTTGAGGGTATCTTAGGTGTGATAAAACAAAGGTTGATAATGTTAATTAAGTTTTTCCAATTTGAGCCTTCATTTTGGATTCTTAAAGTTTGTGTGAAAATGTGCTGATCTGGGCCTCCATTAAAGCACACCTTCTAGTTAAAGGAACATTCTAGCTATTTTGAAGCATTCTGTTGGTCAAGCCTTCCATTTTTGTAAAATCTCTCAAAGATTTGGCGATCAAAATCCACTTTGCCTCACCTCCCACCAAAATTCATTTAAAAACAACCAATCCTACCCATACTACCCATGTTTGTCCTGTGTGTGTACAAATGCATAATCTTTATTACCAAAACATATAAAGAAATCAAGGATTTTCATTGTATTTAGTAGCTTGAACCTTGCTTAGAAAATATCTCCATTATCTAGGTGACAACTCGTGAGAGTTAGATTTTGATGTATTGATCATATTTTTTAAGGTCTTCTTAATAACTTTAAAAGAAGACATCTCCATCTCCTCCACAAACAAGTAGGCTACAAAAGGGTCCTCTCACCCTAGTTGAAAGGCATAACCATAAAGTAGTGAGGATAGATCAAATCCTCTTAAGGGTGCTACCCATTTCTCCACATTTGAGTGACAAAGAGCAAGCGCATCTCTTCCCCGACTATAAAATGACACACAACATGATCTGCTTGTCTCTAAGCTTCCTATCAAAACTATGATGTTTCTCAGCTTCTGAGGGAGAATCAATTTGGGTACCAACACCATTCTAGCACCATTGCTGGGGACATTGTGATTGCAGTTCATATTCAAGCCCTAGTAAACATTTCTTATATGCTCTAAGTGCTAGTACATTATTTCAACATCATCTATGTTCAGGCCTGTAAGAAGTGTTCAAAGTTACAAGTGTTGTGTGTAATATTTCCAGTTTCTATAGTTATTGCACTAAGTTTCATTGATAAATCTAGGTAAAGGAAGGTCAAATCATTCCATTTCCAGTTTCTAGTGTTGACAACATTTGATAGATCATATTTTTAGTGCATTTGCACAACTAAGGTGGAAATCCTTAGTGGTGACTCCATGTTGATCGATTTTTTGATAAATACCAGTGTCTTAACCTCTATCAAGTGAGATTTGTTACTAATCTTTACAAATCTGGAAGGAAGAAGATCTTTCTTCACTAGGGATCCTACTAGGACATTATTTCCAGAGCTAGGAAAACAAATTTAGAAGGAAGAAGATCACGAGAGTTGTTGGAGATCAGCAGTCAAGAAAAGAGATCTCCATTGATGAAAGTGATCAACCTATCATTGAAGATTTCCATTCAAGTGCTTCTGAATCAGGTAGTCTTTTTGTGGAATTAAATTCTCCATCTGGAGAGGGGCCTTCATTTGAATTTGAAGAGTTTTCTTCTCATTTTGCCCTTGTGTTTTCCAAAGTTGATAGGATTTCCAAGAAATAGAGCCTTTAGGGATATCCATTTTGGAAGTTATACTCATGTGTTTCAAAGACCCCTTGTCCCTTATCAGTTTGATTCTCCTCCAAGGTCACCTCCTCAAAACAACATGGCCCATCCCCCACCCAAACCTCCATTTTTTGTAAATACTTTTGGTCCTATAAATTTTAGAGGGATGGTTGGTTATCCAAATGTAGTTCCCAAGATGTAAGAAATAGACTACCAAAGTTCCAAGGAAATAATGCTATAATTGGTGATCAACACTTAAAGATTTTCATCAACATGATGGAATAATTTGAGATTGAATTTGAAGATGTATATATCAAATTGTTTATCCATACTTTGGAAGAAGATGAGGACATTGGTATAAATCTTTTCCAGATAATTCCATTGATTCTTGGACCGAAATGAATAATGCATTTAGATTGCAGTATGGTGACAAACGGATCCTAGGTTTCTTTTGTCAAAATTTGAGAATATTAAAAAGAATCCTAATGAATCAGTGCATGACTTCAACACTAGATTTAATAAGACATTGAGGAGATTTCCTGTAAGTTTAAGGCCATGTGATGAATCTTTTCTTATAAAGTATTCAGATGCATTTGATAAGAAATCTTCTTACTACTTGAGGGACAAAAACCCTACCAATTTGAGGCAAGCCTTTACCATGGCTCTGCAAATTGAGAATAACATTAAAGCAATTGGAAAACCTCCTAAGAGGGAGGGTGTGAAACTGGTTAACCCGAAAAACCTCAAGCAAGTAAGGTTGTTGATTTGGAGGAAGTTGTGAAAACTTTGTGGGAGTTGTCAAAGAAATCTCATACAAATTAGCCTAGGTAGAGAAAGGAATTGGGCGAGTTCATAAGGCCAGCATAAGCAACAAGGCCAAGACATTTCAATCATCCTAGAAATGAGAAGAGATCTGATGATAGAGGAAAGGGACCCATGGGATCTACAAATAGACATCCCCAAGCTAGGGAAAATAGAATGGTGCCTGATCCTTTGGCTTCCAGAGTTGTTATTGTTGAAGAAACATATGTAATTGATTGGTGTGATAGATGTTTCATGCCCCATGCTCCATGTGAAGTAGATCAAAAGTAGAAGAGGAAGCTGATGATGATAACACAGATGATGATGCATGCATGATGGAGTGCTCTATAAGCTCACATCGGGAGAAACTTCAACTGAGGTAATAAGTGCTAGAACTGCTACTTGATTTTTGGGATTGCATTCACGGGTACCTCTTCTTCCTCCCTCTCATACTTTAGAAATAGATATTGTACAAGATTTTGAATTTCCCAATAATGACTTTGAATATTTAAGAGCTTTAATGATAAATAAGTATGATGGAGGAATCCCATCTGAGGAGGATAGGTAGTTATTGATGAACGTTGTTGTTGCTCAAGAGAAGGATTATAATACTAGGAGTAGAGTTGTCAAAGGAGTAGGGCCTCAAGCCAAACCTAAAGCTCCATTGCTTTCAAATATTCCTAAAGAGGCTCCTAAGAAAGATACACCTTCCAAAGGCCTTGTTGTCCCAAACAAGATTCATACTTCTCCTCATGCTCAAGCTATCAAAAATCTGTACCATCTAATGAATGTGTTAATCTCCCTTCCAATGTTGCCTTGCCAAAGTGTGTTCCATATGACATTGCCCAAGTTTTGAGTCAAATAAAAGTTAGTGTTCCAATTGTTGAGCTGCTTAGGATTCCTGAGCACAAGAAGAGGGCATTTGAGTATTTGGGATTGAAAGAAGAGAAGAGTACCCCAGGTAGAAATGTAAACATTGTGGAGACTCCTCCAATCATTGAAGAGATAGAAACACCACCAGCATTGGAAGAACTAGGTGAACCCACCTGAGGTTTATTTGGGAACATCCTTGGTAGAGTCTTAGCTAAATGTAGATCCATTCTTCACCACTGATCATTAAGGACAGATTGCTACACAATTGTATGTTTGATTGAAAGCATCATGTAATGTTATGCCTCTGGAAGTCATGAATGAACTGGATATCAAAGTAACAACAGCATATGGGAAGTGCACTACCATGGATTCCAGAGAGGTTCCAGTGGTGGGATGTGTGAAAGGTTTGGTGGTACAACTTGCAGCTTATCCGGGTAGGAACTTGAAACTTGATGTTGTTATTGTTGATTGCCTAGCCAAGTGGGGTATGTTGTTGTCTAGAAAATGGGCTGCAAGTGTTGGTGGGAGTGTTCAAATGGATATGTCCTATGCCACCATCCCAATTGAGGGCATCCTTGTCAAGTTGTATGGAGAAAAGAAGATGTTGCACCTCATTGAAGATCCCAACAATGCATCTTATGAAGTGTTGTACACAAGTGTTGATGTTGATAACTTTATTGGATTTTGCTAATGGGAAAGAGAACAAAATGGATCAATGTAAGAGTCTTGAACAAGTAGGATCTCCATGGACTTTGTTATTTGATGGAGCTTGCTCCAAATTTGGAAATGGTGTTGGTGTAGTTTTGATTTCTCCAAGCTTGGAAGAGTTTGTTTTTTCTTTCAAACTTAACTTTGAGTGTACTAACAACATTGCTGAGTATGAAGCATTGTTGTTAGGTTTGAGAATTTCTTGGAAATACTATGTTAAAGACATCATTGTTAAGGGAGATTCAAAACTAATTGTTAAACAAATCAGAAAACTGTATGCTACTAAGAATCAGAGAATGAAATAGTACAAGCATGTAGTCTGGGACTTGATTGAGATGTTTGATTCATTTAACATTGTGCATCATGATAGGAAGTTCAATGTTATGGAAAACAAGCTTGCAATTTTGGGATCTCGGTTTGATATTTTGTAATGTCCCCATATTGTGAATATGATGTTGAAGTGTTAACAAGGCCATATGTCCCTGACAACATTAAACATTGAAAAAAAATTATGATGATGCTCAAGTCAAAATATTTCTATAGAAAAAAGGGGAGTTTGTTGATTAGTGTATTTATTTGGAGCCAATGGGTGTGCGAAAAAAGGGTAAAGAAAGTTTGTTTGGCAAAGATATCATCAATGAAAACTAATACCATTCCTAGAGGACTGGTTGCTCTTGAATCAAACTTTGATAATGTTGATTGCATTATTAACAGGCATATAGCAACCTCAAGGGATGTTGAGGAGCATGACCTAGGTACAAAGAGGAGAAACCAAGGAAGATCTAGTTGGGAAGCAATCTGAACAAGGAGGAAAAATAATCCTATGTCCAGTTGTTGAAGAAATATCAAGACTGCTTGGCTTGGTCTTATTCAGAGTTGAAGGCATACAGAGAGGATTTGTTTCAACATGAAATTCCTTTGGAGTCTAATGCAAAACCATTCAAACAAAAGCAGAGGCTGATTAATCCACTCCTCTCTATGAAGATGCAAGAAGATGAGTTAAAAAAGCTAAGGGATGGAGGGATCATTTAGCCAACAAGGTATTCTTCTTGGGTTGCAAACTTAGTGCTAATTAGAAAAAAGAATGGTGATATCAGGTTGTGCGTGGATTTTAGAAATCTGAACAAAGCATCAATGAAGGATAATTATCCTTTACCAAACATGGATAACATGTTGTAATTGGTTACTGGTTCTGAGTTGTTATCTACTTTGGATGGTTTCTCTGGGTATAACCAGGTAGTTGTGAAGCAATCAGAGAGAATCAAAACTACTTTCACTACTCCATGGGGTACCTATGTGTATGTGAGGATGTCATTTGGCCTGATGAATGTTGGAGCTAATTTTCAGAGAGCAATGGATGTAGCATTCTCAGGATATATAAATGACTTCATTGTTGTGTATCAGGATGATGTGACAGTTTTCTCAAAAGAAGAAGTGATCACTTGCAACATTTAGAAAAAGATGTTGATAAGATGTAGAGAGTATGGCATTTCACTCAATCCAAAGAAGTGCCATTTCAGAGTGTAAAAGGCCAAGTTGCTTGGTCACATTGTATCAAAGGATGGTGTCATGATTGATCCCGAGAGGGTAGAGGCCATCAGCAAGGTCCCAATTCTAAGAACCAAGAAGGGAATTCAGTCCTTCTTTGGGAAAATAAACTTTATCAGAAGATTCATATCAAACTTTGTTGAGTTGACCATTCCAATTACTTGCATGCTAAAGAAGGACCAAGTTATCAAATGGGAAGAGGCTACCATTTAGATTTCAATGGGATCAAAGAAGCATTAAAGCATGCCCCTATTTTAGTAGCCCCAGATTATAAGAAGCCTTTTCAAATATTTTCTTTTGCTTCAAGAGAACACTATTGCATCTGTCTTGTTGCAGAAGGATGATGAAGGGGCTAGAGAGGCCAATTGCTTTTTTCAGTAAGGCATTGCAAGGGGATGAGTTAAAGTACACCATTATGGAGAAGCAATCATTTTCCTTGGTAAAAGCAACAAAGGTTTTCAGACCTTACATTTTGAGCTCTAAAGTTGTTTCTTATGTTCCCCACACCATGGTGAAAGATGTCTTATCAGAGATGGAGGTCTCAAGAAAAAGATGTAGATGGGTGAATAAGTTGTAGGAATATGACATGGATATCCAAACCACAAAATTGGTAAGAGGTTTGGGCTTAGCTAAACTTATGGCTAAGAGCAACCTGTAAACTATTGAGGTGAATGAAGTAGAAGAAGAAAGGGTGGATGTCCTTGAAAATTTGGTGAGTTCTGAATGGTACAAAGATATAATTTTTATCTCAGACATTTATATTTCCCTAAGTATTTGAGTAAAAATTCAGAAAAGAGATCTTAAGATGGCTTCCCAGAAATATGTCATTACTAATTTTGGGTTAGCTTGGAAGAACCCTAAGGGAGTCCTCTTAAGGTGCATTACTGAAGATGAAGCCCCCAAGATAATTGTTGATCTCCATGGAGGAGTTTGTGGGGGCATTTTGCTGGAAAATTCATAACACACAAGATCTTGAGGGCTGGTTATTGGTGGAAAACTCTTTTCAAGGATACAAATTTGTTGGTTAGAAGATGTGAGAGTTGTCAGCATTTTTCTGGAAGATACGAAAGCTTCAGGATCCCTTCCTTTGCAGCCTGTATCAATTGAAGCCCCATTCAAGCAATGGGGAATGGATTTCATTGGTGAGATTTCAGACCCTTCAAGTGTTGGCCATAAGTGGATTCTTGTAGCCACTGATTACTTCACTAAGTGGGTGAAGGAATCCCCACCAAGAGAGCAACACACCAAATTGTCATGGACTTCATGTTAAACCATATCATCTATATGTTTGGAGTGCTAGTTAAAATTGTTGCTGACAATGCCATGAGCTTCAGAGCTAAACATTTGGTGGCAATGTGTAAAGAATATGGGATCAATTTGACATATGCCTCCAACTATAACCCCCAAGGCAATGGACAAGAAAATTCCAACAATAAAAATTTATTAAAAATCATTAGGAGAACCTTGGAGCTAAACAAAAGGAAATGGGGTGAGCAGTTGAAGTTTGTTGTTTGGGTTGATAGAATTATTGTTAAAAGAGCTACTGGAAAAATTCCATTTGAATTGGTGTATGGAACTCAAGCTAGCTTTCCCTGCATATGCAATTATCCTCATATCAGTTCATTCAACAACTGGAAGATCAAGAAGTTAGTCCATATGATGCTCAGCATTAACCAAATTGTTGAACTTGATGAAGAAAGGAGAGCATCTCACCAAAGGCATGTGAAGTTCAAAGAAAAATTGAAGAAGTTATTTGACAAGAAGGTCACTCCTAGAGCTTTCAACATTGGATATCTTGTGCTATTATGGGATAGCAGACATGAAGACAAGGGAAAGCATGGTAAATTTGATGCACTATGGATGGGCCCTTACTCCATTGACATTCGGATTGGTGAACATACCTTCTTCTTGAAAGACTTGGAGGATGGGCACTATGTATGTGAGGATGTCATTTGGCGATGAATCTGGAGCTAATTTTCAAAGAGCAATGTATGTAGCATTCTCGGGATATATAAATGACTTCAATGTTGTTTATTAGGATGATGTGACGCTTTTTTCCGGAGAAGAAGTGATCAACCACAACATTTAGAAAAGATGTTGATAAGATGCGGAGAGTATGGAATTTCACTCAATCCAAAGAAGTGCCATTTCAAAGTGCAAAAGGCCAAGTTGCTTGGTCACATTGTATCAAAGGATGGTGTCATGATTGATCTTGAGAGGGTAGAGGCCATTAGCAAGGTCCCAATTCCAAGAACCAAGAAGGGAATTCATTCCTTCTTTAGGAAAATAAACTTTATCAGAAGATTCATATCAAACTTTGTTGAGTTGACCATTCCAATTACTTGCATGCTAAAGAAGGACCAAGTTATCAAATGGGAAGAGGCTGCCATTCAAGCTTTCAATGGGATCAAAGAAGCATTAAAGCATGCCCCTATTTTAGCAGCCCCAGATTATAAAATGCCTTTTTCAAATATTTTCTTTTGCTTCAGAGAACACCATTGCATCTGTCTTGTTGCAAAAGGATGATGAAGGGGCTAAGAGGCCAATTGCCTTTTTCAGTAAGGCATTGCAAGGGGCTGAGTTAAAGTACACCATTATGGAGAAGCAATCATTTTCCTTGGTAAAAGTAACAAAGGTTTTCAGACCTTACATTTTGAGCTCTAAAGTTGTTTCTTATGTTCCCCACACCATGGTGAAAGATGTCTTATCAGAGATGGAGGTCTCAAGAAAAAGATGCAGATGGGTGAAGAAGTCAGTAGGAGTATGACATGGATATCCAAACCACGTGAATTGGTTAGAGGTTTGCGCTTAGCTAAACTTATGGCTAAGAGCAACCTATAAACTGTTGAGGTGAATGAAGTAGAAGAAGGAAGGGTGGATGTCCTTGAAAATTTGGTGAGTTCTAAATGGTACAAAGATATAATTTTTTAACTCGTACATTTATATTTCCCTAAGCATTTGAGTAAAAATCAGAAAAGAGATCTTAAGATGGCTTCCCGTAAATATGTCATTACTAATTTTGGGTTAGCTTGGAAGAACCCTAAGGAGTCCTCATAAGGTGAATTCTCGAAGATGAAGCCCCTAAGATAATTGTTGATCTCCATGGAGGAGTTTGTGGGGGGAATTTTTCTGGAAAATTCATAGCACACAAGATCTTGAGGGCTAGTTATTGGTGGATAACTCTTTTCAAGGATACAAATTTGTTGGTTAGAAGATGTGAGAGTTGTCTAATTTTTCTGGAAGACTGAAAGCTTCAAGATCCCTTCCTTTGCAAGCATGTATCAATTGAAGCCCCATTCAAGCAATGGGGAATGGATTTCATTGGTGAGATTTCAGACCCTTCAAGTGTTGGCCATAAGTAGATTTTGAGCTGATTACTTCATTAAGTGGGTCAATCCCCACCAAAGAGTAACACACCAAATTGTCAGGAAATGTTGAACCATCATCAAGAGAGTGCTTTTAAAACACACCAAATGCCATGAGCTTTGAGCTAAACCTTTGGTGGCAATGTGTAAAGAATATGGGATCAATTTGACATATGCCTCCAACTATAACCCCCAAGGCAATGGACAAGCAGATTCCAGTAATAAAAATTATTAAAAATCATTAGGAGAACCTTGGAGCTAAACAAAAGGAAATGGGTTAGTAGTTGAAGTTTGTTGTTTGGGCTGATAGAATTATTGTTAAAAGAGCTACTGGAAAAATTCCATTTGAATTGGTGTATGGAACTCAAGCTCTGCTTCCCCGCATATGCAATTATCCTCATATCAGTTCATTCAACAAACTGGAAGATCAAGAAGTTAGTCCATATGATGCTCACATTAACTAGATTGTTGAACTTGATGAAGAAAGGAGAGCATCTCACCAAAGGCATGTGAAGTTCAAAGAAAAATTGAAGAAGTTATTTGACAAGAAGGTCACTCTTAGAGCTTTCAACATTGGAGACCTTGTGCTATTATGGGATAGCAGACATGAAGACAAGGGAAAGCATGGTAAATTTGATGCACTATGGATGGGCCCTTACTCCATTGACATTCGACATACCCTTCTTGACATTCGGATTGGTGAACATACCTTCTTCTTGAAAGACTTGGATGGGGAATTTCTCAAATTGCCTATTAATGGCAGGCACTTGAAACATTTCCTAGATTGATTCCCCAGAATCAAGGTGAGCATCATTTGTACAATGTATAGTTCATTGGTTGCTTTCTGTCTTTTGTGTTTTTGCTCATTCTAGTCCTTGGTGACCTGGTTTTGCTGGTTTCTCGATTTATTTTTGGAGATGGTTCTGGTTTTATGCTTGCAAGCTAACTCCTTTGCCCAATGGATGATTTTTGGCACTTGGTCTATTATTTGGTTCTTTTGGCACTCACAAGGAGTGCCCATCCCGAGTCGGAGCCGATGTTGGTGCTCAAATTAGTCTCACCCCGTTTTCCATTAAAATCCCTTAGTTTGTGGCCTCTGTCACATTTTTTATCTCCCCATGTTGGTGCTTGAAGACTCTATCCTCCATTGGTTACCATGATTAGTCCCCCTTGGTCGAAGATCACTTAAAAACCCAGAATTTTTTGATTTGTTCCTCTGTCCATTTGAAGGTGTCTATCAATTGGGCATAAAACTCGGGTTGTTCCTTCCCTTCCATTTTCCACAGTCGTGTGTTGTTGTCCCTGCCAATTTTTTCCTACGTACTGAGGAAATGTGATTGAATGTAGCTCGAGAGGATCATGTGTGAACCTTACAACATTTCCAAATTCTCTGTCCTTGAAGAAAATTTCATTTCGGGCTCAAACGGTGGTTTCCCTACATTTTTACGGCTTGACGAGTGTGTTATCCCGTCAAAATTAAATGTTTGCATAAATGGAAATGTGGCCCTTTTGGTTAAATGCGGCTCGTGGGGAACTCTAAAAATTTGTGAGTCATTTTAAACCAAATCTTTTCCATGTGGAGAAATGGCACTTGTTTGAAGACTCTCCATTTTGTTTGGCCTCGGAGTTGCGCCAGGGGGGGCACGTGGAGGATTCTGCTTCTTTTCCTAGAATTAGAAAAAAAAAATTCATACAACTAATAGATTTTTGTGGGCCATGGACATGGTGGGATGGCTCTCATTTGAAGATTTATCTCAGGGTCCCACCTTAACAAATGTGATAGAGGGACAAGTGGAGGCTTCCGCCGGCTCCGCTCTATACTTAAACTTTTTAAAGAAATTTTCTAAGGCCTGGGACATGTGGTGAGCCCACGCTCATTTAGGGTCTCCACTCTTGGGGACCATCTTGAAGTTGCACCATAAAGACACATGGAGGTTTCTACCAGGCCTTCCTTTACTTAGACTTTTCAAGAAATTTCCTAAAGGGCCTAAGACATGTGGAGGAACCGCATGTTTGGGGACCGACCTTTGAGTTTTATTTTGAAGAAGCGCCAAGAGGACACTTGGAGGCTTTTGCTCACTCTGCTTTTTACTTAGACTTTCCAATCTTGAAGAAGAGTGTCTCGTAACTTAGACACATGACGCCTTTCCACTAAATTCTCGGGATTTTTAACAGACTCTTTCGGACTGAGACACGTGTTGAGCCCAGAGCTTGTTTGGGGTCTCTACTTTTGGGACCATCTCAAGATGCACCATTGAGACGTGTGGCAATTTGAAAAGTCAAAAGGTGGGGAGGTGGACTCTAGGGGAAAATTTGGGAAATTTTCCTTTTTCCAAAAATAGGTAAAATGGCATAATTGAGCCGCAGTTCCTTTGGGACCCACATTGGGACACGTGTCAAGCCCATTTTTCAAAGGTGGAGGGGCGGAACAAATTGAAATTTTTGCATTTTTTGCATAAGGTGTAAAAATTAAAAAGGAACCCTGGGCCCATCTTAACTCAGATATCCCACGTGGATGACCCAAATTCAAAAGAGAGATCAACGACAACTATGCATCTCTGTATCTCGATTTTCCACTATTTTTTCTCCAAAGCTCCTGGGGATGTAAATTTTTATGGTTTTTTTATCATTTATTGGTGTCTCCTACATGCCAAATGAAGAGGAGAATTAATTTGATGTCCTTTGTTTGGTGGGGAAGGTCCGAAAACATCTTTTACCATTAAAGATGTAATTTGATGGATTTGATTCTATCCGATCTTTCTTTCTTTGGCATGTAAGAAACCAATTGATATCTTGGTTTGGTTTGAAAAAATCTGAAAATTTCTTTTACCATTAAG
The DNA here is from genome assembly GCA_018340775.1 of Taxus wallichiana var. yunnanensis. Lineage (NCBI taxonomy): Eukaryota > Viridiplantae > Streptophyta > Pinopsida > Cupressales > Taxaceae > Taxus > Taxus wallichiana. The sequence goes on from CM031241.1 coordinate 242,414,258, forward strand.
ATGTGATTTGACTATTGGGTTCAATCTAATTTTCCAGTATTTCCTTCCTTGGCATGCAAAGAACCAAATTTGATAGATTGGAGGAGGAAGTAGTAAACGCGCGAGATGAAGATGACTTACCAAGTGAATAATTGAATGCTGGAAATATTTAGAGAGATTTTCCTCTGCACACCTACTAAATTTTTTGTAAATCTGATTCTGGGAGTCACGATCAATGTCGTAACATGCAATGGTGCTTTGAATGTTTCTAGTTTTGGGGGGAAAACTCTATTGTAAATGAAATGTTATAAATTGCATGAATTTTTCATGCAAATGGTTGGAGTGTTAGAGGTTAGAAGCTAATTCCTGAGAGAAAATTTTGATAAAGTCCATCTTTCTTGAGACATTATCTGAGGAACCTGTTTATTTCTTTTTGTGTTAAATTTGATCATGTCAAGGTGGTTACGAGTGTACAACCATTGACAAACTCTAAGATTGTTCTAGAAACTTTCCCCTGCTGATGAATTTAATCAAATTTTGAGTTAATCTATGTTTACTTTGAGCAAATTTGTGTCTTCTTCAACCTCGAATGCCTGTAAACAGTCTTTCTTGTTCCCATTACAATCTTACATTGAAATCTTTGTGAATCACACAAGATCTTATCCTTGTGATAGTTTGGTGGCATTTATAATTTCATTTATTAGAAGAGCTTTCATTTGATAATGAAATAAAAAAAAATTTAAAATCACTTTACTCCTAGCATGATGATTAAGATTGTTTGTTATCCTTTGAGGGTATCTTAGGCATGATAAAACAAAGGTTGATAATGTTCAGTTAAGTTTTTCCAATTTGAGCCTTCATTTTGGATTCTTAAATTTTGTGTGAAAATGTGTTGATCTGGGCCTCCATCAAGCACTCCTCTCGGTTAAAGGAACATTCTAGTTGTTCTAAAGCATTCTATTGGTCAAGCCTTCATTTTTGTAAAATCTCTCAAAGATCTGGTGAGTCAAAATCCACTCTGCCTCACCTCCCACCAAAATTCATTTAAAAACAACCAATCCTACCCATACTACCCCTGTTTTTCCTGTGTGTGTACAAATGCATAATCTCTGTTACCAAAACATACAGAAGCAATCAAGTTTTCATTGTCTTTAGTAGCTTGAACCTTGCTTAGAAAATATCTCCATTATCTAGGGTGACAACTCGTGAGAGTTAGATTTTTGTTGTATTGATCATGTTTTCTTCAAGGTCTTATTAATAACTTTGCAAAGAAGGAGATCTCCATCTCCTCCACAAACAAAGAGGCTATTAAAGGGTACTCTCACCCTAGTTGAAAGGAACAACCATAAAGTAGTGAGGATAAATAAAATCCTTTTAAGGGTGCTACCCATTCTCCACATTTGAGAGACAAAGAGCAAGATGCATCTCTTCCTCTACTACAAAATGACACACAACATGATTTTCTTATCTCTAAGATTCATGTTAAAATTGTGATGTTGCTCACTTCCGAGAGAGAATCAATTTGGGTACCAACAAGAAGAACCAGAATCAAACAAAATGGAGGTAGGAATACCACTAATGTTACCTGTGGTCTCAATCACGGTACTCTTATGCTCAGCCTGGTGGTTCTCGACCACCGCATAGATCTAATGACTGTGCCCCATGTCACCAATGGTAGGCTCTGAGATCTGTGTCTTACCCTTGTTAATAGGGTTCTGAGGGAAATCTCTCCAAAAATTTCCATCAATACCACAACCAAAACAACTTCGCCTGATTCTCTCCCATGTGTAGCAGGTCCGACCGGTACTCTTGAGGTCTGTGGTGTGGATCTTGATGATCCATCTGTGGTCTGCTGTAGTCTCTATTGGAAAGCTCCTACTAACTCGAGCTCAGGTGCTCCCTGTGTTCTAATGGGACCCCTAGGAGGAGGCCCCATACTCTAACCCTCTGTGCATCGAATCTTTGTGGAGGTCTATAAGGTGGCGGGATGCTATTGCTGCTACTACCGTGGTCTAAAAGATGATTGTGTCAAACCCTTTCCACCATGAGGAGGAGGTAATGACCCTCGATCTACTATCCGCACATATGTGACCTTAAAGCATCCACTCAAGCTCACCAACTAGGCCTTCTCCTCGCAACTCGGTGGATAATGGAAATCCACCTATGTCACTGCGTAGATCCATAAAGAATAATGTGATGGTCATAGCTTCAAGATCTCCCCGACATGGTGCCTGCCTCTCGCATATGGATTTAACAACAAGCTTTCGTGTTGTTAGAACGAACTCCGTAGTCCGACGACCAATAGGCCTCTGTCAAGTTCATCCCAAGCATGGGGCTCTGGGATCTATCTTGTGTCTCTTGAAACTCGGTCTCCATGTCCCCTCTGTGGTGACTCTCAAGCTCGACTCGACTCCACGTGTGAATTCTCTCCTCCCTATGCTCCTTGTATGCCGAGGATATGCATAAGCCTCCCAATGGATGTTACCCTATCATTTCGCTCGATCGAACGTGCTCCTACGGTCCATCCATGTTAAGGAGAGAGGCATTAACATCCTAAAGATGTCCTACGGTCCATCCACGTGAGCGGCATTAAATATGTGGTAGGATATCTACTACAACATGATCTAGTTGTGGGAAATCAAATTCTATGTGAAAATACCCTCGTCTTATCCACGCCTCCCTGCATAGACCAAGGTGAGAGTTAGTTCACTATTCTAGGTTTTATTCAATTTTCCATGTTCACTAAATATGTAATTTAAAAGAAATTTGTTCTCTAGATTTGAAAGTGTGTTAGGTTTAATATTGTACTAGGTTTAAATTTCATGTCTCAAGTCTTCTAGTGTGCCCAAGGGTCCAAGATTTGAACCCATGGCTTTGATACTAAGTGTAACTCCCACTAAAACTCCCACTTGAGACCTAAGAACAACCTAGGTTTAGTTAGAAGAATTATGGAATAATTTTTTTAAAGTGTTCACAAAAAAATTCCCAGAGTCCATTACAACAATTATCAAATCACCTTACAAAACACTAAGAGAGTGAAAGTTATCCCAAGCATAGTTAGATTATCTTCTTGTGGGGCGCGAGAAGAAATTTCTCCTACGTATGGTGGGCGCAGAAGCGGAAGAGGGGCGCAGGAAGAAACTTTTTTCTTTTTCGAACTTAGATTATTTTCGAAGCCCAATGAAGTAAAAACTTCCAGAGGCCATAACTTTTGATAGGGAACTCAATTTTTGGAAAATGAGGACTTTATGGAAATATCTCGACGTCCTCTTTGTACAACAACCTTAAAAATTTAATTTGGATAAAGTTTTAAGGGTCAATTTTGAGAAAACGTTTTTCTGTCACTAAATAGGTGAACTGGTATTTTAAACTTACACAATTTTGTTCAAATTCGCCATTAATTCTTTCTCAACATGCCAAACAGACATGGAGGATTTCACTTGGGAGAATTTAGGATGGATTACAAGGGTTAAGTTGTTTGATTGATTATCATTTCAAAATTCCCAATTTTGACAGCAAATCAATTGAGATTTTGGCTATGCCCGATTTGTAAAGTTTTATAAAAATTCCTTAAGAGTTACAGTGAAACAAAATAGGATCTATACTTGAACACAAACAAATCTATTTCTATTTACCAAACTTTAATATATGCATTCATTTCCAACTCAAATCTAAAATTTTAAGTTTGTTTCAAATCAAGTTGTGCAAAAAGCCAGAGTGCAGTTCTAATTTTCAAATCATACATTCCAAAGGAAAAGAGTAATATATTCTCTTCATATGTATTCCCTTTTCAATTTTCCAAACAGAGATTTCATATTGTATTTCAAACACAGATTCCCAATGAAAACAATATCATTTTTGGTAAATAAAGCAATTCCATTGACTTGGATGATTCTTTTACAACTTCCTTTTTCATTTCATTCCAAAAGACAAAATACAAATATTTCTTTTCTTTCCACAGAATAAAATTACAGAGTATGTCTCTTTCTCATTTAAACATAAAATTTCATTTCCAAAATAGAATAACTATCCAATACAAATAATATTATGATTCCTCCACTTGAAGTGGGAAAAAGGTTCACAAAAAGAAGTCTCACAAAGGACTGTCAAAATTATCTTCTTTCTCAACTCCAAAACAACAATATGAGTTTCCATCATTCTCCAATTTGATCACAACAAAACAAGGGGAAAGGTAACACTCTCCACCCAACCAAGACATCCAATAAAAAGGATAAGCCTCCCTCTTCATTGGCACCCGAGCCCCAACCACATTGTAATAAGGAATGCAACTATACACATGGCAACAACAAGCTTCCACAACACAAAGGCAATCTTTCACATGTAAAAATCATATTTAAAACACAGTCCAAAACAAAACAACATTTTTAGCAACCACAAGATAAACACACAACAATACTCAGGCTTCATCAAGCAAGCCAAAGGAGAAAGAAACTATGGGGGATGTTGCTTATGCCTCCCTAGGGAAATGGGTATCACCACCTAAGAACAAACCACTAAAATATATATCATTTCAAATCCCTGACATGCCCTTATGCCTCCCCAAGTACCCCTTATTCCTCACAATTTCTTATACCTCCCCAACCTCTTATGACACCCCATAATGAGTAAAGAAATGCAAGCTATTTCTTTTTACAAGGTGGAACCCAAATCCCCACTCCCTCCACACTTATACCTCCCAAGGCACTTATGCCTCCCACAAGAATACCCCATAGTCTTCTCCTACACCATCCCTAAGCCATCTACCCAACCAGCCAACAAATAAAATAGCACATTCAAACATTCAACCATTCACATATGCATAAAATAAAAGAAGAGCATTTTAAGAGCCAAGCTCCTACCTCTCCATGATGGAGTTTGTTCCAAGGCTCCAAAACAACAAGCTTTCTAATGCAAACAGTCCATATCAACAATCCACAAGCATTCAACAATCTCCAACTTTCTCCAAATTTGCAAGAGCTCAAACACCCCAAGAGAAGTCACCCAAAATGAAGTGATAAAAGGGAAGCAACCAAGCACAAGTATTCAAAAATAATCCCCCATGTCTTTTTGAGAGCAAGGGCTCAAAATAGCAAAATAAGTCACCCCAAAATGATGCATCCACAAGTGAAGCAACCCAAAACAAGGTAAGGAATTCAAATTTTATAGAAGAGGGAAGAGAAGAGGATGAGGTGGATCCATGTAGGATGCCACATCACACATCCTCAACCCAACACAAAATTCAACTTCATTATCCAATGCATATTAAATAGGTGGGTGAATAATATGACAATTTTACTTACACACTCAAATCAAACCCAACCCAAAAGGACTGAAATCAAAACATAAAAGAAAAGTGCAATTAAAACATTCAACTTGACTTTCAAAATACATAATGAAGGTCTAAATTTAACCCTCCAATCATAGGTATGGTTGGTAAATAATTTAAATAAATTTAAGAGGTCCCACAAGCCTCCAAAATCAGCCTCCAAGGACAAATTCGAATTTCAAAAGAAGGTGGAGTGTTTCATACTCCAAAAATAACTTACATATCTCTTACACATTACTACAACATTTAAAACAAGAGCCAACAACCCTAATAATTACTTTCTTATGTCCTAATTGATTTATTAATCTTTTAACAATATGTTTTCTCACATACTTTACCACAATTTATTTGATTAAATAGAAAGGGGAAACACATCACTTTTAAAACACATACTAACTTAAACAAAGGAACCAAATAAAAGAAAATACACAAAGTCCCTTGGTCACATTTAAAGGTGATCCCCCATGGGAATCCCTAACACAATCAAACACACACAAATAATTACAAGTTTCCATGGTGACCTTGTTGAATTCATCTAGAATTCCAAAGTGGTTGGTCTCCAATCCCCCGATGTTTGTTGTGATATTTTTAACCTGCAAAATACAAATACCTCCCTTGGCCTCGTGGCCATATCAGAACATCCAAATGAATATAAATATAATTTCAAGGTCATCGATATATATGTGAATCACAACAATCATCAAGACAATCAACAATATCACTCATAGTTTCATCAACTATATCATCATCAATTTTAATTCAATTTTCTCGGTCTACTCAATCTATCCAAATATGACATGTCCTAACCACATCCATAAATATGTATAACCATTTCCAGCAAGATGTTAACATCTACATAAAAATGTCTCTAACAATCATCATGCATCATATGTGAATCGAGTCGATAATAGTCCATGCTCTAACATATAATCATCATGTTGAATCAAAAGTCACAATAATGTCTATAATATAGTCCACGGGGTCAAAATCCATAATAAAAGGTTTCGAAGGGAAGTGGGCACTACATTTTTTTGTATGATGTTTGTTTTTTTATAAATGGTTGAGAGGTTCCTGGGAGGGTGGCCTCAAATGTGACCAAGGAAAAATGTGTTCCCCTTTTAATTTTAATTATTTTTGTGAGTATGTGATTTATTATTGTATTGTGCTCCACTTTATTATTGTTGGTTAGTATACTCCATTTAAGTTGATTAATCTTGATTAATTATTGTAATGTGGGATGTGACCAAGGGGGTATTTAATGTTTGTAGATTGTCCTTGATTTTATGTTGGATTTGAAAGGATTTTATTAGTTTTAAGTGTTGTATACTCAACCTTGCATGTCAAATTCAGATTTGGGCTTAAGGGCCATTTTTGGAGGCTTGTGGGAAAAGTTAATCTTTTCCACACCTCTTAATTTAACCTACCAAATGCCCCTTAATAGACCCCATTATGTGATTTGTAAGGAAAAAATGTGATATTTATTGCACTTTCTTACATGTGTTTTATTTGTGTCCTTTAGAGGTGTGGGTAGGAGTTTCTGTGTGTATGAGGTTTGTCATTTCCTCAACCACTAATTTATGAGCTTTGGATTTGGTGTTTGACCATGTGATGTGGAGTTGAGGAGAAGTAATGTTGCATTCTACATGGAGCCACTTCACCCTCCTCTTCCCTTTTTCTATTTATACAAGTTTATTGGATGGTTTGGGGTTAGATGTTTTATTTTTCTCTCTTGCATTTTGGAGTAGCTTGATTTTTGAATTCTTATTATAAGCTAGGAAATTGGTTGGTTCTTGATTTGGGACATGGAAAAGATTTGAGCTTGTTCTTGTGATTGGATATTTTTGCAATGGCAAGGTAGGGACTTCACCCATGTATTATTATTGCTATTTTGTTGTGCAAATGATTGTAAATGGATGATTGTTGTATGTTTTTGGTTTTGAGAATAGAATGGCCTTTAGGTTGTGTAGGAGAAAAATGAAATGGGGATATTTTTAGGAGGCATAAGAGTATTATTTTGTATCTTGGGAGGGAGTTGGGTTAGGGTGTCCCACCTTTGTAGATAAGTGAAATTTTTGCTTATCTTGTATGTTTTATTGAGGGAGGCATAAGAGTCTTCTTGGTATGTGATTTGGGTTTCTTTAAGGTTTTAAGATGGGAAATAAACCCCTTTGGGAGGCATAAGTGGATCCCATGTTTATTTTCTCTCTCTTGGCTTGAATATTGAGCCTTTTTGTTTGGGAAACTTGTATGATTTTTGTGATTTGGTATTGTGCTTATTGTGTTGAAATCTTGTTTGAATGTTGTTTTGGAAGCCATGTAAAGTTTTCATAGTTGTATTATACCTCTTATTGATTCATTGTTGGGGCTTGGGGGTGAATGAGGAGGAAGACTTCTCCTTCTTATTGGATTATTGGTTGGGTGGAGAGCATTTTCTACTCCCTTATTTTGTTGTTATGCTTGGATTTTGGAAAAATGGAGGAGCTCAAGTTGTCACCTTGGAAATGGTTGTGTTGAATAAGATCATGAAAGAAATATTTATTTTTGTAAAATTTTAGCCATGTTGTTTCCATTTAAGTGGAAGCCTTGTAATCTTGTATTTTAAAGGAGAAGTTCTTAGTTATCCTATTTACCAAATTTTTAGTGTTGTAGTTGAATAATATATTCCAAGTTGTATTTTTTTGAGAAAGGAAGTCTCTTTCAAATCTGATTTTTATCTCGGAAAGGTTGTAAAATGCATTCAATTTAAGGAATGATATTTGGTATGGAAAATATGCAATGAAGTTATATTTTCTTGCCTTGAAAATGGATGTATTTTTTATTGAGAAGAGAAAATAAATACTCTCTCATTTTATTGTAAAAGTCAAGATATTGGAGTGGTTAAATTATTATCAAATTTTATACCAAGTTATAAGGAGAAAGTTTTATATTAGTGTCTTAAATTCAAGAAGTAATTCCTTTTACTTGCATTGGGTGGAATAAAAGGTTATTACTTTTGACTATCTCACAAGTAGGGATGGGAAATGAAAAATTTTACAACTACATATGCCCTTATACCTTGCTATATGAATAAATTTATAGGATGGTTTATTTTAAATAAAATGAAAGTAATTATTTACAATTCTAAGTACATATGTTTTCTACAAGTTCAACAATGTATAATTTTATATATTCCTATATGAAATCATCTATTTTTACAAACCATAAAATTAAACATATAATACAATACTCATTTTATATAGATATATTTTTAATAATATATAAATAAATATTATTAAATAAATATTAAAACTATAAAATTAAAATATATATATATATATATATATATATATATATATATATATATATATATATATTAGTTTAATTATTACATATTATAAAAAATATGAGTTGGCCGCATTTTTATAAAGTTGAGGCTTATAAAAAAACAAAGAAAAAAATGAAATAGTGAAAAATTATGATGGTCGCCATAGTGGTAAAGTGGGTTTTATATAAGAAAAAAGCAAAAATGGGGTGGGGCAAGCACCCCCACCCACACTCTATTAAACCAAACCCCATCTAATATAAAGCACAACAACCATAAAATATGAACCAAGTCGTGGCCACTAATCCTTTCTTTGCGTAGTATATAAAATATTTCACCCGATTCATATGTGATTTTTTGATGTAGGAATGATTTTGATATGCCCGAAATTTTCCTCCTTTCTCTCGAGCCATATGATTCAAGGTCAAATTCATCTTTATTGCTTTGTTTTAGGTGATTCTTTAGCAAGGGAAGCAGTCCACATTGATCTATGGCATGTTTAAGTTCACAGAGAAGACATATTTTTGTCTTATCCAAAGGACAATCCTTAAGTCCATGTTTAGCTCTACATCTTGGACAGTAAATGAACAAAGGCTCTATATTCCTAGCATTTTCTCTATCCATAGTTGTATTGAGTTGAACCAGGAGGTCTATTCTCAAATTTGAAATTTCTTCCCTCAATTTGGATAGGTCCCCATTAGCCATTTTTCCTTTTTATCATCCTAGATTGAGGCGTAGTTCGAGATTAATTCTTGAGAGGTCGATAATGTCAGGGAGCTCTAACTTTTCATGTCTCACTTTCTCATTAAATTGAATGCTTCTTGTGTGTATTCATCCAACCATTTAAGAAATGAATTTTTAAGTAGGTTAATATCCAAGCCAGTGACACAACTCTATGTGAAGGAAAAGGAACCGATCTAGGTAATATTCTACACTTTCATCTTCCTTTTGCTAAATTCGAAAGAGCTCTTCTTTCATATCTCTCACTCTACAATAATCTTGATACTTTTCCAAGAAGACCATTTCCATTTCTTCCCAATTATGGATGGAATTCAGGCTTAAACCCATAAACCATCTTATAGCTGCATCTTTTAGAGTAGAGGGAAATAGTTTAAGCTTTTGGGTATCAAAAGTGTAATCATATGTTTGGCATAAAATCTTAAACTCAAAAAGGAATTGGTCAAGGTCCTCTTGAAAGTTGGTAGAATTGATGGGGATATATTTTTCATAGGAGAATCTTCATTAGGATCCAATTCAATAGGGTAGGTAAGAGTTTTGTCAAATGGAGGATTTCCATTGTTTGCACCATTGGGGTTATGTACTTTAACCATTCTTCCTTGGTCAGCAAGTTGTTCCACATGCTGGTTTTGTGGGGGTTTTGAGGATTTAATCTAACAAATCTACCTCTATGGTCTCTAGGTCTAAACATACAATCCTATCATACTAAAAATGGTTCCCTAACTATTAGTACTAAACTTAATTATGTGTGTTCCACATACTCCAACTCAAAGGATTATTGTTGTCACTACAAGGTATTTTAATATTTTAAAAAGAAAGAGTTATGGAAATAATATTTTTGAATGGAAACTTACCAAAAAATAAGTAGTACCTCTAGCTAGCACCTTAACCTTTGATAACACCTTGAATTCCCCAAAGAATGACACCAAAAAGTGACAAGTGTTGTTGATGCTTGTACTTTAATCATATTATTTTGTCAATCTAGGTGGTGTCCATGGTTGTTTGCAACAAAGGGAACAGTAGGAATGACTTTGCAGTACGTAATTTAGTAACAAAAACTAAGAAATTACTGAACTGATCATGATTACAAAATAAAATGCTTGAAAAGAAAACTAAAATAAAATATAGAATTGGAAAATTACTAATCATGAAAACATAAGTGCATCAAAGTAATGAAATAAATGTTGGAACAAGTAAATGCATTAATAAAGATGGAAAGGAGATAAACATAAACTCCCTTTTTGTCAGTTAGGAGTGACCCTTACCCCTTTCCTTTGATCAGGTTTCACACTTGAACTCAAAAACAAAAATTTCCCCTGAACCTACTATCTTTATTGAATTACAAATGCACTTTTACAATGAATCAAATGACTAGTAATTGAACCACTTTTATGGAGAGAACTATTTATTAAAAGTTACTAAGTCTACTTAACTAAATGCTAACTAAAGTGATGATTATCTATTTTGGGTAATACATTGATGAAAGGGGTAGTCCTGAAAGTGTTTGAATTGGAATCATTCATGATAACTCGAAAACGAATTTTGTGATTGGCTCCTTCGAAAGAGTTAATTACTGATGGAATACTCTTCATCTCATAACTAATTGAGATAATTTAGGTGATAAGAAATATCTAGTTCAAAAAAATCATCCTCACAATGCAAGGAATGTTTATTGAGTTAATGACGCGCTTATGTCCAAGATATGCTACTACAAGCTATGATTCCAATAATTTGAATGATCTACATGCATGTGTGAATTTCCTACTTTGGGATTCAAATTTTATGACCTGGATGACCAGATGTGGTATTCTAAGCTCCCTATTAACACGGAGGTGAGTCATGTACCAATGCGAGTTGTAAGGCCCACCATTTTTAACACATAATACAATTGTAAAAATACCGGAATTTTTTTATTTTTTTGAATCACATTGCTTGATACATGACAACACAAGGGATTGATTAGGACAACACATAATCATGAGACATTTTCCCAAACTTTAACCCACATTACCATGATTACATCTTAGTTATGATTAAGATTCGAAGAACATTATTGTGCAAGCACACTTTTATCATTTTTCCACCTACAAATTCTTAATTTCATTTCACATTAAACTTACAGTTCAACTCTTTAAGTTGGATCTTGATCTCTAACGACAATCTCCATAACTTACATAATTATTTGGCATATTTCAAATTCCCTACAAAGTTCTTAATTCACTCGATCTTATGTTAAGGTTATGTTTCTCAACGTTTATTCAATATTTAAATTTTACCCTTACTACAAAAATGAATCTGATGTGATGTCAAAAAGAAGTCTTAGGATTTAAGGGATATTTAGATTCAAGGTACCTTTTCATAAACATTCTTCGATCACGGTATCCTTATTTCCCTTCATAGTTAAAATAGTTCAAAAACTTGTTGAATCCATTTGACATTTCCACATCAAGAAATTTTATTTAGATTTATATATATCTTTTGTTTTCTCGAAGTTTGATCACACCAAGGCAATTCATATTCTTTTTAACACAAGTAAATGTCTAATTGAGTTACAAGGACTCCAAGAGTGACATTATTCCTAACCTCAAATCTTATTTTACTCTTATATGATTTACTCTTACATTGCACTATGGTCTCATTATTGGCATCAAATTATAACAAAAGAGTTACAAAAGTTCTTTCCTAACATATTGAAGAAGTACATGGTTGGAAGCATTATAAACTACACATGAACCACAAGTGATTTGTGTTCAAGGTAAGATCCCAAGTTTCTACATTTTGTGATTCCGCATGTGAAATTTATTTTATTCTTAATGTCATAAAAGGGCATAACAAGGGGTTAGGGGACAAAGATTCCAATTTCTTGTGTTCTCTAAAGTCAACATATTTCAAATAAATTTCACTTGCAAGGAGTTATTTACCATTTTCTACCCACAAGCTAACCTCTTATTCAACTGAGGTTTAGTTATACACAAATTTTGTACTAGGGTTGGCTAATTCGCTTAGGTTTCTTTATTGCATTTTCAAGGTAAAGAACACAACACACCAATTAATTAATCGACTATTGCAAACTGGAAATGCACTACAAGATATTACATTCAAATTCATTTAACATATCCAACTTTTTCCATATGAAAATCTAAATAAAAAAGGTACCCATGATTAAATGCACATTTCCCAAGGCATTCCTAAAACTAGCATCTCATACATATTACCAAATTTCAAATATAAATTTCTATAACATGGCAATACATTACACATATATACATTTTTCAATAACTTATATAAATTACAATAATAAACAATGGATTACACCATGCCTTTTCGCCATCTCACTTCCATCCTGCAAAACCATGTGAGCATGAAATCAGACGATAAATCACTGGCATGGCATCCACCCAAATCTAGCATAATTAACATTTTTAGTTTCTCATTTACATAATAACATTAATAATTTTCATTCGAAAGGAGAAGGTTAGAGACACATATTTATTTCATTTTAGTTCACTTCATTTCTTAACCAAGGTGAGAGAAAGAAATAGGGAAGAGAGAGAAACACTATTTTTCCAAAAGTTCAAATTCACACAATAGAGTTTCAAGAATTTATTTACAATTTTTCACAATTTTTGGCAACCCAACAGGGGTCCTATAACTTTCTTTTACATTTTCCTACTAGTTGTAAAAACGTTCAATTTAGGCTTGGAGGTGAAGAAACCACTTTCAAACATTGTCCTCTAGATGAGAAAACACAACACGGGTGAGTTTCTACGTGTCCTCATATACACCAAGAAATCACATGAACTAACAAGATTCAGAACTAGCAAGTCATTTACGATTGGCGCCGGGTTTTCCATGGCCATCGGTTCTGATTGACCTAGTTGAAAATGATCAAAAGTTAGATCGAGGGCTTAGGAACCCACATCCAAAAATTATGTTCGATGGAAGAATGTGTAACAAGAAACTTCCTATGAGTTCCCTTATATATGGACAATTCATCATAGTCGACAGGACTGAGAACTAGAAAACGGTTTTCAAACGGCAACAGGTTTTCTAGAGCCACCAGTCGTAATTGGTCCAATTTTGACCTAGTCAAACTGTGACCATGGCCTATAAAATTCCTTTGCCAAACTATCAAGAAGAGTGTTTTTCCCCAAACTGAAGGTTCTAGGAAATTGTCTAGTAAAAATACTAGAGGTTTGCGAAGGCGGATAAGAATTTTGTTTTTTAGGATTTAAACGGTGGTTCAAAATGAAAGCCAACTTTTCAGTTTGGCCGCTTCCTAAAATTACAAAACGAGGTAACAGGGCTTCTAGGGGAGCATCAAAAAGATCATATATGATCAATTGAGTTCAATCCAAGGATTGAAGTGACTCCTCACATAACAAGGTACATAAAGGAAACTTAACATCTTCTTTCTGGAGTTACGAAGGTTATTTTACAAGTCTCCAAAAATCATGATTTATCTATTTTAACAAGGAGCAGTCTACATATTTACATGGGACTCAACTTCAACTTGTCAATAAATAAAGGGTTACTGTAGTAATCTAGTTTGGTCAGGAAGTTTGTTAGATCATCTCAAAATGATGGTTTGATTTTATGCTTGTCTACCAAGGAATATTTTAATTGTGCAAGCTATGGTATGACATCTTTTGTTTTGAAAACAAGTTTATTTAAAACTATCAATTCTATGATAATGCTACATTTTAAAATTTTATTTCGCTGCAAATGAACAACTAAAGAACAAAAATTATGCAAGAAAGGAAGAGATGAACCATGCCTAAAGGAAAGAAGCTAGTTGAAACCATGGGATTTGGTTCATCATCTCACTTGGGTATTTCATCAAACAGTTCACGAGCATTGATCTAACCTCCACGATGACACACATATCTTCCCGATCACTTGAATTTTTCAAAAATAATAACTTGCGCATTATTTTTGATGATTTTATAGGGCCTTCTCAAGGCTCCATATTGAACATGAGCTAGGAGAATGTTGGCAAAGTTTTATGGAGCCTAGAAACACATTTTTCACTTGCGTTTCCTTAGAAGTTTCTAAAGCCTTTTTAAACACCTCCATACACTCCTATGAATTGTGGAGGTTAAAAATATCTGATATAGATTACTTCTTTCCATACCCACCTATTTTTGGATCCCATTTCCTCTGAATTTACAACTTTCCCTACACATTTATTTCAATAAAATAAAACGATATGCTATATATATAGATGTTATATATATAAGAACATAAGTTACAACATTTTGACGATCTATTTCAAAAGAAGAGTTGCTCTAAATTATTGAAACTTTGTATTCGTAAGATCTACAGGGGTACCAAACAAACACATCCACACAACCACCATAGTTTTAATTGGTGCATTGATGATAAAGTTTAGAGTTTCCTCAAGATAACCAGCATAACAAGGAATTTCAACCATGAAGACATAATATTAAATTCTAGGTGGAATGTTATAAGCAAGACTTATGCCATTGAAGTATTTACACCCTTTTCCACTAAACACGCATGCTCACATTTTAAATGAAACAAAAATGAAGCTTACATGGTCAGGGCATGTTCCATTAGACCACATCTCTTTGATGTGTTTTTCCGAATAGTTGACTTGCCTTATGTAAGCTTCCCCACTTTGTGTATACGTCTCTCATATACCAAGCACTCAGCCACAAAACCATAGACCACACTTCTCTGGTGTCAAACATAAATAAGAAACAAAAATACAAAAAAATTGTATTCTTTTTCAATAACCCATTTTGTGCATATCCTCAGCCGATGTAGTCCACAAGGCCACATTACTTTCAAGCATTATGTCAAGCAGTTCACATTTCAAGTGCATGCATCTACACTTGCATACATATCTGCTAGAGAACTTACAATAAAATATATGTCAAAAGTCCCATTTTTGTGCAGACTGAGAGGAAGCTAGCAAAGTAAAAAAAAATATTTCCATTATGCTTTGATGGACGTCCTTACCCTATACCAATGCTCATATTTGGCACAGATGGGAGTGCACAATAATGTAAACTGATTAGGTTAGAAATTTGTATGTGCATGGATGAAATAGTGTGACTAGATCATAAGGAACCCCACCCAAAAATTATTCCCATGAGAAGCTCCCTCGTTTTTCATTTTGTCAAACACTACAAAAACACCCAATCCAATGCCATCAACCGCCAATCTCCATCTCACAGCATTATGATGTTTTACCAACCTGGAGGAGGTGTAAGAAGTTTTGTCTTCACCTTGCAACTATCAACTTACTGCTAGATTTACAACATTTCCTTGGGTTCAACATGCTCAGAGTCTCTGGATCTCAAAACAAATGCTCATATTATTACAATGAAATGATAGGTCTTACTGGGCGTTGATGAGGCCCATGTGCCTTCACGTGGGGGTCACCTGCTCCATCTTGCTACATGCAACTTCCCTCCCCCACACGCCTCCACCTGCTCACCATAAATTCTCCAACCACTCCCACTCAACTTCCCCTATGCTTCGCCCCCATTTTATTATTTTATTTCATTTTTTTAAAAATATTTAAAACAACGTTGGGCACTACAATCAAGGTCCTAAGGAGTATGATTTCACTCTTGACCAAGTCTAGATTTTTAGGAAACTAGATATTAGATGCATGTTACAATGAGACATTCATTTATAAATTTTACATGCCTTACCAAGGTCACAACTAGAGTGATTTAACACCCTTATCTCCAACAATCATAATCTTACTCTAGGTGAATTCAATACTTCTTTGTCAAGCTGAAACTCTTGTGTTGAGAGGGGTTAAACAGGATTCACACTAAAAATTCTTATGTGTAGGTAAATAAAACATAAGATCCACTTGAATCATTTACATTCATCTGAAAATAATTTCACTTAGTTTGATTTAAATAACATTTTGAAAATTAGTTGTGTAACCCATTTGTTAATAAGGAACATTTGCATGCTCATGAGACTACTAGCTATCATCCTAGGGAATTTCCTCAAGAACATGATTACCTAGTTTCACATCATACATTCATTTCACAATGGAATAAGTGGGAGAACAAGAGGGAGTAACTCTTCATTTAAAGATTAAGGTTCACATTAAATTTAACGCACCATGGATTTTTTCTCTCAACATGATGATTTAAACACATTCCAAGAAGATCTAATTTTTCTTTTCTCCTAGCATACCATCTCATGGTTACCCTTCGATAAACTAATCATATATTAAAATTTGTTAAGTTATACTTACCCCATATATGGTAAGATTACATTGCATAGTCGTTTCTTCAAACAATTACTCTTAAGTTATAGAAATGATCCATTGAAGACTTTTCTTAGGTGTAGTACAAGAAATTCTCGTTATGAGGATTAATTATCTCTTAAGAAGATAATGCTTTGCAAAATAATGTAGCTATCGAATGAGAAGGAGGGTACACAAAGTGTTAAATATTAACTTCATTAATAATCCCAAATACTAAAGGTGACTTTCAAGAGTAGTTGGTGATCTTTCCACATAACACCCTTCACACTACATGTGTGTCGGGCCAAGAGGATTTTATATTATGTTAAAGGTTATTTTCCCATGGAGTACTACCTTAAGAGAACACATTCTCCTTACTATGCACATGACTACCAATCCTATAAGGAAACCACATACTCAAGAAAAATTTTGACTATGTCATTCCTAACTGTCGGGTTCAAGACAATGTCGTTAAGCATACAAGCTAACGTGGTAATCTCAAACTTGGGATTTTATTTCCTTACACTAGGATTTTACTTCGAGTTAAATGATTTAGGTTCACTCTATTGTTTTATATTTCCATGTTAAGATGAGTCACGCGAGAAGGTAGTTATGTGAGAGTTTTATACCAGGGTTGATTGATTCATTTAGATTTTCTTTCTATGTTATCAAGGAAAATAACACAACACACCAGAGATTTAGTCACCAATTTGACACTAAAAAGGCACTATAAGATGTCAAAATAAATTATATTTAACATAGATATCCAACTTTTTACAATACATAATTTTGAATCAAAATGACATTCATGGTTAGGTACCCATTTTCAAATCACCCTAAACACTTGCAACTCATACACATTACAAAATTCAATAATAAACTTTACTGTAACATAGAAATACATATATTTTTTCCATTAACATATATAAATTACAATAATACACAATGAATTACAACCACGTCATTTCACCATCTTACTTGCATCCTGCAAAACCATGTGAGCATGAAATTAGCAATAAATCACTGGCATGACATCCACCTAAATCTATCATAATTAATAGTTTTTAGTTTTCCATTTACATAATAATAATAATTTGCACTCGAAAAGAGAGGGTTAGAGACATATATTCATTTCATTTCATTTCACTTCATTTCTTAACTAAGGAGAGAGAAAGAGATAGGGAAGAGAGAGAAACACTATTTTTCCAAAAGTCACATTTCACACCACAAGCCACATGGGAGAGTTTCATATACAATTACTTATACATTTCAATAGTTTTCATGATAGTTTATTGTCTTGATTAGGGTCCTACGACCTTATTTTTACATTTTCTAATAGTTGTGAAAACATCTAAATATGGCCTGGAGGCTAAGGAACCACGTTAAAAAAAGTCTTCCGATGGGAAAATTTTTAACACTTAAGTTCCTTTGTGTAATCCTATATACAAATAATTTATAGGAACTTACGGAATTCAAAACTAGCAAATGGTTTACAATTTGCAACTAGTTTTCTTAGGCCATCGGTTGTAATTTTCCTAGTTATAAAGAAATCCCAATTTTAGCTCGAGTGCTTAGAAAACCACGTCCAAAATAATGTTCGATGTATGAACACGCAATTGAAAATTCCTAAAAAAATCCTATATATGGAGAATTCACCAGAGTTGACGAGAAATGAGAATAGGAAATCGGGTTAGAAACGGAGATGGGTTTTTCGGAGCCACCGATTGTAATTGGTCTAGTTTGACCTTTCAACGTGTCCAGAGGCCTACAAAAGGCCATTACAAAACTATCTAGAATTTTTTTCCACTAATTGAATGTTGTAATCAATTGTCTAGTAGAAATACTAGAGGTTTGCGAAGGCAGAAAAGTGACCCTTCGCTCAGGGTCCAAATGGTTAGAAGAAATGAAAATCAACTTTTCTGTTTTAGCCGCTTCCTAAAAGCTAAAAAATGGGCTAAAAAGGCTCCTAGAGCGGTGGAAAAGAAAGCACCAACGATCAATTGGGGTCGATTTAATGCTTGATGTGACTCTCCTCATAACAAGGAACACATACGACACTTGACATCTCTCTTATGGTGCTCGGAATTTTTTTGCAAGTCTCTAAAAATCATAATTTACCTACTTCTACTAAAGGACTTTAGCTAGGTTTAATGGAAAACTCAAACTCAACTATCCCACTCGAGGGGTTGTAGCTATCAGTTTAATTACAAAGTTTCCAAAACATCTGAAAAGGTGGGTTTAATTCTAAGGTTTACATTAAGGTTTATTTGTAATGCGAAAGTTACAAGGTGATGTTTTACTATTTTTTCGATACAAGTATGTTTAAAATAACCAATTGTTTAAGTATCTAATGGTTTAACATTTCTATTATATTGTAAATGAAAAACCAAATTATACGAAAATTATAAAAGATGAAGGTAAGGAGACCATTCCGTGCCTGAAATAAACGAGACGATGCAATGTAGCATGAGTTGTTGCAGGGTTGACAAAGAAAAAGAGGACACATTCACCAAATGCTAACTCAAATCATCCAACCATAATGTTCCATGCCCTTTTCCATATGCCAAGTCACATCTCTGGGGTGCTCAACCACTCAAGCATGAATTCCAAAATGTCAAGTCATTAAGCTCATATAATTGGTGAGTCTCAATATTACAAACTTGCCACATCGTCGAATCATTTCCATGGAGAATTCAATATTCCACATGCAACTCAAGCATTATTTCAAAGTGCATTCACCCATAATTCCACATATTCTATCCCAACTTTCCACATCAACAAACATGCCACACCTTATATCCCAAGTTCATAATATGTCAAGCCAACAATTCCCACAAAATAAGAAACACACCATGATAGATTAAATGTTAAATTTGCCCTTTGACCATATACCACACCAGCTCCTAATTTCCGCCAATTTATATTCCTCCAATTTATATTGGATGGACATTATAGCATGCTATGAGATCAATATTTTGTGGCTAACTCATCTCTGCAGAGCAGCCAAGGAGCTATATTAAGCGGTTTTTTGACATTTTCCACAACCCATACATGCAAATCTTGCAGCTATGGAATTTCATAAGCTGACATATGGGCAAGGAAAATCAAAGAATACAGTTCATGTGTCTTGTATATTCCCACATTTTACATCTATGTTAACTAGGGAACTTGCAAATACAACATCTGACAAAAACCCCCTTTCATTATGCTACAATGGTTATCCACACCCTGTTTTAAGGATCTTGTTTTGGCACAAGTGGGGAGTATGCTGGAAAAATGGACATGCAAGGGAGATTGAAAGAGACAAATCTTGCATGAACCTATGTGGGTTAGCAAGGAAGGGATTTTAATAACTTAATCAAAACAAAAACTACTTAAGATAAAAGATAAAGAGTGGAATAACAGAAAAAGCACTTCTCAAAGTCTTAATCCATACAACTACTCAAAATGAAAGATAAAGAGTAGGAAATTAATGGCATAGAGAGAGGTTATAGTGTGCAAAACACAAGTGCTTAGGAGCAGAAGAAGAAGAATCTATACAACTAAACCTTATGCACATCATAATCCTAAATCCCCTTTTTCTGCAGACAACAAATAAGCCAATAGCTGACAGTGTTTTCCTTTTTCTGAGACATTTGACCTACTTGAGATACAGAAATCAATCCAAATCAATCACTTTGTATATAGTAGAATGAGGAGATAATAGAGTTTCCATGTGCAGGGCTGGTCTAACCCACAGTAGACTGAATTTAGGGTAGTTTTTTGTGAGAGATTCATCCCACCCAATCTCCTCACCCTACCATATTTTCCCTTGCTATAACTATCCAATTACTTTAAAATTTACAACGTTGACTTGGGTTTCTACGTGGTTAAAGCCTTTGGATCTCAAATTAAGTGATTGAATTATTATATAAGGAAAGTGACAGTTTGAAAGGACATTCAAAGCGGTTGTTAGCTAGAGCTACCTTTGGCACAATTCCATGTAACATCATGTTTATTTAATTAAGTTTGCAGTTGCTGCAACTATCCAATTTATGCCAAATTTCTAATTTTAACTCGGTTTTCACAACAGTTGAGGCCTATGGATCTCAAGTAAAGTGCTTGTGTTATTATGCAAGGAAAGACACATCTCCAAAAACATCCAGATTAGCACTGGCAAGGAGAAAATATTGTTCAAAAGTTGTGGTGGCGTGTGGCTTTAGGCTTGCCAACTGCATTTGCTAGAAGGCTTCCAAAGTCTTTTCGTGATAAATTTTGTGCAGAAAATTAAATATCTCCACCCACACACCATGAAACTCACATGCTGCCTCTCTCACGCAATTGGATTTTATTTAATTTTTTTTATTTATATAATATTTATTTATTTATTTATGTGTGTGTGTGTGTATATATATATATAAATCTTATTTTATTTAATTTATATTTATAAATTTCCTTATTTTTTTTACTTTGCTAATTCTTGTTATTGATCCTTTTTTATTTAAGTAATTTACAATAATATTCTTTTACACAAATAATATAGTTTATATATATATGATTGGTTATAACAATATTTATTTGACGTCCCGATCCAAGTAAAACCAACAAACAAAATTCGAGGTTAAAATCCCAAAAGATCGGGATGATACCCTCTTGAATAAATGACACCCAAGCTCGAAAAAGCCCTCGTGACATCCACAACAGAGAGCAAGCATCCGAGGAGATAACATTTCATACTGATGGTTTAGTTATGAATGTGGGATCCAAACTTCACCAATTAGGGGGAAATGAAGCGGGAATTATACGATTCATGCACCAACACCATAATTAGAGTCTTGCAGTGCATGCATGAATTAAGTATTGCACTCCCTTTGATAACTCAACACATATTCTTCCAAAAATGCAGTTAATGTTCACAACATGTCTATTTAAGCCATTTCTAAGAAGAAGAATTAACAAATTAAAAATAACATACATATCCACAATAATTCCTTCATAATCATAGTAAAATATTAAATATAGGAAGTTAACATTGTTCATCGTGCAATATGACATCAAAATGGTATACAACTAAACATGGCTTAAACATAAAAATGGGGTTCATCATAAGCCTTTTCTCCAATTAACTTTGAAATGATTTTTCTATTGAAAGGTTTGTGATTGACCTATTCATTGAAAGAGGGATAAATTCCCAATATAAAAAGTGAATGTTTCCATTGCTTGAATCTTTTACGTAGTTGAAAACACAAATTAGCATATTCAACTGACAAGTAGAGAATCTATTATGATTACAAATGTGATGACATGATTGGAAACATATAAAACCCAAATTTGAAATGAAGGAAGTTTTTAATCCATCATAAAACCAATTTGGAAGTCGTTAGAGCTCAAAATATGTAAAGGATATTGAAAGAAATTTGAGATATAATAGATAACAAGAGAAAATGAAGTTCATTTGCACAAAATAGAACCATGAGCTCATTTTGGAAAAAAATGTTACTTAGGATCACCTTTAAACACGTAAACAAGAATCTTATGAGACATAAATCCTAATGGTAAAGTTCAATATGCCACATTAGATAAAAATTACTTACAATTTTTTTGAGGTAAAGGGTTAAGAAGGATTTTGGTAGGGGCCCTACCTTGTTACAAGAGAAGGTTCTAAGATCCAAATATTACATTAGGGTCCACAAGAAGTAAAAAAATAAATTCAAGGAAATGTAACATCAAATAAGCCCTAAATAATCTAGAATGCAGCCAAAACACAACCAAAAAAAGATAAAAAGTAGCAAGACATAAACAAAGGAACAAAGGAAAATATCATAGCTCATTTTTTGTTATCCTTGTCATTTACTTGTGTGGAAATATTGATGAGATATTTAAGGATATTTTCTCTCTTCTCTGCTTCCTTTCTATTCACCTCCCTCTTGCTACTACCTTTTGCATTGAGCTCCTTAATGATGGAGCTGATAATAGTATTTTAAATGATAAATCCATCAAGTAAGGATTTTTGTTTTCTCTACACATCCTCTAATCTAGTTTCCACATTCTACCAATTCTAGGTGACCTTTTCGATGTTGTTGGCTTTGAGATCTTTTACATTTTTCCAAATCACCCTGATATATTTTCTAATCCATTTAATCACATCCTTTTGAAGCTCAAGCTCATTTTAAACCAATTCCTTCAAGTTTTTATCAATATTCTTTCCAAGAGAAAGAAGACAATGGGCAGCCATATCACCATCATAGTCCTATTTAATATTTTCCATAACATTGTTATTTCCATCAATGTTTTCCCTTGTTTGCATGACTTTTCGGCACCCTAGTAGTGTTACTTACAAAATAATTTATTAGAATCTAAAATATTAAAATATCTAGACACACACATCTTTAATTACAACACCTTATTATGCAAATCACGAATTATATTCTCTAAGTAGCTATGTATAATAGATGGGGAATGTAAGGTCTCATGGATATGCACAAATTATGTAGGTAAAGTAGGAGAATTTGTGATAGACATTACAACTTGTTGAAGGGAGATAATATATGAGATCATGTTAGGAATCGATGTAAGCATAATGGATGTGGAAAAAATAGATATAGTGATAGAAGATTAAGTAATAATATGTTATAGAATATCATATACAGGTTTTTATATGAAAGAAAACGTTTATGCTCATCCCTAACTATTTAGAAGTGTTTCTCAATATGTTTAATTACTGAAGGCATTCCCCTATGGGAAAGGGCTTTATGGACATTCACGTGACTATGTCAAATTTGACGACCTAAATGACGGTTTGATCCATGCTCTCTCGAGCTTCTAAAGATTACTGAGCAGAGCTTGGAATGAATGCCACAGAGCTAAAAGACAGTGGAAAGAGGCTTCGTGATATTTCTAAATCTTTCATTTTTCCGTTTTCCTACCTGTGACGAAGGAGGTATCGAATATGGGAGAGATTCACAAAGCTTTATTTAATGTTAAATCAGGCAAAGTGAAGGAACCAACAATGCTAGGTAAACATCTACGTCACACCAAAACTTTTTCTTCTCCACATTTTATGTTTGTTTTATACTGAGGAATCATTGGTTAATAAATGTTGATTGCTATTTTTTATTATTGAAACTTACATTTATATTAATAATACAAAAGAGTTATAATAATAGGGTGATTTAAACTTGTAGACCTTGAAGAGACGCTTAAAGGTCCTCATGTATACATGTTTAGTTCAGATGTCATGATATATGTACAAATTTGTAACAAATTTAAATGTACACATAGAAAAAATCAATGTAATGTTTCATTTATATTCCTACACTACCACTATCAATCATACACTTTATCGATCGTACAAAAAAAAATCAACAAAAGACCAACCAAACAATCGATGCAAATGATAACACAATTTCCTCCAAATAATTACAAACCACATCAACTACAAAAGTAATTAACTATCCAAAATGATATCAAATGTATACATGTTTAGTGTGAAAAAAATTAGCCACAAAAGGCTAGCACTCATGATATAAAATTTACAAATGTATATGTTTGAAATGTAGAGATGGAACCTTTAAATGAAGAGGTTCATCCATATATCTACACTTACAAAAACAATCACACCCCTTATCAACATCAACTACAAAAGTAATAATTGTCCCTATAAGTTAAATAACATATATCGCTCGACGTTCACATCACATTATACACATGTGATTGCTAGTATTAAGCATTAGAAATTATTTAAATTCTTATTCATTAATAATATCAATGTTTTTGGACTCAAGGTCTTGGGCTATTGGTGAGTTACAAGTAGTTTGTAATCATCAACCAAAGTTCCATTCCATTTAGTCCATTGGAGACTTTCAACAAGTGGCCATGGGGACACCTTGATGTAGGGGTCAAACTTCTTCATGTGGACCAAGCAGAACAAAGTGGTGCACTCTAAATGTGGATCATTTGGCAAATATTATGGAACCAAGCCCACCCCCATGTCCCACTTGAAAAAATTTCTCCTCTACTCCATCATTCAAGTTCATATCTCTAGTATATTAAAATCACTTACCATCCAAAGTTTTATATGCATCAAGCAAATGGAGCCTAATAGCAGAAAGAGTGGGTAAGAAAATGATTTTCAAAATCTCGATGGATAAGGTAGGAAGGTTCTCAATCATCCATTTTTAAAGCAGATTTGTGGGTAGTAAGAGTTGGTAAAAGAATTGGTAAGAAGACCTTTCCCTCTACACTACTTTACCCTTCCTAGGATGTGAGTCCCCCTCCCTTCTCGGTCCCCAATGTTTTATAGATAGATTTGAAGAGAGATTTGAATTTACTCTCTAAGAAAGGTTTGTGGGTACTCATCCTAACATTGAAATAGTGAGAATTTGGGCACAGTGGAAATGACATCCAAGAGGAAATATGGAGATTTTTTCCTTCGATTTTGAATCTTTCCTCTTCCATTTTCTTCTTGAAGAAGAATTTCTCATGGTTTTATGGGAGCGTCCTTGGTTGTTTGGGAGAAATTCCCTAAATTTAGAAAAATGGGCTCTAGGTATTTTCTCCGGTTTCGGACCTTATTGTTTTTCTTGTGTGGGTTAGATTTCCTACTCTTCCTTTGGAGTTTTGGGATCATGATGTGATTATGGGCATTGCTAGTTATTTAGGTTTCCCTTTGGTTATTGATCCCACCACCGGAATCTTCTCCATGATGACCCATCCCCATTTTTGCATTAGCATGGTTGTTGATTCTCCAACGCTACCTCTATTAGGCTCATCACCAAATATGGGGTCTGGTCTCGTAGTGTGTTTTTAGGCATTCAATATCCTTTACCCAAAATACATACATGTTGAGCACTTTTTTGCCACGAAGGTTAGGATGAGGAAGGCATCCAATCAAGAATGGAGAGGCCACATTGGATCTCGTTGATTAAGAGTTTTGAGGTTAACAATGACCGGCAAAGTGGAAGGGAGGAAGGATAGGGTCATGGTGGGATCGGGGTCCATGCCGTGATAGATCTCCATGTTTCAGAGCCTAATTTTGTAGACAATTTTGAGGATGCCTCTATCTATGATCTTGACCACATATATATGCCTTAGTTCTCGTGTACTATGGTCAAGGTTAAGAGTGGAGATGGCGTATCGGGTCAATTTGAAATAGAGGATCCCTACTACGCCTTGACCATGGGTCTTGTTGTGATCAAGTTAGAATAATGAGGTTATATTAAGGACCACAACTACCCCTTTTCCTTACAGTAACGATGAAAATTTTTTCGATCGAATCAAGTGGAGATCCACAATAACTTGAATACGCTTTAATGAAATTAAATAAAATGCAAAGTTGATAAAGGATGAAGAATTAAATGGAACCCAAGTTGGAATTCTTGAAATTGTGTTGAATGTTGAAAAATAAATTGTCCTTGGAAATCTTAGGGACCTTAAAATGTTATGTTTAGGTTACAAAAATTTCATCGTAAATAGTTTCATGAAACATGATAGTTGTTTACGGTGGAAGATCCTTTGATCCGAGTGCATGACAAGGTAATATAAACGACTTGGTTCTCATTTTCCATTAGACCCTTCACATCGCTTCTATTAATGATGTTTGTTATGTTGTGGTATGGTTGTTTTAGGATTCCATACTTGTTGCCTTTAGGGTTTATTGGTCTAGGTCTTTTGTTTGGGATGGGTGTAAGGTTAAGTCTGTTTAACCTACTTTTGCCCATGTTTATATTTTTACCTTCTTATCTCTTATCACGATGCATCTTTTCTATGGACCTTTGAAGCCTTAATCCAAACTTCTTACCTTATCTAATAAAAATAAATATCAATGTTTTATAGGAATATTAGAAAGGATACATAGAGGTGCCCATAACAATGTTCGAAGAGATAAATGAGAAATGAATTTTGAAAGAAAAATATGGATGGTGGCCCTAAAGATGATTAGAGTTTTTGTAAAAGGATTGTTTTGACATAATTTTTCCTAAATTAATTACGTAAAGCTAAACATTTAATCAATGAGTGGGTTCAACAAATGTTTTACCCAAAAAAAAAAAAGTGTGAATGTGAGTTCTTACTTATTTAATGTTG